>LR736874.1:4455055-4604416 GCA_902654985.2 Oryctes borbonicus
CCAATCTAGCGCATCTTCTCTTTATTGCATAATGGAAAGTGGGGTATGCATGTTTGCTATTGTACGTAAAGTCGATGTATGTAATGGCTAATAGCAAATGTCTTCGGTCTCATCAAATATTGTCTGTTATTAAATCGGCTCTGGTACAAGCTATAAACGTCAGCGCTGTAAGTATGTATATCTAATATTTACACATGTGTAGAAAAGGAAAATGTAATGTAATTGACTTAACGGAGGTAAGGTCACCAGCATCTATAATTTGCTGTCTTGTTACCTTTCACATCATTAATCTGTTTACTAATGCAATAAATTTTGCATACTAGGAAGCTTTGGGAAAAAGAATAATTTAAATCACATCCAGATAAAATTTGTGCAGATATGAAATAAATAAAAGAATGAAATAAATAAAATTCACTTTTGAAACGGTGTTAACGATGCCAGGAATTTGCTATCGCAGATTAACTTTTGTAGATCTACGAACAGCTTTCGACACCGATCGAAACCAATTTAGCGAAAAAATTGACATTTCTCGTGAACATTTTGCGATGATTTTTTACAATTTTAGAACGGGCTTAACTTAACAACAATGCAGCGATCAACTTCATTCTGCCTTTGGTGATGAAGCACCATCCAAAATCACAGCTTATGACTGGTTTGCAGAATTTAAATGTGGACATACTTGTGTCAGAAATTAACTTGAATTAAAATGAAGGTCGTCCATTAACAGCTATTCTTCCGGCAAACATCAACACTCTGCGAGAAATGATTGAAGCGGATCAACATGTGACACATCTAGAGATAGAGGAATCCTTGGGCACTGATAAAAGTTAAATACGAACGGTTTTATATAAGCATTTAGTAATAAAGAAACTTTGCAGTCGTTGGTTTCCACATAATTTAACCAAAGCTCAAAAAATGGCTTGTGTGAGTTGGTGCAAATGCTCCAAAAATTTAATCGCGGTGTTACTGCCAAAGTATACAGTACCGTAACAGGTGACGAAACCTGGATATCTTCATACGAACCAGAAATAAAACGACAATCCAGCGTTTGGGCGCTCTAAAGTGAACCAAAACCAACAAAAGTTGTTCGTTTACGAAGCGTTTCAGAAAGAAATGATTACTTTTTTCTTCCGTAAAACTGGGCTTGTTGCTACCCTTGCTCTTGAAGATCAAAAAACAGCAAACACTGGTTGGTACATAACAATTCGTTTCTTAACAGCAGACGTCAGATCATCATCCTTCACCACGACAGCAACAGGTCTCACACAGCACATCGAGCAGTTGATTATTTAAAGGAGAATAACATTGAATTAATGACTCACTCTCCATACTGGCCTGACTTATCACCTAATGACTTCTTCCCGTTCCCTTTTGTCAAAAACAAATTGGTGGTGAACAGTTTTCGACACTGAAAGAGGCCGTTGAAGCATGTTTCTGAGATATCCACTTCAGATGGGAATAAATGTTTCAACAACTGGTTACTTACAAAAGTGCTTAAAACTTAAATGTAAATATTTAAGCAACAATAAAGTGATTTTTTTTTCGATAAAATATTTTTTTTTCTTTTTCCTGAAATGTTTAGGGTTCGGCTCGTACCCATAAAATGTATAAATGTCATTTAAAGAAATTTCAGACCGTAAATGGAAAGGTAGAAGTAACAAGCAGGAAATCCAGCGTCTTAGTTCACTACTACTTGCGATATTCATCGATAGAATAACATAAACAACAGAATAGATGGATTAGTTAAAATTTACAGCCAGTTAAAATGGGTGTTGGTAGCAACAAAGGGAACTTATTGATAATAAGTGAACACCAGGAAAAATATTAGTGAACCTTTAATAATGCAGAATATAATACAGAAAGTAATCTGAGTGCAATAAAGATGATGATTCTAAAAAGAGTAGCTGGAAAAATAGGATTAGAAATGAAGAAGCTGCATAAATGAAAAAGCTGCATGTGAAGCACTTGAACTGGTATGAGCGTTTATAGACAATGAATTCAGAGAAGATAGGCAAGAAAGTACCGAAGGCTAAAAGCTAAGAAAAAAGGACGAATTGCCACGATAGGAAGAATAAGAAACGAAATAATCGACAAGAAATAGAAAAGGGTGGAAAAGATATTTGCCAAAAGAAACCGTGCTTGTCTTATGTGCAGGAATAGCCAACCTCTGACGATGCCGTGTTTGCATGTTGCGGTATAGACATCGCTTTTTTTTTTGCCAACATGGAAACACCCCAATGTGAGGCTCTAACATACATTTTGTTCGCATGATTTAAATAAAAATAAAAGCGAGCAGAGAAAAAATCACAAAAATTAGGTAAAGCTCCAGAATTAATGTTACATAGAAGACCTCCATGTGCAACGTGTATATTCGTAGTTACAATTTGCCCCGTATACATTTGTTATGTATTATTTTAACCCGTGTTAATGAAAATCATCAGAGGAATATTGAACGCAGAGATAGTCATAACAGTGCACACCTTTTATAAAGCTAGGCTTATCGCTGATTGAACATACGTATATATAGCAATGCAAGGTCTCGCCAAATCAACCAGATCCGGTTGTAGTCCTTTTGGTGTTAGTTGTTGCCTGATGGTCTCTAGTGTTTCTCCCACTGGTACATTGTTGAAGAGTGATTCGACGCACGCCTTAGGCACATTGAAAAATCTGCAGTAGTAGAACACCTGCACCAACAAGGAGACCACCGCATAAGCTACAGCGACGTTAAGGTATTAGCCAGGACCAGCCACTACTACCCGAGGATAATACGCGAATCGATAGGAATAATGAAGAATACGAACAACTTCAATCGCGAAGATGGTTACAAAATCAGCAACACATGGAAGTTAGCGCTGCCGAGTCGCGATTCATCGGAGCGGAACGGTTATGGATCAGCAAAGCGGAAAAGAAATGGGTCTTTAGAAATCCTTTGAAGAAGCTGACGGCATGATCAGCGAAACGTCAAGTCAAACATCAAGTACCCGACAACACCCGAAAGACATTTCTACTAATCTATAACATTTATCACCTTTTCGAATAATTTTGGGAAGACAAGAAGTAAAGATATGGCGCTATGGTTAGTTATTACCTTTTTTTTAGTATTTGCACTATTTTGCTTATATTCAAGCTTTTAGGAAATATTCTTTCCAGCTTTCTTCAAGTTTGCTGCGGGTGATATGCGAAATGCTCATGAAATAATGCTGCAGCTTTAACTAACGTTCCTGTAAATGGTAACATCTTCGTGTTTTATCGTATTTATAACACTCCGAGCTTTCACGTGTGATCAAGCGAAAATCCCCAGGCAACAGTCGAAAGTAATTGTCGGCACAAATTTTTGGTAAACGTATAGCGCGGTGTGATCCGTAGTTATTTAATTGGCGCTTTCAATTGAAAGAAATCGCCTCACTACTAGAGGAGCACCTGCATATTTCGTTCGCCGGATCAAGCAACATCTGGACAATAAGTTTCCAGGGCTGTGGATTGATTGCGATGGTCCTATTAGTTAGCCTACAGGGTCTCCACATTTCACATCACTAGATTATTGTTTATGTGGTTCGTTCAAAAATGGAATTTGCAAGAAATCATTGGTGGTATCTTCCAATATTTATTAAATTAAATTAAAATTAAAAAATTATTTACAATTACGGTTTAACTTGAAACAAATGAATGTTGGAAAAGAACTTATGAATCTTTTTACATTATTCTCACGTGTACACTGCCGTTCAGTGAAGTTCGGTCATACAATAAAAATCTATTATATCACACTGTATACAATTATTAATACATAAAATTAGAAAAATATTAAGCATACACTCTTTTCTAAGGGATTAAAGCCATAAATTATTATGTAAAGTAGAAATATTGCGACAACCACAATAAAGTCCCTTTTATTATCATTCCAAGAATTTCTCGGAAGTACCGATCTTTTGAAACGGGTCGTTTGGGGATTATTAACGAACAATACATTTAGGAAATATACCGCAGTATCACTCTTGTTTATTTATCGCAGACGTAAAGATATAAATTTGCTTCATTTTACTGTTAAACGTGTGTTAGTGTGCATCTGTCGTTTTTGCGCGAAAGTTTTAAGAAAATTTACTTAAAAATGGCACGTGGCAAGCCTACCAGCGTAGAAAAACGAAGAAGGATATTCGGGGCGACAAATTGCTGAAAAAATAAATATGAGAAGTTCAACAGTAAATGACATCATAAAGCGATATCGGACAACTGGAAATACAGAAAATCGTGTTCGTCCTGGAGCATCTAGGAAAACAACAAAAGCTGAAGATTTGAGAATTGTATTGTTCAGCAAACGCAATAGAAAATTAGAAAATTAACACAAATAGCAGCCCGAAAACCCTTATTACGTCGGGGCAACAGAGCAAAACGGCTACAGTGGGCCCGTTCTCATCTAGATTGGTCGTTAGATGATTGGAAACACGTGTTTGGGAGTGACGAGTCAAAGTTTGAGGTTTTTGGGTAAAATCGACGAGTTTATGTCCGAAGATCTAAAACCGAAAAGTGATCCCGAACTGCATTGTGCCTACAGTGAAGCAAGGGCGTAGTTCTGTGGGGATGTTTCTCCTTTGCTGGGACGGGAGATTTATGCAGGGTGCAGGGTGTAATGAGGAAGGAAAATTATTTTGCAATACTCCAGAATCATGCAGTGCCATCAGGATTGCATATAATAGGCCGTAACTTTACATTCATGCATGGCAACGACCCAAAACACACTGCGTTAGTGTGTAAGAACTATCTAAAGGAGCAAGAAGAACAGCACACCCTGAAAGTAATGACATGGCCCCCACAAAGCCCAGATTTGAACCCTATAATGTTGTTGTGGGATGAACTGGACAGGAGGATCCGAAAAATATGCCCAACTTCACAAGAACATTAACGGGATATTCTGCAACATAAATGGATTAATATTCCACAATCCGTTTTAACGAAACTTATCGAAAGAATGCCTAGAATAGTTCGAGCTGTGATTAACAGCAAAGGAGGTTTTTTCGATGAAAAAAAAATATAATGTTGAGTATGTTATATTAGGCCAGAATAACTTTTTATTCATTTATTTTTGTCTTCTTTACCTGTACATACAATAAAATTGCATTTTGTTTTTAGTTTCGTTTGTTTCTGTAACCTTTTCATGTTTTTTACCAACCGACCGAACTTCTCTGAACGGCAGTGTACAATATACTCCTGGAGTTCAGTTCGTTGCTTCCGACCTACCCTATATATACTAGTAATAAATAAGTAGGTATTTGTTGGTTCAAAAAGCATTTCTATGCGTGTAATCGACCATATTTTCGGCACGATTTAAAACATTCTATTTCAAAACCACTTTACTGCAACCACATTAATTCTGCTCTAAAATAATACCCGTGCACACGTCGTTAACATTGTTTCGAACCATAAACAAAAAAGCAGAACGCTTATTAAGCATTACGCAAGTAACTACTTCCGTTTATTTGCGCAGTTCTCTTTTTTGCCGAAAATTAAAATGCGCCTGGCATTGTCTTTGGCTGTTGCCTCGTTCAAGTCCATAGGATACGTTTTCGACGGAATCCGCCGTATGGTAAACATTAGAAAGATTCCCATGCTATACCGCCAGTTCGCGCGATTCTAACGATTTTTAACAACGTACACATCTTCGAGAAGTGGTGGCATGGTTCTACTCCCGATTGTTGTTTGATAACCGCTCATGTTACCTGCAAACAAGGCATTATTAGATTCGGCTTGGAGTTAGTTGTTTGCCGGTGTCGGTGTTGTTCGGTTAATTTTCTCTTACTAAAGAATGGTGATAGAGTGACTGAATGACTTTGTGATTGTATTATTTAATTGCTTTTAAAACAATAATATATCACGAGTTGGAATTTTGTGTCTAATTTGAATTAACATTGATCCGTCAATTTTCTTTTATCTTTTAATTGATCGATCTGAAGGAATTCAAGAATTGGATGCAATTGAACATTGATGGTATCCGCTGTATAAAGGAATAAAAAGGTTGGTGCTTGAGATTTTAATTTGTTTTGATTTCCATTTTATTATGCTAAATAGGGCTAAAAACCTATCTGTAAATTTGCTGATTTGTCTGTTATTTACAAATTCATTTACATTGTCTCTGTTAGGTCCTTCGCTGTATTCAGCCCTCTTAAGAGTGTAACAACATCTTTAATTTTAATTTTTATCTTATTTATCTAAGTCATGTGTTTAATTCTCCAATTCCTGGTTGATATTACGAAGGCCAATAGAAAAATGCTGCTATCACGTACAGAAAAAGGCTTCAGAAATAAACAAGACATGCAATTTTTTATGGCATTGTTAGTAAGTGTTGTTAATAAAAGAACTTAAAATTGTAGCATTTTCCATATAAAAATCAGATGTTCAAGGACTTCTGCGAGATTTAAGAGTTAATGTGAATAGCAGAGGGCTACTGGATCGATTTTTTAAAAACTCCTGCCACCGTTATTAAAGCTTAAGCTCACATTTAGAAGTTAATATTTGTTTATAATTGTTATCTACTGTTTTATCTTCATCGGCAGCGATTTTAAGATTTTTTCTTGTTATATTGACGATGTTATTTGATGATTTGTTAATCAATTAAGTGGTTTCCTTGGAACGTTTTGTTTAAATCTGTAGCTCTACAATCAAATAAATAGTTCTTCCGATACTTCACCAAAAAAAAAATTTGGAGGCTAGTGTAGGATAGCTTTACTTTGATCTGACACGGCTTCCGAAATCAAATATTTTAATAATATGTCTTGGCGGCGTGCCTCTTCGCATTTGCTGTATTATTCATTTCATCGAGTCTTGCGGCTTGGTGGTATGGCTATTAATTATGCTCCTTGGATCTTTTTCAAGGTTCTCCGCTTTGCGCTGTTTTTTTTTGCTGCGCCTATTTTTTATCCTCTCTTCTCGGTATTTCTTGCTATTTATTGTATGTCCTTTTCTTAGTCTGTTTGTTAATCTTGACCTTCTACACTTATCTTCTATTCTCCATTCACTGAAGATTACACCACCAGTTAGGCTGTTTTCGTCCAATGTAACTTATTGTTGGTGCTGATTCGGTATCCAAATCCTTACTACGAGGGTTGTTCAATAAGACTTTAGAAAAAGATAGAAACACGAAGTATTTTCCGTAGATTTTCATTTATTTTTCAACGTAGTCTCCATTTAGCTCTATACACGTTTTCAGGCGTTTCTCCAGCTTTTTTAAGCCCTCCAAAAATAGGATTTCGGAAGGTCTTCAGAATAGGCATCTGTTTGGGTGATGACTTCCTCGTTCGACGAGAACCGTTGTCCGCCAAGCCATTTTTTTAAATTTGGAAATCAACAGAAGTCACTGTGGGCCAAATCTAATTTTCTAAGGATTTCTAAAGATTTCTTGAACCATCCTCGTATCTCTCTCCCATCTTTGTGCCAAGATCTTGTTCTGTATAACTTGAAGTGCGAAATGGTTGTTCTTTTACCAGGCTTCTTCTCCTTTGATATCATTATCCATTTATTCGACAAAATAATCACTTTCATTTTACCGAAGATCTCATTCAATCCAACGATTGTTGTGTAACTAATGGAAATTGTTAACCTAATCCATATTTATCGGTTTTCTTCCTTGAAACGGGTATGATTCTGGTAAATCTTTTCATTTTTCAAGTTGCTATTAGGTGGACTCTAATATTGAGGATGCATTTGGGTTAACAGGTTAACAATGAGTTAAATTTTAAGAGATTTGCTTTGACATTTCCTAACCATAACACTACGTTTGGCGCCATAACACTAGCCCATATTGATACGTTTGGGCCCATAACAATTAAGCCACTAAGATGTATATATCCCGAAAATCAGATCTGGTTTTAAATGTGCTTCCATTCCTTCTTGAGAAATGAAAACCAATTTAACCTAGATAAAAAAAAAGAAGATACACCGAAAACATTTAGGTATTAAAAGAGGATGATGGGATGATGGGTGGGGTGTGAAAGCAAATCCACTCGAGCTCCAAGAAGGTTCTAATTTTAGCTTTCCCTAATTCGTATAAATATGAGCTTAACGAGATGCCGAGTCAGGGAAATTAAACGCCAAAGACTATTCTAATGGGATCTATATCGGTAGGTCTTCCGGGCTTTTAAAGGTTATATTGGCGAATTCGTTTAAAACGATTTTCCCAGCCCTGCAAATTTACGAACATTACACCGAAATACGAATTCACTTTTTATTATTCCATCATAGTTGCAATATTAACCATGATTTTCATTTTCGGCCTTTTCAAGGCTAATCGCTAATCCTGAACTAATTTCGCAAATAATAACAACAGAAAACAAACCACAATTTAACAACCTCAGCCAATCAAGAATGCAATTAGCACCAATAACCGTGTACTACAATACTGTTGCCTGTAATATTGTTAAAGAGATATTATCCTACAATTAGGAGAACTTCCGTTACTTTGAGAGTTATTTTTTTGTCGTGTGCAGGCTTCGTGTTTGCTAACACTTTTAACGATGTTGGGAAATTGAGATTGATTTATTTATTTATATCTGCATAACGGGTTTTAATGTAAGTTGTACCGGATATTGCTCGCGCAAAAGACTATTTATATCTATAGAGATATTAATTGAAGATAATTTCGTTATTTCTCAGATAGCTTCTATAATTTGTGTTTCCTTTTAATCCGTTCAGTGTTGATTTTGAAGGGAATATTAAAGAAATACAAGGATTTTTATGGAAATATAGAAGATTTAGAAAACAAATATTAGAAAGTAGATCGTAGTAACGTTCTTCAAGGTTTTCTAATGTGCTTTCCATTAAAATAAATGCTTTGCTGCTCATCCTGAATGATGTACTTGCAGAATTCCTCCAGAGTCATCTCGTATTAACACCTATTTTTTTTCTCCAATGTGAGTTAGCGCTTCTTTCTTAATGATATAGTTCGTGCAGTTCGTAATGGTAGTCCTTAAATTAGAGCTAACTCTTTAAAATAATACTTTCTTTTTAAATGTTGATGCTAGAAAGAAGCTTGATGTCCCACAATTTTGAAGAAACTATCCTTCACTGTGGATTTTCAAATTGCAATAATCCAAGGTTTCTCACTCGATTTTTACTGTTTCCTAGTTAGAAATGAAACAAATCAAATGAGAAATGAAAACCTTGGATCTACCTTTAACAGTGTTAAAGTTAAAGCGATGCAAATTGTGCTTTTTGGCTTCTATACAAGCTACTAACGCCGCATTATTTTACTCGTACAAAAGCTAGTTATTATAGCAGCTGATATAATTGGGTATTATTTCTCTCCGATCGTTTTTTACCTTTCGTTTGGAATGTAGATTGTGCTTGCATGCATCACTATCGTATTGCACTCGGCCATAGGACTAACGTCTGGAAGATTTAGTAACTAGTTCAGTAAATTGTTCAAATCCAATTGATCCAATGAGAATTAGGCTTTTGTTGGTTGTACAATAAAGTTTATATTCTTTTTGCCGTTTAAAAATTAATAGTGGAGGGACTTCGTTTTATAATGTCGGCAACAGAAAATATAGGACACCAGTATATCAAACCTATTTCTTTCTACACAATCACATCAGCACTGATCTCAATACAAAAATAAAAATCTAAAAATTATTAACGTTCCGAGAAAAAAATAAGGAAAACACGAATATGTTCGATTGATTCAAAGCTGCTGATGATTAGAGTAGGCAAATTCGGGTACACACCTTCGGCGCAGCTAACGAATGGACTCTCGCATGCGAAACACTAGTCAGAATCTAGTTCGCTGCCGCCTGGAGCGTACGTAATAGTAGCAGCGAAGTACTATGTTTTTTGTTTTTAATAATGTCGAAGGTACGTTGATTGAGAAAACAGCTTATCCGGATTTGACTTATGACAGCGTAAAAATTAAAACTTTAGTGTTAGTCACAAACACATTGTAAACGGCATGTGTAAAGTGCAAACCATAATAAGATCAAAACCGGCGTCGCCACAAGACACGAACAATTTTTATTTGATTTATGTACAATGCTGATTCAGTGTAATCTGCCGTTTACTTCGTTAAACAACGATTCATTTATTTCATTTTGGAACAAATACCCCAATATTACATTACTGAGCAGGACCACGTTACGAAATTATTTACCATCTGTGCGTGTACATTTAGAAAATAAGATTAAGGCTGAACTGAAAAATAAAAAAGTGCTTGTGTGTGAATGAAGCAACTGATTGCAAAAGAAGATCTGTACTTAATTTTATGGTGCGGAAAATGGAACCAACGTCATCTTCAATTTTATTAGCTTCTAGACGAGTAGAAGAACGTACGGCCCAAGTAACTTCAAAAGTGGTGTTAAGCACATTGGAAAAATTTAATGTTTATGCCACAACCATCCTTTTTGTAGGCCGGTCTCTTAAGTGACCTATTATATACTACATGTAAAATTTATGCTCTACATATTGTGGCACAGGTAATTCGTAAATGTTATCCACAGGTGGATGCGCTAATTGCGAGTACAAAAGCAGTGTTTCTGAAATCCCCAGAACGTATTCGCGAATTTCACAGACTGTGTTCTCATAGCCCTAAATCACCACAACCGATCCTTTACACGTTGGGGAACATGGTTACAAGCGGCATTTTACCATCATAAATATTTTGAGAGTAGAGAGAAGGTATTATTCAATCCGGAAGAATGTGCAACTATCAAAACAAGTCAGAAAAAATTTGAAAAAAATTTGAAAAAAAAATTTGGTTAAAAGTGATTTACAAACTGTGTACAGCAATTACATCGGAGTAGTGCAATCAATAGAAAAATTACAAAATTCTTGACTGTCGTTAGAGGAATCACTGCAAATTGTGAAAGATGTACACGCACAGCTATGTTCGGTAGAAGACGCAAAAAATGAGTGTGTTCTAATTAAGTTTGAAAGTGTTTTAGACAAAGATTCAGATTTTGCGACACTTAGACAAATTTGTGAAGGTTTGTCTACAGATGCGTTAAGTTGTTTCAAAGATTTTTTTAATTATCTCAAATATCACTAGATGTAGAGCGATCGTTTTCTTTATACAAGAACATATTTTCCTCACGGCGGACGCGCTTTGCAGAAATAACTTTGGAAACGCACCTTATGTTAAAAATATTTAATCTCGCTTCTCCAATTTTTCAAGTCACGAAAGACGCTTAAGACGGTAAGTTTTTTTTTAATCATCGAATTACATACACTCTCGATTTTATTTTTTATACATATGACTAAGAGATGGCAATTTCCCGTGTTCATTCAGTAACATAGAGATAATTTATCGAGATCGGTTCATAATCTACAAAAACCATCTTAAAAACTTTTTTGTATCTAGCACCGGAACGGTGCTACATACTGACTCCCTTCGCATGCAAGAGTCCGCTCATTAGCTACGCCGCTGGTGCTCACCAAAATTTGCCCACTCTACTGATGATTCTTTCGAATTTCTCAATTTGATATTCAACATCGTAACGTATCGTAACATCTTCGTCGTTATCATTTATGAATAATTCACCAAATTGTTGTCGATTCTAAAGTTCAAGAATTATATAACGACTCGGTATAATCTTTTGAGGTGAAGTAAAAGGAAAACGGCTACAAAATACAACGCAAAGCATATTCATACGAAGAAGATTATCAAGCATCGAGCGTACGCATTCGCAGGTAATTCAAGGCAAACCTAGCCGAAACGGTATAAGTTCACGTTCGTTGTTAGAATTCAAAGGTACATGTAACAGTATATTCAACTTTAAAACAAATAAGAAGAAACTGTTATTGCGGAGTAGGAGCTTGCTTGAATTGCAATAGGATTAGCAAAAAAATACTGGTTTGAATGAAACATACAGTTACTTGAATTCTTATTTATATTCTTGGAACGGTTGATTTTGGATTCCAGTATTTTTAATAGCCTTTTGCGACTTCATTCAGCATTCAGCGCGCACCAGTTTTTTTTAATTTGTTTCTCATTTTGATTGGAAATGCAGAATCTTTTAATTCGTGGCTCGGATTTGGCTCAAAATGGAAGCCTTTAAACCAAATCCAAAGCACAAATTAGAAAACATTGTTGGGTTAATATTAAGAGATTGTGGAGGAGTTTCCTCGATAGTCTTTAGGCACTTCTGCTTCTTACGAGGGCTGTTTTTTTTTTCAACCTCCGATAGCTCGTAGAAACAAGGCAACTACTTTTCTACATAATCACCATGAAGATTGATGCATTCTATATCTTTGGACGAGCCTTCTAATCCTCTCTGCATAGAATGTTGCCGCCAGTGAGTTGAGATCGTCCGTGACGTTGTTTTGAAGTTCCTCTGTACTCTGGAAGCTCTGTTCTCCTAGCCACTTTTTCCGTTCACGAAAGAGATGGAAGTCCCTTGGCGCTATACGCGGGTATTCAAAAACTTCCCATCGAAATTGTTCAAGAAGTCGTTGGGTTATAGCAGTAGTATTAGGCCTGGCATTGTCATGAATGAGAAGAACTCCAGAAGTCAGCATGCCTCTTCTTTTGTTTTGAATGGCTCTCCGCAATCGTTGGAAAGTCTGACAATAAATGATGAGTCGTCCCCGTAGTCCCCGGTTTAGCATGTTTTCTGTTGAATGATCTGAGTGAACACGTATCAATGGTTGCCATTAGTAATCGACACTGCCTCTTCGAACTTTTTGATTATTCTCGTCACCTTCTAATCCTCTCTGCTTAGAATGTTTCCGCCAGTGGGTCTGACGTGGTTTTGAAGTTCCTCTGTACTCTAGAAGTTCTGCCCTCCTAGACATTTTTGCAATTCACGAAAGAGGGTCGCTTGGCGCTAAGTCGATGTGTTCAAAAACTTCCCGTCGAAATTGTTCAAGAAGTCGTTGGGTTACAGTAGTAGTGTGTTGCTGGCATTGTCATGAATGAAAAGAACTCCAGAAATCAGCATGCCTCTTCTTTTGTTTTGAATGGCTCTCCGCAATCGTTGGAAAGTCTGACAATAAACAGCTGCGTTGATCGTAGTCCCCGGTTTTGCATGTTTTCTGTTGAATGATCTGAGTGAACACGTATTAATGGTTGCCATTAGTAATCGACGCTGCCTCCTCGAATTTTTTGATTATTTTCGTCACAACCGATGCACTTGAGACATTCGGCTTCCCGAAAATTCATCGCAATTTGTAAGTCGTGGTATCAGCAAACTTTGACCATTTTTGAAATGATGTTTAACAATAAAAAATAATGGTTTTCCTGTCCAAACCGCAACAGCAAAGCTAAGCCCTTTATTTATCAGATTGTTTTCAAACAGTCTGTATTAAAGTCATGGGTGAGTGCTTGAATTGAAAGGACAATGTAGTTTGTTTATGTCCTTGAGCCATGCTTCTTTTCCTCTTCTCTCAGTGTGTTTGAACCGTCTTATTCTTAGTGGTTTGACCCAAAAATATTGTCTACTTCGCGATTTTACAAAATTCGATGTTCATCTTTTCCATTTCTTTTTGGGCCTACAATCTTCTTTAGTATTTCCGTCGCAAATATTCTTAATTTGTCTTCATCTTCTTGTATAAGTTTTATAAATATAAAGCTTTGAGTTTTGCTTCTGGTTTTATCCCTTTTTTATCCAGTATGCTGTATTGCTTGCCTGGATATCTTCATTAATTTTCATACTTTCTTTACTCTTAAATGTTTAAAGTACTTATTTATATTCTATTGCCCCAAGATAATTTAATCTAATGTAATGTTTATTTGTCGTTAGTTTAAGAAAAAACAGAGACATCGTCAAGTACAAAAGGTAAAATCTAAGTTAAATAATAATACACAAAATAAGAAAAGAGGGGCCCCGTATAACTAACTTTTATATAAATAAAACTTTAGTGTAAATAAAATATTTGTATAAATAAAAAGTTTAAATAAGTAAAATAAGTAAACCTGTATGTGGACAAAATACAACATAAAATAAGTAAACGGTAATAATGAAGAAATAAGTGTTAGCTACTGAGAAACTCGGCCACACTATAAAACAATTTGCCACGCAGATATACCCTGAGTTTACTTTTAATCTGGCGAAGTGTTACGTAGGCTTTGAGATCATGTGGAAGCCTGTTGTAATATTGAATGGCTCCATAGTGAGGATTCCCCTCAAATAGAGTTGTCCTATGTCGAGGCACGTTCAAATTACGCGAGCCACGAGTGGCCATTGCATCATACACATCTCGGTTAAGGATAAATTTTCGCTCGTGTTTCTTGAAGAACAGTAAGATTTCCAGAATGTATATTGAGGGTAGAGGGAGTATATTTAATTGTCTAGAGCAAGGCCTGCATGAAGTTACTTGAGAAACCCCTACCATACACCTCACAACCCTCTTCTGAAGGACAAATAAGTCATTGGCCTTCTTTGAAGAACCCCAGAAGATTAGGCCGTATCGCATCCTTGATTCGATATAAGCGAAGTAAACCATTCTGACAGAATCTAAATTAACACTTTTTTGCAGTTGTCGTATGCCGTATAAAATCGTGGACAATCTACGCCCCAACTCATCGCAGTGTTCTTGCCATTTAAGATGTGCATCCACAGTCATTCCCAAAAAACTTACAGATGCGCATTCCATTAGAGATTTACCTTTAAAGGGAACATACAAACTAGATAAAGCAGGCAACGTTGGTTTAAATCGTATTATACGCGTCTTTTGACCGTTCAACGCAAGACCCCACTCATCCCACCAACGGTCCATGCTCCCCACAACGTCGGCCAATGCGCGTGACACCTCCTCCACATTGGATCCAGATACTATCATGCTTGTGTCAGCGTACTGATAGTATATAGGGAGTCATTATAGTGTTCAAATCATTGACGTAAAGCAGAAATAGGGTCGGGGCCAGAACAGAGCCCTGCGGAACGCCATACTCTAAATGCATACTCGGTGATACATAAAGATTGGTGGTACCATCCTGCACCCCACTCATACAAACATAACTCTCTCTACCAGCAAGATAGGACCGAAACAACTCACAAGCCACACCTCGTATTCCGTACGCTTCCATCTTATGTAGCAAAGCCTGATGATCGATTATGTCAAAGGCCTTCTTCTGAGGGCGCCAAGAAATGTCGAGTTTGTCGTTTTGAAAGTGGTATTAACTGTGAGGCAACCGCAAGAGATATGAAAAGTATTCTCGAAACCACGCTGATGACGCCGGGTAGGCAGAAACATGTCCGTGTGTTAGTGTATTTTTCTCTCTCTCCTTTTATTACGTTTGCCGTGAATTATTCCATTAATACCACGAGGAAGCTAAGCTATCTTAACATTATTTTTTGGTTACTGTTTTTTTTTGCTTGCATCGTGAGGCTCACTTGGATTAGATAAAGGTTAATCAAACAACAATTCTTATACATGTCAAGTACTCTTAAGAGTTATTTGTTTTAACATTTTAATTTCGAGGACGACCAGTTACAAGAAAAAGTTGACACGATATGGAAATGAGTTGGTAAGAAAAAAACGAGAAAACGTTAACATTAAATAGAAGACTAAATTAAATAAAGACATTTATTCATACACCTTACGAAGTTATTTGTGTTACTTACAATTAGAACCTATTCATATGTGAAAGTTCAGATCGTGTCGTTAAAATGTACATAATTATCTGAACATATAAAAGTCACATAAAAACACATGGGTATCACTTATTTTTAGCTCAATTTTTTTTATTGTGCCGTAATCCTTTCAAAATTCTTTAAGATCTTTACTCTTACGAAGTGAAAAATAAACAATAAGTACTTAAAATAACGATGATATTCCTCATAGGCATGCTGGATACGTTGGAAAGGGGCAATTCTCAACGTTATCTCCGCTAATTGCCTATGAGATGACTTCAACCGTGTAATCTGGTAATAAATTCTGTATAGAACGTAAATGCGAAGCCTTGCTTCGTTCATGAACAAAGAGAAAAGAAGGATGGTACGGCAGTGCATGAAGTCGTGAAGTCGTGCCTAATTTTTGACCTTCTTCTTCTTTTTCTTCCAGTTCTTTCAATACTGACATGTATTAAGCGGTGTGATAAAGTAGACTGCACACCCATTAACTATAAATAGTTACCATCCTGTTGCATTTAACTAAGTGATCTTTGTAAATATCACGTTAAATTGCTAGAAGCTGAAGAGAAATAATAATTTGTATATCTCGATCATTATCCGCCATGAATCAAGGACATATTTAACAAGAACTCGTTAGGTGAAGTTGCCATGCTACAAATACTTGTGAAAATCACCAATTTTGTTCAAATCGGGAGGTTCGGTTTGGGAAAGTTTCCAAGTAAGTTGTAATCAATGGGAAACTTCGTGGAACTTATCCTGTAAAGCGTGTCCTTCACCTGATCACCACTATTCTCTCCTCTTACTAAAGCATCTCTTTCTGGCAGAGGTTTTCGTAGCACGTCTTCCAGACGATTTGGTGTCTGACACTTCTGGTGTCCCAGGTGTTTGTGATTATCTCCTACTACGGGCTGCTCTACACCAAGAGGGTGGCCGATCCTGTGGCTTCATCAACACACGAGCCAACAAAGGATTTATCGAGTTTTCCGCTCATTCTTAGGTTCACGTGGGGAGGATGTGTAAATAAAGTTCCGAATTGGAGTCGAGAGTTATCAGCTTCTTGTTCTATATGATCTGGATGTGTTTTCACGGCAGTTAGCCATGTCACAGGAGCAGCTTAGGTTGTAGGTTCACCTATTTAAAATATGGATCCCAGGTCATGTGCTCGTCCATGAGAATGTCACATAATTCACGTTTCCTACAAAATACAAGACGGACAGCAATACCAATTCCTCGTCGAAATATAGTTGAATAACACTTTCACTAAGATCAAGGATTAGCTAGCGTATAGCATGCTAGCAGTAAAATTATGAATAGATCATGGCATTCAGCAGACTAAAATCTAACAAGTGGCCGAATTAGGTCAGCTTTTTTTCGGTGTCATAATTAACAGATTAAATATTCTGAAGCAAAAGATGAAATGTGGCTGGCTAAAGTTTAATAATTCACTGGTCACGTTTAAAAGGTCAACGAAACAAATTATCTGCATTATTGCGCTAGCCTCGTTTAATATTAATGAACTCAGAACATAGATGTTTAATTAATTCTGTTGTTTGAGTTAACCATCTACAATCACTTTGGTGAAAGAATGGGAGGTTGTTATTGATATTAACTTCTTGAATTGAAGAAAATTGGTCGTGAATATTTTTTAATAAGTCAATTTGGATGTCACTTTCGGACTTTGTAAGAAGTGTTATTAAAGCTTTCATAGCCTACATTTGTCACTCTTATTTTGTTAAAAGCTTTATTCAAAGAAAGTTGTCGTTAACTCCAGAGTGAAGTCTTCATTAATTTATTTGTACCGTTCGAGTTGGTCATCAGACGCTTGAGCTTAATCCTATTTCTACCATCGTCCTCAATAGAACTTTTATTTCAACGCAAGCAGCTTAGTTTCCTCTGTAAAGGCTACCCTGCTCAGGAGACCTCGAAAGCTCCATTAGATCCTCCTTGAAATGTTTCCGCCCGAGTACTTTTATTTCCTCGCATATGCAAACTCGTTTTTGTAGTTCGTACCAAGATGGGTTTACTCAACCTATGTTATAAAGATCGTTTTTTATGAGGGAGTTTCCAGTTATCAACCTGGTAATGGGCTTGACTTCCTCTTGCGGTGTCTAATTACGTTAACAGAGAACTTAACATCTATATTCCCTACTGGTGCTTTAATTTGAAGTCAACCTTCATTTTTTTACATGTTCTTTATCTAAATAGGACCAACTCTCAAGCTCTAGTTCTATGAAGTGTCTTTTCGAACCCTCCTTGGCTAATTCGTCGGTTATTGTATTGCTTTTAATATCCTCGTGTCTTAGCGCCGGATGAAAGATTAAAGACAACTTATTACCTTGCGCTAGTGTATTGGAAGACTGTTTATCATGTTTTAGTAGTTTTGACTTAGTAATAGGAGTCATAACGGTTTTTATAAGCGCCTAATTATCAGACATTAAGTTAATTTTTCCTCCATAGATTGCAATTGCAGATAGTTCTGCCTAGAAAATCATTGGAAGTTTTCCCAAGCTTAAGGCTCAGTCTACAAGTAGCAACCTATATGCCTCCTTATTTTATCAGTAGAAATAATTTCAGGTGCCATTTATAACAAAATCGCGTTGAATGCCATAGTACTACGACGTAGTATCAGTGTGTCCTCCAACTCTAATATGGGATTACCACAATTGTTAGTCTTCAATCTAAGGATCCTAGTCATAGTTCCAGCATGGGGAGCTTCTGAGGAAGAAGTTCATTGCTCTAGTGATTCCCAGTAGTGCTTGTCGCTGAATAGTAGTGAGATATTTCACTATCCAAGGCACATGTTCTTTTCCATCAGACTTATTGGTTTGTAGGTAATTCTTGGTCTCGCCACCGTAGTAAATAGCCCATGGATTACCTGTAGTTTTAATCGCTTGGTTTTTTGCTCGATATTTTAAACCAGTTTTGGATCAAGGACAACATCCTGATACTTCACCTCCTTGATTAATTGTAGCTCCTGGCCAAAGAGTCTAATACTGTCCAGGTCATTGGGTTTGCTTATGTTAGTTATTGATTAACTGAAACTTTTACAAGACTTGAATGAAGGAACCGTTATCGGAAGATTTCTTCTCTATAGTTTAGGCATAAGACTTGCGTGTTGCCAACATTATTTTTCTGAATGTGTTCATTAAATTTGTTGCAATTTCTTTTTTATCCGCGACATTATTCAAGTCTGTGACATTGATTAACTCCTTACCACAACAAAAATTTATTAATAAACTTGTAATGCGTATCTTAAACGCCAAATTTGCATACCAGGCACGAAATTTATTGTCAAGTGGCCAACGAAGCGTAAAATTACTAATAAAACTACATAGTTATACACATTTTTCATCTTTCTCACACACCAATATTAACGGATAAATCTCATTAAAACGTCGCACAGTTACAATACAAGGTGGGCCAAATTCGATATTTTTAATAGGGAACTTGTATTTCTAAATGGATTTGACAAAAACTGACCTAAGCTCCTGGAGCTCGATTTTAAAGAGAAATCGATTGGTGAAATCCCTATTTTTATATCTTCCTTAATATAAGAGATACAGAGCGTTCTCTTAACATGTGCAATTTTTAAAAACCCTTGTAATTTTTTTATTTGTGAAAATGCTTGATTTATATAAAAACTGTATTAGGGCGCTTTTTGACGCAGAATTCTATGCTCTATTTTTTTCTTTTTTTAAACTCCTATTTTTTGAGATATTATCAAGATTTTTGTTTTTTTATACGAAACACCTTATATATTTTTACACTATTGAAAAGCATATAAAATTACCTTTAGAATGATATAACACACTTGATATTTTATTTAAACAATTTTTAAATTATTTGATTTTCTTCATTTCACATTATTTTAAGTTGCCTATGGATGGTGGGATATAAGCAAATAAAAGATTTCAAGGCAGAAAAAAATTGTTTTAATATTAAATGTTACAAATAACAATTCAAACAAACTAAACTAAGGAAACCATTAATAGTATTACTGATATTATAGCTACAAGGAATCAAGAGGGTTTATTCGGTAAAAATTCATAACGTATTGAAAATTTGAAATTAATCATGACTAGAACTAAAATAAGTTGATTTCTAAAATTCTTATCGACATATTTAAACAAAATATTTACAGAATATACCTTTGTTACTAAAAAATGCGTAAACATGATAAATTATAGCGAGTATTCGAATTGTCCGCCGTTCTGTTGTAAACATAATCGACACCGTTTTCTTACACTCAGAGCTGAATTCACCAACTCGAGCGGAGATAGAGAATCGAACGCTTGCAAAACTGCAGCTTCTAATTCCTGTCTTGAATTAGGAGAATGCTTAAACGTAAGATTTTCAATTCTTCCCCAAAGGAAAAAATCCAATGGCGTTAGATCAGGCGACCTTGCCGACCGATGTATTGGTCCTTGATTCCCGATCCGATTGTTACCGAATTGTAGAAACTCATCAATCTGGCCACCATTGTGAGGAGGTGCTCCGTCATGCTGGAAGTAAACGAATTCCAATTGATTTAAGGGTATTTCGTCTACGGAAGGTTCAATAAATTTTCGCAAAATTTCCAAGTATCTTTCAGAGTTAAGAATTCCGTTACATATGTAGAGCCCAACTATCCTGCCACGGAAAATTCCTACCCACACATTGAAGCTGTATCGTCCTTGGTTTCTCCTCTCAACAATAACATGGGGATTTTCACGCGACCAAGTATAAGAATTAAACCTGTTAAAAATTCCCGCACTGCTTACCGTCCTCACCGTGCTCATCCGTCCATGCTCAGTTTAGAACAAAATTATGATTTTCTACACATTTTCCCAAAAGCCATTGACAGTATATCATACGACGCTCCAAATCCGCGGCAAAAAGGTGGTGCACTTTCCTTGTCCGATAGGGTTTCATTTTATGCTTTTTTAAAATGCGCCTTGCCGATGTTCTTGCTAAACCTGTTGTTTGTGCCATCTGGCGAGTGGAATCTGTCATGTTATTTACAGTTTCCCCTAAAACAGTAATTTCCTCTAATTCTTTGTCTCTATTTTGAGCCACTTAATTTTTAGGTCTCGGCTTTGGAAAGGATCCAAAATTTGTTAAATTTTTCTTCAACCTTGAGAAATGTCTCTGAACGGTTGTTGTCTTTCAGGATACCGCTCATAGTAAATGTTACATGCAGCTTCCTCATTTTCACCTGCTTCTATAAAACTTTAACGTGTCGTATTTTTCATAGTTTTGATACATTTTTGAATTCTTAGATAATGAAATAAACACGTGTGTTGCTTAGTCACCATCCATAGGCATCTTAAAATAATATGAAATGAAGAAAAACAAATAATTTAGAAATTGTTTAAATAAAATGTCAAATGTGTTATATCATTCTAAAAGTAATTTTATATGCTTTTCGATAGTGTAAAAATATATAGGGTGTTCCATATAAAAAAACACAAGTCTTGATAATATCTCAAAAAATATTAGTTTAAAAAAAGAAAAAAATAGAGCATAGGATTCTGCGTCAAAAAGCGCCCTAATATAGATTTTATATAAATCAAGCATTTTCACAAATAAAAAAGTTACAAGGGTTTTTAAAAATTGCACATTTTAAGAAAACGCTCTGTATCTCTTATATTAAGGAAGATATAAAAATAGGGATTTCACCAATCGATTTCTCTTTAAAATCTAGCTCCAGAAGCTTAGGTCAGTTTTTGTCTAATTCCTTTACAAATATAAGTTCCTTATTAAAAGTATCGAATTTTTCCCAGCTTGTACATTAATCAAAATAAGTCATAAATTAAATCTGTTAAATCGATCAAAGATCACCTTAATATTCAGCAGTGAAAGTGAATCTTCACCTTTTTTTTTTATTATTCGCATTGTTAGGTAGGAGTACTACCGCGGTCTTGCGCTTCTTAGACTAAGAAATCCTAAGGAGCAATCTATTGTTAAACGTGGAAACAATACACGACATCGCCATGCTGACGATGCAACCGCGTAACTTTCGCGATTTTTTTTTTCACTTTATGTACTTGCATTTCTCACGATTCAAATGAAAATACGTTTAAGGGGATAGACGTTACGTAATCGGCGTGGTTTTTGTTTTGACGAGAAAAATAGGTGAGATTATTGTGTCGAAATTCTACGTAAAACCGTGCGGACGGCGCTTTTATAACGTCTCGTTGTAATTGAAGCGTGATGTATGGTTGTATTAGTTGTAAAAATATAGTTAATGATGTTCGTTTCTGGTTTATTGGCGATTTTGTATTATATTCGCGTTATCGCGGATTTAGATTGGTGTGTTTCTGCTATTAATAGACTTTGCAAGAGAACTCTAGCGTCTGAAAAAGTATCTTGGTATAAGAACATCATAATTTTTTGAGCAGCAGAATCGCGTGATTACGGAATGTAGCTCTGTCCACTTGTGACTTTCGGGATTTTTGAATTTTTCTGGGAGGCATATTGCGCTCAATTCTTACACACGCCATACTGCACCCATCCTTCGTTCGATTTTGATTGAAAAAAGCGTCCAGTACGACAAATACATTGATTCTGTTTTTTTAATCAGAATTGGACTAGTATCTTCAATTGGTGACTCTTCTTTTTGTTCTGGTCATTGATCTATTTGGTCCCTTTATTTTTATTTTTGATTAAACAAATATTTAAAATTTGTTCTTTAATTGTCTTTGCTCTTCTTCCGCTCGTTTTAGATTTTTAAACGGTGAACTAGTCAATTCTTCCACATCCCGGGTCTAAGAGTAGCGTTTGGTGCTTTGATGAAATCTGTGCCGGGATATTTTGCATGTTTCTACTTGAACTGTTGCGATATTATGATGGCTATGTGCTATTGTAAATATCATACGCAACACTATTGATATCTTGTGATGGAAGTAAAGTTCGCGACTTTTGGGGATTTATTAAAGGTTCTAACTTGAAGTATGTACATGAGGTGGAATTATCGGAAAATCAGTCTCTGTAGCAGGCATATCAGTGAAGTTCGCTTTTTCTAATGCAGCACTTTTTATAAAGGCTTTATCGATTATTTCTACTATATCATACAGTGTAATACTTTGTTATGGGTGGCTGGACATCCAAATATCACGTTCTCGGGCGTGCTGGTTTTTCAATGATCAGTGGAACCAGTAATCCAATGGTTGTAAGCGGTGACTGGTATGAGGAGACAAGGAAATCAGAATCAAATTATTTTCACCAGCAAAGGTTGTTGCCTTTAGGGTTCCATGACTCGTATGATTGCCCAATATTATTTTAGTATTTTTTTTTTATCTACAGAGAGCTTAACAAACTCTACAAAGTGTTCCAATTATTTGATAAAATGCTCCGAATCCATTCATCCACTTCCATTTGCTTAACCAACTGATCCTGGCGGGCATCCCTTCATAACCGTACTGCTGTGGAAATAATTCGGCTAATACCGAATTAAGTGTTATACATTTATTTAACTTGAACTTTATTAAATGCAGCAGCAAGAGGTTTACTTATTTGAGGATTCCTCTTGCGGAAACCTTCTAACCAGTCTTTTCCAGAAATACTCTTATGTTTGTTAAAATTATGACGAATTTCTAATTTCTGGGGGCAAGATCGAAAGCTAGCTTTTGTACGTCGCGTGGTGTTAAAACGATAAAAACTTGGTTCCCAAATCCAATAAGTGGTTGCGTAGTTGTTGTTCTTGTTCTTTAGAAAAACCTAGTTTAAAATGGTAATTTCCAGGACTGTATTTTTATTAATTCGGCGTACGCTTTAGGAATTTTGAATTTTACAGAAGCCTCTCTGCTCGACATCTCTTTGTCTTTTATTGCCATAATTGCTCTACCCATAGTAACTTCATCCCAGTTCGATTCTGGCTTTTTCTTTTGATGATTGCGCACCATCTACAAGAAAAGTAAATGACTACACCTAGATCAGAAATGATCTAGGTGTAGCCTGCTAAACTGCTATCGGAAAAGAAGATTCAAGCAAACAGGGACGCAAAGAACTATTCTGGCCTAGGTAACCCTTGCGAGCGATCCATTGTTGCCAACTTAGTGTGTAGGCATATTTTAGTAATTTTTCTATGAATGGCATTGCCGGACCTCTGTACCTCGCTGATCTATTGTGCTCTTCTCTCCCCTACATATTACATACATTACATAAAAGAAATAGTAATATTACATAAGTAATTTTTTTATGTATTGCTCATCTTTTGTTTCAATTATTTAAGCTTTGTTTGTAAAACATGCAATTCACATAGAAAATAAACTTTGTACATCTCTTAGTTCTTCACATACCTCGTTCATATCTTTAATGTTTGGCGCAGAAACTTCAAATTCTTCAACGTTACTTTCACTATTTAAATCATAGTTTTTTATTATCGATTAGTTCGCTGATTATTTCTTCTACGTTTGAATTTTTTGGATTTTTGATCAAGGCATTGTTATCAATAGATGTAAAGCTTTCCAGGTCTAAACCATCTATAGGAAGAACCTTGACCGAAATCCTCTTCCTGCTGGACCTTCCCCAAGAATCCTGCCTTTGCAAAATACTTAGAAATTGTAGATTGCGAAGCCCTTTTCCAGACTGCTAATATGCAAATTAAAGCGCGGGTTAAATTGATACTTTTTTTATATCTTGAAGTTTTGTTAGAAGTCTATTGAAAAGAAATTTTCTGTACGCTACCTTTGAAGTTATGGATAATTCCCTGATCTAATAATTGGCAATAAGATGCGCTGTTTGGTTGCAGGAAAATAAGAATTTTTACAAGAAAAATTTTATTGAAGTGATCGTGACCGCTATCGGGAGGATCATTGCTACGTATTTAATCGAATGGGCAAATATCCTTGATACAAAAAAGAAAAATACTGTGGGTACTAAAATGGATCCTTGCGGGATACTTGGCAAAATCAAAAAAAAAACCGGACAAACATTTTTTTTGCATTTAATTAGCCTTAGCCAAGTTATTAGAGGAAGACATCTAAAAATTGAGAAACTAATAGGTGCACATTACGATTCTTGTATATCATAAAGATAACAGATTAACGCGACGTGTTATATCAAAACGAAAACCCGGTATGTACACTGCCGTTCAGAGAAGTTCGGTCGGTTGGTAAAAAACATGAAAAGGTTACAGAAACAAACGAAACTAAAAACAAAATGCAATTTTATTGTATGTACGGGTAACAAAGACAAAAATAAATCAATAAAAAGTTATTCTGGCCTAATATAACATACTGAACATTATATTTTTTTCTCATCGAAAAAACCTCCTTTGCTGTTAATCACCGCTCGAACTATTCTAGGCATTCTTTCGATAAGTTTTGTTAAAACGGATTGTGGAATATTAATCCATCCATGTTGCAGAATATTCCGACAATGTTCTTGTGAAGTTGGACATATTTTTCCTCCTGTCCAGTTCAAGCCGCAACAACTCTATAAGGTTCAAATCTAGGCTTTGTGGGGGCCATGTCATTACTTTCAGGGTGTGATGTTCTTCTTGCTCCTTTAGAAAGTTCTTGTACACCAACGCAGTGTGTTTTGGGTCGTTGTCATGTATGAATGTAAAGTTACGGCTTATTATACGCAATCCTGATGGCACTGCATGATTCTGGAGTATTGCAAAATAATTTTCCTTCCTCATTACACCCTGCACTCTGCATAAATCTCCCGTCCCAGCAAAGGAGAAACATCCCCACACTAACACAGAACTACGCCGTTGCTTCACTGTTGGCACAATGCAGTTCGGGATCACTTTTCGGTTTTAGATCTTCGGACATAAACTCGTCGATTTTGCCCAAAAACCTCAAACTTTGACTCGTCACTCCAAAGCACGTGCTTCCAATCATCTAACGATCAATCAAGATGAGAACGGGCCCACTGTAGCCGTTTTACTCTGTTGCCCCGACGTAATAAGGGTTTTCGAATGGCAATGCGTCCATGAAGGTCCGCTTGTTGAAGCCGATGTTTTACCGTACTCGCCGAAACTTGTTCTTCACGGCCGCGATTGACTTCGGCTGCTCTTTGTGGCGCTATTAATTTTCTATTGCGTTTGCTTAATAATACAATTCTCAAATCTTCAGCTTTTGTTGTTTTCCTAGATGCTCCAGGACGAACACGATTTTCTATAGTTCCAGTTGTCTGATATCGCTTTATGATGTCATTTACTGTTGAACTTGTCATATTTATGTTTTCAGCAATTTGTCGCCCCGAATATCTTCAAACAGCGTAATAATGCGTGAACGTTTTTCTACACTGGTAGGCTTGCCACGTGCCATTTTAAAGTAAATTTTCTTAAAACTTTCGCGCAAAAACGACAGATGCACACCAACGCACGTTTAACAGTAAAATGAAGCAAATTTATATCTTTACACCCGTGATAAATAAACAAGAATGATACTGCGGTATATTTCCTAAATGTATTGTTCGTTAATAATCCCCAAATGTCCCGTTGCAAAAGATCGGCACTTCCGAGAAATTCTTGGAATGATAATAAAAGGGACTTTATTGTGGTTGTCGCAATATTTCTACTTCAGATAATAATTTATGGTTTTAATCCCTTCGAAAAGAGTGTTTGCTTAATATTTTTCTAATTTTATGTATTAATAATTGTATACAGTGTGATATAATAGATTTTTATTGTGTGACCGTACTTCACTGAACGGCAGTGTACAAGCTCAAATCAACGCAACCGGGATAAATTCTACTTATTCAATTTCAATCACCACCGGACAAAATGCGCCGTGCAATATTTATCTAATATCGCTTTTTATGTTGTTGTATTTTTCATACGTTACGCAAAACGTCGATGAAAGAAAGTTACTTAATTATTTCAACCAACCAAATGCGTTATTGAGTTTTGTAATTGCGTTTTGACTGTGGCTATTTATAAATTCGTATCCGCGAGCGATACACACTTATTCAGAAGGTTCCTTTTAAGTGTCAGGTAACAGTTGAAAAAAAGTGACGAATTTGAACATCAAAGACATTGTCTCTGAATACGTATAAAGCTGTCTTAACTGGCTTTATTGCATTTAAATCTATTGCTGCTGATGAAAATGACAATTGACAAATATTATTAGTTAAAAAAATTGAAAATTGTTTAAACAAAAATTTCCCAAGGAGGTCACAGCGCATGTTTTATGATTTTCCGATGTATACAAGCAAGCTAGTGTTGAGTTGGACCCAGGATCAGCTATTGTTTATTGATATGGCGGCCGAAAGACAAATCACAAAGGCATATAGTGGCGGCTTTAACAAATCTAGAGGCTTCCATGTCTCAACATTGCTGGAAATAGCGCCACTTGATATCTACGTGCGAAATCTCAAGAGAAACCGTCTGATATAAAGGAGTGACTCAATTTCAATGCAATACAATCTTGATCAGCTTTATAAGGCGATAATTTAAAATCATATTGACGAATCTCAACTTAAAAGAGAAAGATTGGCATGGTCCACAGAGGGTTCGAGAATAGACGGAATCGGAAGTTGCATCACCTAAAAGCCAAAATTTGTTCATTTGTTCAATTATGTCTATGACGAATCCAAAGCCACCAAACGTCTGAGGAAGGCCAGAACATAAACTTATTCAGCTCGTTACAGGTGCCTCATGAGTAATTGCATCGAACAATAAATGAAAGAGTGTAAATTGAAGAATTCTGAAAACTTGACAACATACTAAAGCCCACATGTACTATTGAACTGAAATATTTTGAATTATCTAAGACGTCCAAGCAGGCGCCAAGTTTATTATTTTAAACGGAACACCCTGTATATTATAACGTTTTTGAATTCACAGTTCAAGAGGTTACTCTACCATCTCTAACGGTTACGTAACAACGGCAAATTTCACCTGCATCCTACAACCAATTCAATTGTGAAATCCTAAACTGTTATTTGAAAAGCCGTATTGATAAATAATAGCGGCAAATAATCATCCCACTTACAGAACCTAGTCCAATCCGCTTGTTTAAATTTTAATTAAGCAATTCAATTCGGCTACAACTTTCATTTTGAACATAAACGAAAAGAATAAATTATTCATATTGTATTTGCGATTTGACAATAAATAATAATAATAACCGCGTTCAATTTTATTTGGAATCAATATATACAAAAAAGAACATTTAAAATGTACATAATTTAAAATATATTACGAGAGAATTTATCCAATTAGCATCTTATCTGGTGTATGCGCTATGAGGCAAAACGCTCTCTTCCCACTAATTGGGCGTCTAGGAATTAAATGGAAATATTCCAATATTCCAGAGGTAAAACGATGCCAATTAGATAATTGCTAAATGTGGAACGTATCGCTCTAATTTCATCGCTATTTTCGTAGAAATAATTTGAATTCTTCGCGACAGAAATGGATTATCGGCCAGTCTAAAGCTCAATGCGTATTAATTTTTGCCTTCTGATCTCCTAGAAAGTTGTAACAGATACACGCATTCGTAGTATCAAGATGTGAAACGTACAATATGTGGTGAAATGTTACGTAAGAAATGCATTGACAAAATGATTTGAGCTTGTGACAGTAAATTATGTATGTTTATTTATACATATGTGAATGTGGTTGTTGTGGGTAATATTATTACATGGATAGACCTGTAGCTATACCGTGCATTCATATTTAAACGTAACAAATTCGTTGAATTAAACTAACCTCTTACGAAGAGGTTATGCAAAGAGTTAATTCCATTTAACCCTATCGGAACAATAAAGTGACTTGGGTTATTACTTAACTATAAACAAAAATCGAGGCTTTCGCTATCATAGATAACCTCATAAACAAACAAACGGAAAAGCTGCTGAACTTTCCTATAGCAATCGCTAAGATTGTAACCTGTTAACACGCAAGAGAAAAACAAAAGCGACGGTGTTATGTAAGTTTAGTTATCGGTTCATGGCAAGTTTAATGATGCGTTCGTTACTGCAAGAATTTTTTTTTTAATGTGGTGACGGCTCAACGGGGTGTATAAGCTTCTTGAAGCTTGTCATAACCTCAGGAGTCTCTTAATATGTAAGTTGTGGGTGTAAAGTGTTCCGTGGCCTCGTCACTGTTGCTCCCTCGTCGAGTTATTATTTCAAGTTTTCGCAGTTATTTTAAACTGAGGCGGCGTCACACCTTTGACATCTTGCAAACGAAGCAGTGTACAAGCAAGTTGACGAGCTATATATAAGTAGGTAATATTTAGTATGGCCGCATGTAATTAATGAATGTTGCAGAAAGATTTGATGTCAGTTTATCCAGTGCCAAAGAAATAATAATGTGGCCCAAACCCTCTAGCTAACGGACGGAAAATCGACATCGCTCCGGTTTTCGTCGATTATCTCCTCAGATATGCATCTGAGGTATGCGAAGTTGGCACGCGTTCGCTAGAGAATTGACCGGCGGATCGACTGCGACTAAGCACAAGCCCCTGGCTCTTCGTTTCGGCGGATTTCTCGGGCGTCAAAGTTGAAAAAAGGAATTTTAATTTTTCAACTTTGAGACGCTATAGCGTCCGAGCGGTTAGAGCTAGGGAGCTGAGATTTCCCTCCCTTAAAGCGCCAGTCGAGACCTTTCGAACGAGCCCGAACTTATCCTTGTAGCGCGTCCGATTGCCGAGATCTAGACAAGCCGTAAAAATTTGCACCCAAAGTGATGGAATTTTTGAAAGGCAAAAAAAAAGTTCGGAATTCCGCCGATCGAATTCTCCAATCGGCGTTAATCGATGGCCCTATGGTCGTATATGTTCCAAAAAAAATTTCAGCCCGCTATCTCTAACGGCTTAGCAGATTTGGGCGCTTGAAGTTTTCGGAAACTGCGCCGCAGACGGTCGGAAACGGACGGAAAATCGACATCGCTCCGGTTTTCGTCGATTATCTCCTTAGGCGGATCGACTGCGACTAAGCAGAAGCCTCTGGCTTTTCGTTTTGGCGGGTTTCTCGGGCGTCAAAGTTGAAAAAAGAAATTTTCATTTTTCAACTTGAGATTGCGTCTTCATTGTACTGAACTTCGTGTAGTTGCCAATCAATCTTTTATCAAAATCGATAAGATAATCGTCATGCTCTCACATTAAGTCATTTAAGTGTATCGATTTGAATTTTTAAATCGCTTAAATCGCACTAAATTTTAGTCGCGACAAATATTTTAGGAGACTTATTTTTAACAAAATTGAAATTGAATTTATGTTTATTTCTGTAGTTCTGCCTTGAAACTGGCTCTGGCAATCTAAGACCAAATCCGTCCCGCAGTGATCCCTGTTCTGTAAATGACAATTTCTGCCATGTTTTTAATCCCAAAAAGAAATAGTTCGAGCTTTCTTAACTTGTTTTTAGAGATGGTCCCATGATTGAGAAAATTGTGGCTGTTGAGAAATTTGTTTATTCTTCTCGATTATTAGAAAAAAAAGAAACAGTCTTGACTGAACTGAGTTTGACAAAAAAAATGGTTATTTCTTTTTAGACTACCTTCGTATACCAGACACTATCGGCTTCAAGATCTTAATTGCGAAAATAACACTGGTTCATTTTCACCCCACGTATGGTTAATACTTATTCTAAGGCTTGTGTAAGCGTCTAATTCCATCATGATCTCTTCTTTGTAATAACTTCCTCAAACCTTTTATGGTGCATGATGTATTTTAGGTGTTATTAACACTTATTATCTGCGTGTTGACCTATTCGTAACAGAAGAAAACACTCCTAGAGGGGCTTGCTGTAATCTTCACCTGACATTTGTAGAACCTTTTCGTGCAAACTTTTATAATTATGTTTAACATTTCTTTGAAGGACTAGATTATGGTAAACGTAAAGTTCCCTCTCTCTAAGCAAATCTTATTAACTGTTTTTAAATCTATTAAAGAAGAATTCGCCTTTAACGATTGATTCAGAAGAATAACATTTGCTGTACGTTTCCCTATTTATTTTCTATGATTATAATGCAAGCTACCAAAAATTTAGCTGGTTCAAACCCAAATGATTTATTCGTACGATTCGGAGCGAATCAAATCCAACAACTGTTACTCACTCACGATGCACTTCCAACAAAATGATTGGTTGTTTCTTTCACTGTATTGGACATCTTGCAAGTATTGCTTTGAAAGATCGAAGACACGTTAATGCTGGATGGTATGCCGCAGTTTGCTTGCCAGAAGTCAGCGACGAAATCAGCAAAAACAATCGACAACATCGCATCATTCTTCATCTTGACAATGCCAGCTCTCGCTCACCACCCCAAACAATTGATTATTTGAAGAAGAAAAATATGGAACTAATGTATCATTTCCACATCCACCTGATTGATCGCCTAGCGACTTTTTCTTGTTTTCCCTTTCATTGTTTTTGAAGGCCTAAAAAGTGATCCTCGTATTAGCAATTATGTAACGCGTACTCTAGAATCTATTACCTATCCATCTGTTGCACAAACAGCATACCCATCCCGATTCACACGTGCTACGGCCAATACCATTGTCTAGGTAATTTGCAGCCTACTGTTTTAAACACAATGGGCAACAAGTAGTGCAAAAAATCGGCTCAGTATAGGTGACCTTGAGCCGACCTAATGAGATGAATACAGCAGCGTGACAATTGTCGATTTGAAATAGGGTCGAATAAGGTCGATTGTTCTATTGTTTCAGATTTCGTTGCGTGTGCTGTTTTGATTCTCTTCGGGGATTCGTTGTTACGTTAGAAGATGTTTGCTTGTTTCGAAAACGATTAAAAGAAGAAAATAAGGATGTTGTTACATAATCGTTGTACATATTTGTAAATAGAAGAGATGCATTACAGATTTAGCACTTTTTCAAACGTTAAAGTCGGTAATGAAGAGGTTGGCCTTCTGGGGAATTAATCGTTTAGCTATTACGAAAGATCCTCTAATGTAGCGAATGAAAATTAAATCAAATTCCTTTTTAACTCAATCAAATCGCCGTTCAATTGAAGTGGCTCACTAAGAAAAAAATTAGTTGAAATCTATGTTTTTGCAAAAAAACAAACAAAAGGGTTGAAATTGTAATTTTATAACTGTTTAGAACAATTTAAGCATTCACCGAATGATAATTAATAAAGTGCTGAAAAAATAAGATTAATTTTGTAAAAGTAATTAACAACTTAAAATGTGGCAACTTTAAGTTCAGTACTTTGTAGGGCCCCCTCGTGCTTGTTAAACAGCTAAGCGTTTTCCAGACACGTATCTTATTGGCGTATTGATGAATCCTTGCGGAATTCTTCTCCATTCTTTACACGCCGCTTCTACAAGCTCGTTCAGCGTTATGGGAGGACGAAATCGCAACTGGCGATCAAAACTGTCGCAGAGATGCTCTATGCAGTTGCTGCCTAAACAATTAGGGGGCCATGTCATTCTTTCAACATTGTTGATAACAAGGAACTGATGTGCTAGCATTCACGGAGTGCCGGGTTCCAACCCCGCACTAGTCACTCTCAGAGTAAGGTTTTCCGTAGTTTTCCTAAACTAAAGGATGAACATCTTAAGACGCTCTATGGGCGCAGGCCCTGGCCGGTCGATTCCTCTGTAATTGGCGAAACTTGTAGAGAGATTTGAAGGCATGAATTATAATTAATAATGATGCCGTTGCACCAACGATGCAGATTCGTTAAAAGTGAGCGTTTTCGCCAAGAAATATAAAATTTCTTGCAAAATTTCGTGCAAATGGTCCAACGATCGGCAGAATAGATAAGTCCCTGTACCTATTCATGGATTCGTGGATTAATTTTTCAAAACCAACAGCTTGACGCGACTGTTTAAAGATATGCCACACTTCTCATCTCCAAATCGCACACGTGGAACCATGTTTCTTTTAAAATACTTACTAATGCCTTGTCCACACTAAAGCTCTACTATCAGAATGTTGTAGAGTGAATTTGGACTCGTCACAGCAAAAGCCTCTTCCCCTATCACGAATTTCTCACGTTATTCCACTACCTCTTAGCGGTCGCGTGTCTTTCTCGCGAATAACGAGCATATGGCCTTTCTTCTAGCGCTTAAGCTAAATCCGTGCAGCCTTTCTTCTAACAGTCAGATTAACGTTCAAAACGGCAGAACGCCATTTCGTCTGACCTGAAGACTTAATTGCTGGTCTTGTGCAGGAATTGTTCTCCTCTCACGACTTTCCCTGTAACTAACCCTTAGACTACAATTTCTGCGCCACTCTGTTAACGACACTGTGAGATACATTGATGAAACCACCGTACTCGCAGCTGGATCAACAATACCATAAACCGAGACACTAGCAAATAGTGTTTTATGCCATTAAATTAAGTCTTAATGAGAAGAAGACAAACTTTTTGCTTTTTCACACACGCCAGCGCGCATAAAATATATGTGCCTCGGCAGCTATCGCCCAAAAAGAGCTAACAAAATTTCTCCGGGTGCGTATTCAGGGTAATCTGCTCCGTATTGCTCACTGTGAGCATTTAGTGAAAATGTTAAATACCAAGATGTTTCTGTTCCGCGGACTGAAGGGTCAACTACCATTATATACGCAGCTATCTGTATACCATATTAAAATTGAGTCGCGGCTGATTCCTCTGGGGATCCTCATCTATGGTTTCAAAGGTCTTTGTGGCACAGAAGCAAGTTATTAGAATATCAGGGTGGCTAAAACCTGCAGAGTCATGTAAGCCTCATTTTCAAACGTTGCGTACTTTAACTCTTCCGTCTTTATACATCCTTGAAGCTGTTACCTTCCAAATCCGGCAGAATCCGAAGCGACGGTGGTGATACCACCACCTGTTACCACCAAAATCACAAGGATGAATATACCGCTATAAAAGACATACATCCCCTATGAAAGCCGGCGAAGAAGTGATGTGCATTGTATATTCCCGATAAAGGATTCGGCACTGGGAAATAGCAATTTATTTATTTATCCTTTTGTCCCACCACCACATTTCAACATGTTTCAAATGTTAAAATCAATAATAAAATGAACCGGCGTTTCGGGGAATTGTTCTCTTAATCAGTGCTAGCCATGTTTGACATTTTATGGCTACCAATTCGCCGAGCAAAAGGAAAGTCAATGATGAACGATGACTTCCTCACCGTTTGGCGATAAAATGAAATCGCTTATAAATATGTATCAATTTGTTTCCAACTCGCGTAACAGCTCTCATAATTTCTATTTGAATAGCGTTTTCGCTAAAGTAGTGCTTGATGTGATATCTTCACGGTTACATAATTAATAAGCATCCTCAAGTAGATCTTTGAGAAACTTTAGATTTTCGATATTGACTTGTTTTTGCAAAAAACTAGAAAAGAATGTAAAGTACCGGATATTCACTCTAAACGATTATGAAATTCTCTAGATGAATATGTAAATAAGTTGAAAAGAAATTTATTATTTTAACTATTAGATCGCCAGATTGCCAGAATATATTGCGTAAGATTCGTAAGTTCCTTGCTTTTCCCGTGATCGTCCAATCATATTCGTAACACGGTATGACTAGAAAAAGGATAGAAATGAGATAAACGTGTTGGCTTGCACGGAGGGGTTGTTTCTTTTTGGGATAGCTAGAAAAGGTTGGAGAATATCTATATTATCTTATTGGAAAATGATGCCAGGAAAACCACATGCTAATAGTCCAACATTGCTCACCACTGTATTTAGTTATTCTTCAGTGGCTGAGAATTTTGTCCGGAAAATCTTCTAGGTCTGAACGGAAACAATTACTTCAATAATTATTCCGTCAGCGATATTGTGAATGCCCAACAAAAGTCAGCAAACAGCTCTAATGGCCTCGATTTAAAGAAGGGCTTTGATGGCATGTCGACCCTTTTCTAAATACCCATCTCAACGCCAGAGGTGAGGGTATTCTCCAACGATCCACCCCAATATCTGCGCAAGTTGAGGCTCTGTGCCAATACTGCAGGATGAATCCCCGAAACACCAAAGCAATTCAGCCTACTCATATCCAGAACGGGTATGGTGAAGTACTTAAGAGCAATCCTTGGTATTAAGTTAACGTACAATGACGCTATCGAAAACGAAACTGAGGTGAATGCTCTCAATCAGGGGAATCACTAAAGAGAACAAAATGCTGTTGTACAAAATTATTAATGAGGCCGATTTTCCTAAAAGCAGCAATGGTATGGAATGGAGCTCCAGAAATCTTTCAGAAAGCGAGTACTATGGTTGGCGTAGACAATAGTAGAATAACCAACACGACAGGACACGAAAATCCAAGCAGCTCCACAAGCACAGATCACCATAATATGAGCCTTGTACTCATTGTACGCTATCACCGTTCCTACAAAATTCTATTGCTTTTTGTCTAGTTACCCCCGATGAAGTTGCAAGCGCGATAAGGGCATTAAAAAAAGCATAGTACCGGTATGGATGGCATACACACGCAAACCATCAGATATGTTGGGGACGTGTTAATCGAACCGTTAACTATAATAATGAATAAATCGATAGCTTCTGGAGTTTCTCCCTCAATTGGGTTAAAATTGGGGAAGACCATTCCAATTTCCAAAAAACACGATCCATTCATTGTTGCAAACTATCGCCCCATAACAATACTGAGTGTATTCTCGGAGGTGCTGGAATCTATCGTATACAATAAAGTAATCGACTTTCTCGAGAAGTTTAAAGTTTTTACGAGTGCCCAACACGGTTTTCTTAAGTCGAGGTCTATCGAAACGGCTTCAATCGAGTTTTTGCAATTTATCTATAGAGAAGTCGACGAGGACAATTATGTAGCTGGAATTTTCTTCGATTTATCACAGGCATTCGATAGTTTGGACTTGAATTTTGTGCGGGAGAAATTGTGCGCGGTAGGTATCAGGGGAAAGATACTAGACTGGTTTTCTTCCTTTCTGACGGGGCGGGTGATGGGAGTAGTCGTATCTGGTACAGTTTCACCATTAGAACCAATTACATTGGGCGTAGCCCAAGGTTCGCTTCTGGGTCCATTTTTCTCATATTCGCGAATGATTTGCCAGAGTGTTTCACCTCTGCGCATGTTGTGGCATATGCGGATGATACCTCCGTTGCTGTCTCCGCTAAGTCCTCGACCGAGCTTGAATTTAAGATAGCCCGTGGTGTGGACGAGTTTTCTGCCTGGTGTTGTAGGAACAGATTGATTATGAATCGCGACAAAACGGTGTTTGTGCGCTTCAATCGGCGACGACTGGCCTTTCCTCGATTTGGCGTTGGTCGCGGCTTTAGCTTTTCAAACAGTGTCAAACTGCTCGGAATAGACATTGATCATAACCTGTCTTTCAATGATCAAATCAACAGCAAAAGGCTAAACTCAACCTATTACGCAATTGTACAATTAAAAAGCAGTTTAAGTACGGAATTACTGCTGACGGTGTACCATGCGCTGGCATGTTCGATTTTTGGGTGCAACATTGTAATATGGGGCCGTGCCGATTATCAACGCGTACTGATTTGTCGAAAAAGAATTCTTAGGTTGATTTTAGGTATGTCCTACGGAGAATCATGTAGGTCCTTGTTCATCGAAAAGAATTTATTGACCGTTCCTTGTTTATACATATACCGCGCGGTGGTGTACGTCAGGGGCTGTCTGGACCAGTTCAAAATGCCTCCAAATGTGTACAACACCCGCAGGGAGGACTTATACATTCAACCGCATAAAACATCTCTATTTGAAGAATCACCTTTATATTCATTTGCCAAGATATATTCTGCACCACCAAAGTAACTTTGAAAGATATTGTTGACCTAAATGCTTTCAAGAGCCCAGCAAAAAAGAATTTAATTTCTAAATGCTGCTACATCTACCAAGAATATTTTACTGACGATTCCGTCGTGCATTCCTAATTGCTTTGTTGTTTTAAATGTGACTTTATAGCGTTGTCCGTGCTAGTTGATTTTGTCTTATTTTTAATGAAATTTGACGATGCCAGCACTTTTTGTGAAAGTCGATAAAAGAGCATCACATTGACATTACATGGTTGCCCCATAATCTCATTATCACTTATAATCAACCCATTTTCAATAAATAAAAGGAATTATGAATTTAAATTATTACCGGTTAAAGCTCGTAACGGTTACTCAAGTAAACATACATAATATACAAGAGCAAACATCTTATAAAACCGCTAACATAGTCACGTGTAACAACATTAACATAAAACAATAATAAATTCACCATTATATCGTCAATATGTCGCAAGAATCTATCGATATCGCTTTTTCTAAGCCAGCTTTCACGTCGTAACCACATCTTATGGTAATGTAAATCTCATTAGAGAAAGAAGATCCTTCTGACATCATCTCGTATAACAGGTACGTTGAGTTACTGCTATTGCATTGCGCGCCTATTTATCGGCAAGAGAAAAAAAATGGGACCGTCTGAAAAGGCGAGAGGAACAATTACTGTTTTATGTCGCGAGTAGAAAACGCTATAATTAATACGCGCAGGTAGCTGATTAATGTTAATCATATACCGAAAGCGGATCGGTAATTCATACATTGATCTGATTGAACATAGCAAATGTCAAGCGTTTAAAAAGGCGGGATCGTAATATTAATTTGATGAATTATGCATTAATAAGATCCTTGTGGAATGAGGTACTGTTATCTCTTCAATCTAACGTGCATTGAAAATATATTGTATAATAGCTTGTTAGTTGGATGAATTCTTATTTAATGAAAGCGTATGGCCTTAATTCAACATCCAGTTGATTGCGGCATCATTTATTTCAATAAGCTTCCATATATTAAAAATTATATGTATTCTCGTTAATAATATCGATTATTTAATTTATTTATTTTAATTTTTATTTCCCCAAAAATATTTCACTAAACTAGTAACAAATTTATATTTGGCAAAAGAATGAAAGTATTCTCTTACCACTTAATATACAGACATAAGAGAGCAATTCTTCCTTCTTTTGGAATAGTGACGAAACAATATACATAACTATTGCATAAGTTGTTTTGAAATACGTTAGCCTTGCATATAAAACTACATAATCCAAAAGAAGCCGTTCGAAAATATGGATGGAAAATAAATTTTGAAGTGGAAATATTTACTGCTAGGTCTGAAATTTATTTTTAATTTATATGCAAGCTGGCTCGTAACTAGAGATGGTGATTCTTGTTGGTACGCAGCGGCGCAGGCCGTACAAGGTCGGCCGATGTTATATGTACACTACCGTCCATGCTAGTTCGGACACACAAATAAATGTTAAAAAAAACAGAAAATATTCAAACTCATTTTTCCAAAACTTAAAATTTTTATTGCATTTTATTAATAGCGATTAAAATTAAAGTATAAAAGTAAAAAAAAGTAATTCTAACGAAAAATAAACAGAAACTTCTTAAACATTCCGTTCATCAAAGAAACTCCCTTTTACGCGAAGAACAGCTTTCACAGTCCGAGGCATCCGCTCCACTAGTTTTTCAAAGACTCTATTTGGCATATTAGTCCATTCCTCTTGTAAAATGTTCCACAGGTGGCCTACGGAGGTAGGGTATACTTTTCGGATCCTCCTGTCCAGGTCTTCCCATAACGGTCAATGGGGTTTAGATCGGAGCTTTGCGGCGGCCATATCATTATTTGTAAAGTGCCATTATCTTGTTCTTCATTTAAGAAATTTTTACATATCACTGCTGAGTGTTTGGGGTCGTTGTCCTGCATGAATACAAAATTTTTGACGATTAGACGGTGCCCCGATGGTATTGCATTTTCTTGCAGTATTTCTAAATAACCTTCTTTTCGCAAAGTACCTTCGATTCGCTTCAAGTCTCCTGAACCGGCGCAGGAAAAACAACCCCAAACAAGCACAGAATTTCATCCTTGCTTGACAGTTGGCACTACACAATCCTGCAACATTCTTTCGCCTTTCGCTCTTCTTACAAAAACGCGCCTTGATTGTCCGAACACCGCAAACTTTCACTCATCAGTCCATAGCACCCTTCTCCAATCATCCATTGTTCAGTTTCTATGTGTTTCTGGCCACTGTAGCCGTTTTTGCCTGTTTCCCCGTCGAAATAGCGTTTTTTTTGTTGCAATGCGGCCGTGAAGATTCTTTTCACTGTAGTAACATAAATTTTTCTTGCACGGTCGCAGTTCATTTCGGCGGCGATTTCTGGTGCTGACAATCTCCTATTTCGCTTGCTCAGCCATTTTATACGCTCATCGTCGGCGTGAGTTGTTATTCTCTTATGACCTGAACGCGCCCTATCTCTTAAACTGCCCGTGCGTTGATGTCTCCGAATGATATCACTAACAGTCGATTTATTAACATGTATTTTTTCGGAAATTTGACGCACTGATTAACCTTCTTGATGAAAGCAACAATTACAGAGCGCTTTTCTAAACTTGTCGGCTTCCTCTCGGCATTTTTATAACTTTAATCAGGTTCACACAAAAAGATGCGCTATTAACACTAACGCACGCATAAGCAGGTTTATTTAGAAACTAAAGCATTTATCAATACACAACAAACTTTCGAGTGGCCTGCTCCTACCCCAAAGAGTAAATTGTAAATTTATTACCTGCAGTATTGTCCCACAAATAATCCTATTTGTGCCGATGAGGATTACTCTGAAAATTACTATATTGGGTCATAAAATATAATAGGGTTTTAATCATTCTCTAATCGATATTCTTGGAAGTTTGCCTGTACAATTGGTTATAAACTTCATAAAGGACCTAATATAAATATGTTATTTATATATAAACCCAATTATATTGTCTTTTAGTAGAATTTACAACATTTTACTAGGTGTCCGAACTAATATGGACGGTAGTGTATATTTACATAAATCAGTTTGCTCGCATTGCTTCTTCTGTGTAAATGAAACCAACCGTGGACATTAAAAATGGTGCGCAAACGACAACACAGATTGCATAGGATACACGAGATCAAAGAATACACCGGTATTTTTGAAATATCATAGCGGTACCGTGAAATATTATGTTTGCAATGTGATCCTTATGGTTTACGACGAATAACAGTGCAAACGGCAAGTGGAATCAGCGAAACGCAGGAAAAATGTAGAAAATGACATACCGGATTTTCGCGACAGGTTTTAAGATGTTAAGTGAACCAGCAGAAACCATTGTGGAGCAAGAGGCAATGCGTTCATTTTGGGAAGAATATGTTCCTGCTTGGAAATTACCGAGCAAGAACAGACAGCGATGGTATTTTCCGTTGCGTAATATTACAAGCTAGAAATGTCGTACAGGATATTATTCAAAATGAGAAAATATGGATAAACGTGGACGAAACAACGAACGCTAACACAGACAGTGTAATACATGTTACAATGCGTACTTTAAACTTTGATGGATCGTCGATACCTTTCCTTTTGTGCAGCAAACGTCTTATAAATACGAAAGTGCAAGTGATAAAAGAAGCTGTTAATTTAGTTGGTGTACAGCGAAGGCAATTAAGCATATTTGTCACTGACGGAGCCGCGGCTATGACTAAAGTTGCTAAATTATTAAAAACAGATTTTCCACAGCTCCTTCGCATAACATGTTTACTACATGCATTTCATATTGTGGCAGATACCATCAGACTCAGCTATCCAAGAGTAGACCAACTCATAGCTAACACAAAGAAGGTGTTTCTCAAATCCCCTAAACGGATTCACCAATCCAAGAATTTCTGTCGAGGAATTCCATAACCACTTGAACTTGTATTAACCAGATGGGGTACCTGCCTCGCGGCAGTATCAAATCTTTTATTTCGACATTGAAATCGCAAGATTCTGAAGCTATTAAGATAGGCCAAAAACTGTTATGGGGTCATCAAATTGAAGAAGCAGATATAGCGGAAATTTGCGAAAAGTACTCTGTTGTTGGGGAATATCTTGGAAAATTGCAAAATAACGCATTACCCTTGTCGGAAGCACTTAACACTCTCGATAAGATGAAAACGGCCCTGGAAAACTTGACGGATAATATAGGACAGCACGTATCACAGAAATTTACAACCGTTCCCAATAAAAATCCGGATCCGCAGGAAATGCGATTTATAAGCAAGGGTATAAGTGACACACACCATAGTGAAAGCTATGAGATGAGGGATATTAAACGGTCCTTTTCTAAATACAAGCACGCAGAAGGCTAAATGAATATACAATGGAAGCAATATTAATGTTACAATTCAATGCCAATTCTTTACGGCATAATACACCTTCGTCTGCATCCAGCCGTCAATAGAGAAAGGTAAACACGTATAATACTTTTTTCTTACTGCCTTTTCTGGGAAGGACCGTTGCAATTGTACTCAACTGTACCAATATATATATATCAGCCGTGCATGCTTATTTCTTAACTTCATGTCTCCTTTGTAAATTAAATTTTTACCATTCGCATTTTACAAGACAGTCAATAATTTTTATTTTATTATTATTATTATAATGCCGGCCGACCTTGTACGGCCTACGCCGCTGCGTGCCAACAAAAATCACCATTTCTACTCATAACGCTGACGGTGTATTTCCACGTGTACGTAAGATTCCACGTGTAACGATTCGGATTAAATTCAGGTTTATTACCCGCAAGTTAGTTTACGGAAATTAGTTGCATCACCAAATCTAAACGAATACAAACGTGCCTGCGATCATTGCAGAAATCAATGTTTTCAAAATATTGCCTACGTGACTTCTGAAAAAATTCCGGTAGCAACAATACCTAACAGTCATATGAAAACAAACAAACATATCCATATTCTGAATAGGAAATGCTCAATATTTTTAGCAAAATTAAAAATATATATACAGTAGGACCGGTGTCCTTAATCAATCCTATTTGTAAAAGGGAGATGTACAAAATATAGCTAATTATCAGCCAATTTCTTTAACTTCTTGTTTTTCGAATCTTCTTGAATACGCAGTACTGAATAGGGCTGAATACTTCATTAACAAGCGCAACTTATTGTCCTTACCTCAGCGTGGTTTTATAACAGGCGAAGTGTTACAGCCTTGTTCGAAATATAATAATTTAATAAATAGTATTGAAGCAAAATGTTATCCTATAAGGATCTCGTGTGATCTATCAAAGGCGTTGACTGTATTATTCACAAATTATTGGTAGATAAGCTTCTTATTCTGGGATTTCGAGGGAAAGTGCTAGAATGGATCACTCCATAGTTGAGTGTAGGCTTTCACGACCGTAATCCATAGTAGAAATGTCTTTCGGGTGTTGTCGCGTACTTGATGATTGATTTGACGATTCGCTGATCATGCTATCAGCTTCTTCAGAAGACTTCTAAAGACTGGTGTTGTTGTCTCTTGCTCTTCGTTATATACCCCATTTCTGTTCCGCTTTGCTGATCCATAACCTTTCCGCTCCGATGAATCATGTCGTTCGCTGTATGACGACTCCGCAGTGCTAACTTCCGTGTTGCTGATTTTATATCCGTCTTCGCGATTGAAGTTGTTGATATTCTTCATTATTTCTATCGATTCGCGTATTATCCTCGGATAGTAGTGGCTGGTCCTGGCTAATACCTTAACGTCGCTGTAGCTTATGCGGTGGTCTCCTTGGTATAATCCACATCGAGATAACATTTTCGTACAGTGTCTACTACAAGGTGTAAAGCATGAAGCAGACATGTTATGTGCAGCAAATTCGGTTGAACAGCTTTGAATAATTGACCTGTGCGAAGCACGACCGCGGCAGAATCGGTAACCATCATTAACATTTGCTTTCGAGAAATTTCAAAGTTGTCTCGTGTTCTAACTAATACATTATGAACAGCTTCGGCAGTACATCTTTGCTGTTTTTTACAGGCTAACAAATGAGGGCGTGACGGTCCTTTCAAGGCCATTGTCCGCGTTACAATCGATACTATAATTTTTTTTTAATGTCTGTAGTTTCATCTATGGTTACCCACAACCGTCTATTTTTTACTGCGGTTTTCACATAATTCTCAATCTTCTCGTGCACTGACGGCAAATACCTACGTAGCGTCTGCGGACTTGGTAGTTCCCACGTCCCTCTCGCGATTGGACACCACTGAAAGGCAAGCGAGAATGTTGCGTTCTATTTATAATTCCTTCTTTCATAAAATTATTTTATCATTTCCTTATTTTTCTTTATTTACTTTTTAACCAACGCTTTCTCTCCCAATTTTCTAATAGAATGCTTAACTTAGCGATTCAAGATTTGCTACTTTGATCCATATAATTGGGTAAAAGCTGATATTGTACACGTTAGTCCGTTGTTTAGGAATTTTTTTTCGAATTATTACTTTTCGATTTGATAATTTTAACTAGTCTTACGCAAAAGTGAATGATCTTAGGCGGAACTAAATGCTTTCTTTCTCGTTTTCACACTACGAGTGCAACATATGTACCTAATCGCTCTTATAGCACGTTTCTATAGAGAAGAATTAATGACGCAATCGATTCGGGATTGAAGGTAAAAATTGCTATTGAGAAGACTCTGACTTGTCCATTAGTCCAACAATTGTTTCAATAATCGAATAACGTCTATGTTGTCCCACTACTAGAAAAGGATTGTAAAAAAAAAGAATATCAGAAGGCGATAAAACAAATGAGAAACGGGAGCTTTACGACGGTATCCAATAAAATTCAAGGTAATTTTAAATTGCACAATATACCCACAATAGTGTATGTATACACATAGTATGTATGTAATATATACAGCAAAAACTAGTAGTTTTAAATATGTTATTGCTTAAGATATATTTATTATAATCCCGGAATATGTGCGTGATATAATGTGGAAAATCCAAGAATATACATACGTGTATGAGCACGAAGGTAAAACATGAAACGCCTATTTTATTTACATTTCCGGTTTAATTTTTAAGGCAACCAGATGCCCCATAAAATCTTTAACTTTATTTTATTTTGGTTCTTCGCAAAACGCGCGCAAGTACTTCTGGTAACTCCTTTGAACCTCAATTAGCTAACAAAGACCTGTAATCTTCCTTTGCCATTTTAACATGAGCCTAAAAACGACCTAATCGACAGTTTCTAACGCTTCTTTTGATTCAACGTAGGTGACTCATTGTCTTCCAAATATTTTTCATCTTCTTCACCGTGAGCTAGTGCATTGATTATTTCGTCCTCACTTAAAATTTCATTTTCTAGTTGATGGTCACCATTTAACCAATCTATCGTCTCACCTTCTTGAAGATTTTCACATCTGGGTAGAAGCTTCACGGAATCTTCATTCGTGATTTTTGTTTCCACGTAATTACCCAAAAATGTAATTCCACATTGGAGAGCCTGCATATGTAAACAAATGCGTAAATCATTCCAGATATTCTCCTGATTAATATACGAGGAGAACTCGATGAATACCAAGAAAAAAAACATTTTTATGTGTAAAATTCTCATCTATCTCTTCTAAAAAATACGATTTCTCCAAACTTGTAGAATAGGCGTTTGCTTCTGTAATCGCTTCATCGTTTGAGTCGAATCTCTTTCCGCCGAGCCACTTTCTCATGTGGAAGTAGGAAACAATCGCTAGAGGTTAAATCTGGCGAATGTGGTTGGTGCGGAAGCAATTCGTATCGTAAGTCATGGCGACGACATGGAGTGTGCGCGCGTCCATTGTCCATTTTCACAGCATAATACTTATCATTAATCGTTTTGCCCTTTTCAAGGGATTATGCCGCGTACATCCCAAAACACCGTGGCCATGGTTTTGTTGGCTGATGGGGTTTTGACTTCTTTCATTCCGGTTGACCATGAAAAATCCATTATTTGGACTGTTAGTTGGTCTCTGGTGTGTTGTGATGAATCTGTCTCGTCAATAGAAAAGTCATTCGAATTGCGCTTTAACATCATCAAATATACCTTTGAAATTGACACAAGTGCGTGTTTATGTTGAGTTGTTCTCAATCGCTGCACCAATCTTGTGAAGACTTTCCTTACATTGAAATGAGTTGTTAATATTGGCCCATTGCCATATCGTGAATTTTTGGAACGTATCTCGTTTCCATCAAGCATTGCTAATACACCTTTTTAAGTAAATTAAGAACCAGCATGCTAGATGAAAATCAACCTTTTTCCCAGCAGAATGGTGCTCCGCCACATTATACACTGCAATGGTACGTATCTGGGCTTCATTAAAATAAATCATAGACGTGGAACGATCGAATGGCTTGATCGATCGCTTAACTTGAGAGTCTCGACTTATTTCTCTGGAGCGATTTTTATAAGGCTCAACCAGCAGGATTAAAGGATTTGCGATGGCGAATTATCAACAAATGTAGAAACATTCCGTAAGGATTTCACAAAATAAGGGAATGATTTAGATTCTGAACAGAACAGAGATGGCGACGCTGGTAGCGCTTTGGGAAACCGCACATGTGAATATTCCGACAGGCTGTTAAGCAGTCAGAGAACTGCTCGAGGGATGGTTTGGGGAACAGTACCCGGTTTATGTCGCTGCTTCCTGAACGGCAGGCTTGCGTTTCTTTGGCACTAGAGGCCGCCAAGAAATGTCGAGCTTGTCGTTTTGAAAGTTGCGGCATTAACTGTGAGGCAACAGGTAGAGATAAAAAATACTCTCGAAACCACGCTGATGGCGCCGGGTAGGCAGAAACATGTCCGTGAGTTACTGTATTTTTTTCTCTGCTTTTCTTGCGTTTGCCGTGAATTATTTCATCAATACCATAAAGAAGCTGAGCTATCTTAGCATTATATTTTTTGGTTATTGTCTTTTTTTTTAATTATAACGAAAAAACGATGCGTTAGTACGGCACGCTCGATCATTCTGTTTAAAATTTTTGAGAAATATTCAGGTGCCGCTTAAACTATAAAACTAGACGTGTATTTGCAATGTTGATTTTTATTTTAATTTCTGAAACAGTTCAGGTGGATCACTTTAAAAGGACCGCGCTATATACGAAGAAGAATCTTTTAATAACGTTGATATTTTAATTGTATTTAAGCCGCAGATCCTTTGTACTGTTTTAATCCAGTAAAAAGTTCATGAATTATGCTAATACGAAAGGTTACTGTAGCGTGAGTAATGTTCCGGCGGATAAAGGTCAAGTTTTCCAAATGAATTGCACGGTATAGTGATCAGATTTACATACGTAGTAGAGTAGGAGCGGTTAAACAGGTGCATGGAAGCTTTCTCAATGGGTAGATTTAATAAGAGATTCCGTAATCATACATTGATCGCCTGAATTATGCAAAATTATACAAATTAAACTTCCAATAAAATACGCACTGTCTAATTTACTGTATACTATTGTTAAAGAGGCTCGTAATTACCCAAACCAATTTATTCAGAATAGGAGGATATCTATTTTTAAGTTGACTCTTCTTTCAATTATTGTGAAAAGATATATAGTGAAACCTCTCAAAAACGGATAACTCTGGGGTAGAGACTAGTGTTCGTAGTAGACAAGTGTTCGCTGTACAGAGGGCTAACTTAGGCTCTTAATATTTAGAAGGTGTTTGATATCTAATGCACCTAAACACAACAATTTGTAAGATATGATAGTGACCTCTTTTTCAAAAATGTTGAGAAAACCGCCATTTTCGGCGAAACACAAAGAAGCGAGGTTGCGATTTGCTGAAGAACACGTATCCTGGAAGAAACAATGGGAAACAGTTATATTTTCCGATGAGAAACGTTTTAATTTGGACGTACCGGATGGGTGCTCGCATTATTATCATGATCTGAGAAAGGAACCAAAGCGATAATGACCAGACAATTAGGGGGTGGATGTATGATGATATGGGCAGCGATTGGAGTTCGCGATAAAAGTGGGATAGTGTTTTGCACAAGCAAAATGATATCTGTGACATATAAAGACTTATTGCGTGACAATCTTCTACGTTTTGGAAACCAATGGGCCAGGCGCAATTTTGTTTTTCAGCAAGATAACGCGCCAATTCATGAAGCAAAAACCATTACTGAATGGTTTAAAGAGAAAAAGATTAAAACTTTACAGTAGCCGGCACGGTCACCAGACTTAAACATTATTGAAAACATGTGGGGTGAATTGGCACGTTACGTTTATGGCGGAGGCCGTCAATATTTCACGGTACAGGAACTGAAAACTTCAATAGTGACTGAAGGGCATAATATCCCTCAAAATTATGTGTTAAATTTATATAAATCTATTAATAACAGATTATTGGAAGTGATTAAGAACAATGTAGGATCTACGCATTACTGATCACTCATTTGTTTATTTTTTTTCACATTTGCAACAGAGCGTCTAAATTTTTGTCGCAGAAATTGTATAACATTGGAGTAATAATTTATTATTTAGTTCATATATTATTGGAGGAGATATTTTTAAGTTTATTTTACTTTTATGAATAAAAACTTAATTAGATATCTTGCTAGTTTCTCAAAGAAATGTTGTAACCTTTAAAACCCGTAAAACATCTTACCGCGTCTAAGCTTTTGTCGGGGAGTGTGAGTAACCCATGCAATGACTTGTCTAAGATATTGAATATTTTTGACAAGGGGGTTCATGGTTAGGTTTCGGCTATAAGAAGAGGTCCGTGGGCATATTGAGATTGGGAGCTACTGATTGAAACTGATAAAAATATTAAATCGCCAGGTATAAATCAAACGATTTTATAAAAAGAAAAAAAATCAAACTAATTATTATTTATTACAAAATCTAATTGTGTGAAGATAACTTAACTTAGGGATGTTACTGAAAGTGATTGTTGCTAAACGTTCCCATAGATTTACCGCTTTTAGCACGATGAAATCGTAATCTTCGCTGTAAATCATCCAAAGCAAACATTCTCATTCTATTTACTTCGCAACAAAAATACACTTGACCTTTTCCATTAAGCGGAATTAAGGTCAGATACGTGTACGTTTCGCCAAATTACGTCCAACATTTTAACTAACCATTACATTGCGATGCAGCGGATCGTAAAACGTAGCGAAACATCCTTTAAGTGCCTGTTGAATTAATAATATTCGTCACGAAAGATAATTAAGCGGACAGTTAAAATTGTCGTAAAACTTATGCAATTCGAAGGAGTTGAAGGTAATTGAATATTTGGTAAGTACGGAGGACTTTCTAAGGTCGCAAGCCAAAGTATCCCTTTCTAACTCGCCCAAATTCGATTTCGTCGCCTTTCTGCTGAGAAAGTGAAAAGTTTGATAAAATATTTCAAGGCAATTAAGTTTATACCTACAGCCATTAGGAGATATAGACATTTGAAGGGGTCGAGCAAGTTAGCGTCTTAGCATAGATTTACCAACTGTTAGGTTAAAGACCTTTGACGCTAAAATAATTTTTCTTTAAAATTAGGAAAGATATTGGAATAAAACCAAAAGTAATTATTACTCCTCCTCCTCCTAGTTTTTGCTTTGTTATGAAGGAGGGTGTACGAGGCCAACACCTAGAGTTACCCCCCCACCAAAGTAATCGCGAATAATTAGTTTTCTACGACATTTAAAAATTACAAGAAGATCAATCAGTCGAAGTTATCCAAATAATAGGATTTGTCGAACTCTGCCAAATACTTCTTCTTTTGACGCGAATCGCTCTCCACCAAGTCATTTTTTAAAGTTTGGGAAAAGAAATTGGTCAAAGGGGGTTAAATCTGGGGAATTTAAAGAATAATACTCGCAGACGATAATGCAGATTTCGACACAAAAAGCCATCTATTTTCAAACACGGGCACTTCCCATACCATCCTCGTAATCGATGTAATTTACGTAAAGATGAGTATTTTAGTGAAGAGAATAATCTACGTAAAGCATGGTTTAATGCAACGCAAAAGTTGAATTAGCATCATTATCTTTTGGTAGCGGTTATTGCACAACTATAGCAGATAACGGCTTACAAACGGGGTCCTTTTTTTTCAAATTGTTTATATTCAACAATGAACTGACTTTACACATTTACTATCATTTATTAGAGTTGTATTCTTCTGTCTGGCATTGTTCAAGGCTACCCTGATGTAACGACAAGTTTTGAACGCTTTGAATTAAGTGGGTGTAACCAATTAAACGGTATTGATAGGATCGTTACTTTGGGGGAAAGTTTGGGATATCTACTCGGATATGCCATTACAGTAATCTGGGTTAACTTCAATAGTTAGGTATGAGCCGTATTAGAGCACTCACTAGCTCAATAAAGTGCCGTAGCATGCCTATATTTTTCTCCGATACTCTTCCGTCAACTTCTGTTCATAGGCGAAGTTCTCAAAGTGTTGAAACACACCAAGTCTTCACACTCAAATGTGTATTAAACTTGTAGAACAATCCTACTGACAGCGCCAATTTTTTTAAAGTGCTGCTAGCTGATTTCGGAGTGGGTGTTCATTTCAAACCGATTGATGTAATGATAATTTTTGAACGCCTTGAATTAAGTCAGCCAGTGTGTTTGTTTGCTGATTGATTCCTTTTCTCGGGTGTGACCAATTAAATGGTATTGACAGAATCGTTACTTTGGGGGAAAGTTTGGAATATCTACTCGGATATGCGATTACAACAATCTGGGTTAACTTCAATAGTTAGGTATGAGCCGTATTACAGCAAGAATAGTACTCACTTTGCTCGATAATATGCCGTAGCCTGCCTACATTTTTCTCCGATACTCGGCCCTCTTCCGTCTGCTTCTGTTCATAGACGAAGTTCTCAAAGTGTTGGAACACACCAAATCTTTACACTCAAATGTGTATTAAACTTGTAGAACAATCCTACTGACTGCGCCAATTTTTTTAAGTGCTGCTAGCTGATTTCGGAGTGGGTGTTCATTTCGAATCGATTGAAGTAATGACAATTTTTGAACGCTTTGAATTAAGTCAGCCAGTGTGTTTGTTTGCTGATTGATTTCTTTTCTCGGGTGTGACCAATTAAATGGTATTGACAGCATCCTTATTTTGAAATATCTCTCTTCAACGGAGTCTTTTTTAGAAAATTGTTTATTTTTAAAAAGGACAAAACAAGACGTGTGTACTTATTCGTTATTAACAATGAACTGACTTTACACATTTTCTATCGTTTATTAGAATTTCCTGGTTGTTGTATTCTTCTGTCTGGCATTGTTCAAGGCTACCTATGTTGCTTATCTTACATACGTAACACATATTTTAACACTAGATTGTATATGTTTTCATAATTTTTACTTAATTATTGGGAGTACAAAAAGAAATTTATTCCTTGGGAGCACTTTTGGGGTCCAACCTCGAGATTAATACCAATGAAAAAAATTACGGGTAATGTTCTTGTAGTTGCCTATGATATACAAGAAATTCAGAAAAATCAATTTGAAAAAACAGAATTAAAAAATCATGTGTACTTTACATAAGGGATGGCTACGTATAATGCATATAGGGGCGTAATAATTAAGCAAAAATTGTATAATTTACTGCTAATGTATACCTTTTATTCCGTTCTAATAGAATGGCATTAACCTTAGAGGTTCCCACGCCTATTTGCAATGATATTGTGATAGAACTATTACCATTGGAGGAAGCAGTGAAATGAATACAGCAGTACAAATCGTATCAGACTAACAAATTTTCGTCTTCATTACTAAAGTAGATATTTTTATATGTCCCTGTTCAACTAAATCGATCTTCTTGTAATTTTTCATGTGTCTAATAGACGAAGATCCCTGATTTTCTGTGTGGTTAACACTCTAGGGATTGATCCCCAAAAACTAACTTGAATAATACTTTCCCGACAGAATTGCCCAAAAATTATAAAAAAAAATAATCTCTCATAACATTAGAGAAAAACAACTTCGAACAACTCGAAACAGGTAGTGTTAAGAGGGCTATAGATGTATACTTGGTTAGTGGTGGTTCCAATTTTTCTTTTTACGTAGTCGAATATTAATTGTTGAGTTTTGGATGAAAATTCATAAAAAAAGAACGAAGGGAAATATCGACCAGAAACGTAATTTTAGTGTAAAAATACGTTTCCTTAAGCCCTCTGCGGAATATTTTGAACTAATGTACGTTTAAAATCGGAAGGCATAAGAAACCACTAAAAGGAGATAAATTCCAGTGAAACAAATATGCGAAGCTCTATCCTTAAATATCCTTTGCCGATGAGTTGCTCATTCTTGATTAGCGTTGGTTTGTGGTGTCATTTTTGTAGATTATGTCTCATTTCCTTATCCGAATAGATACTTTCGTCTTACCAGATTTAACCGTTTGAAATATGGGAAATGCTAAAGCGCGAGCTGTAGATGTTTGAATTCAGAAAAAAACCAAAAAAGTTGACAAAGCTTTGGTCAAAACCAACAATTACATAAAATTGAATACTGAACCTATAATTTAACGATTAACGGCGATCGTCCCCGTTACAATGGACAAAGTTGGAATGGCAACACATCACCGTTAAATGTACACGTCTAAGCAGTCAATTAATCTTTTCCAATTGAGAATGTCGGTTATGCGAGATCAACGAACTTAACACCGGTTCATCTTGACTTATTCTGCGAAAAAAAAAACATACGTTCGATCAGCGTATTCGAAGCAGTATTTTTTTTATGCATGAACGAATGGTCGACTAAGCAATTTACATATACTAGCTAGGAATAGCTGGCGGTATTATGACATTCACGATCCTCCACTTAAGCGTGCGTTACGTTGTTACATGAGAGAGCATCTTCCTCCAATAGAAGACATCCAAGGCTGTTGTCCTTTGTACCAATAGAGACTGGATGGTAACTTTTCTATTCGGGACGTATAATTTATTAAAGATTGAAATGCAAGTGATTATCTTGTCGAAATTATAATTTGTTCTGTGTGTATTGCAAATTGGATTAAATTGGATAAGAACCTATTATAGTAGATAGAGTGTGAGCTTTTGATGGTTAGTATACGAGTCTGGAAGGCTGGAGTGGTTAAAGACGGTTAAATTAAAAAAAGATTTGCAGTTTTATGGGATCAATAGGTTACAAACGGACGTCTTTTATCAGACCATGGACCCCGCTTAGAAAAGCACAAACCACAACTTCACGTTATACTTCAACAAGATATCTTGTTAAGGCTACAATTATTATCTATAACTTTTTTCTTAATTCTTTTCTTAAAAAAAAAAAAAGAAAATTGGAATTGTGCATTTCTAGCAGATCTTCAAGAAGAAGAACTGCATATTCCACACCGAAGATAACATTCGATAACCCCAGATACATACGTTCTACATAAATACTTGTTACATATAAATATCTCTATGATATCACCGCAAACTGATTAAAATATTTGTAATACTATCCGTTTACCGCAAACGAAAATGAAAGGTGTAATTAGGAAGAATATTATGTACACCGGAGAACAGCCATCGTGTCGCCTGTAATTCATCGTCTAATCATGGGATTTCGATTACATTCGGCTGTTGCTCACGTTCTTTATTTATTGCAGAACAACCAGCTTTTTATGATATATACAGGTGGTCAGTAGGGCTAGGAACTCCAATATTGCAGTTAATACAGAAGATAGGAAAAAATGTTTCAAAAAAATGTGACTTTCTTAAAAATAGTACTAAATCTACAAGGACTTAAAGACAATTAAGATAAGGCAGCATGAAGAATATTTATTTAAATGACGCACCATGTACATTGCCGTTCAGAGAAGTTCGGTTGGTAAAAAACATGCAAAGGTTACAGAAACAAACGAAACTAAAAACAAAATGCAATTTTATTGTATGTACAGGTAAAAAAGACAAAAATAAATAAATAAAAAGTTATTCTGGCCTAATATAACATACTGAACATTATATTTTTTTTTTCATCGAAAAAACCTCCTTTGCTGTTAATCACCGCTCGAACTATTCTAGGCATTCTTTCGATAAGTTTTGTTAAAACGGATTGTGGAATATTAATCCATTCATGTTGCAGAATATTCCGTAAATGTTCTTGTGAAGTTGGGCATATTTTTCGGATCCTCCTGTCCAGTTCATCCCACAACAACTATCGGGTTCAAATCTGAGCTTTGTGGGGGCCATGTCATTACTTTCAGGGTGTGCTGTTCTTCTTGCTCCTTTAGATAGTTGTTACATACTAACGCAGTGTGTTTCGGGTCGTTGTCATGCATGAATGCAAAGTTACGGCCTATTATACGCAATCCTGATGGCGCTGCATGATTCTGGAGTATTGCAAAATAATTATCCTTCCTCATTACGCCCTGCACTCTGCATAAATCTCCCGTCTCAGCAAAGGAGAAACATCCCCACACTAACACAGAACTACGCCCTTGCTTCACTGTAGGCGCAATGCAGTTCGGGATCACTTTTCGGTTTTAGATCTTCGGACATAAACTCGTCGATTTTGCCCAAAAACCTCAAACTTTGACTCGTCACTCCAAAGCACATGTTTCCAATCATCTAACGAAGAATCTAGATGAGAACGGGCCCACTGTAGCCGTTTTGCTCTGTTGCCCCGACGTAATAAGGGTTTTCGAATGGCAATGCGTCCATGAAGGTCCGCTTGTTGAAGTTGACGTTTTACCGTACTCGCCGAAACTTGTTCTTCACGGCCGCGATTGACTTCGGCTGCTATTTGTGGCGCTGTTAATTTTCTATTGCGTTTGCTTAATAATACAATTCTCAAATATTCAGCTTTTGTTGTTTTCCTAGATGCTCCAGGACGAACACGATTTTCTATAGTTCCAGTTGTCCGATATCGCTTTATGATGTCATTTACTGTTGAACTTCTCATATTTATTTTTTCAGCAGTTTGTCGCCCCGAATATCCTTCTTCAAACAGCGTAATAATGCATGAACGTTTTTCTACACTGGTAGGCTTGCCACGTGCCATTTCGAAATAAATTTTCTTAAAACTTTCGCGCAAAAACGACAGATGCACACCAATACAGGTTTAACAGTAAAATGAAGCAAATTTATATCTTTACGCCTGCGATAAATAAACAAGAATGATACTGCGGTATATTTCCTAAATGTATTGTTCGTTAATGATCGCCAAACGACCCGTTTCAAAAGATCGGCACTTCCGAGAAATTCTTGGAATGACAATAAAAGGGACTTTATTGTGGTCGTCGCGATATTTCTACTTTACATAATAATTTATGGCTTTAATCCCTTAGAAAAGAGTGTATGCTTAATATTTTTCTAATTTTATGTATTAATAATTGTATACAGTGTAATATATATAGTTTTATTGTATGACCGAACTTCACTGAACGGCAGTGTATATTAAATACCATTGAATTCAGCATATTAGTATTACATTTAGACACGAACAAAAAGGATAATTTAAGGGTCTTACATAAATAGAAGTTTCGTTTCATGTACAGGGTTTTTTTATAAATTTTCAAATATCAGAAGCTTGTTTTTTTAATGCAAGTCTTTGTTTCTGAGAAACATATTATTTTCAACTAAATTTGAAAAATTCAATTTACGCAGTATAAATGTGCGTGTGCTTGGAAAACTTTATACTTGTATAAAGCATAGAGAGCTGAGAAGAAGTGTATCATTTTGGCCGCAATTGGTTGTCGGAAACATAGTTAAAGTAGCTTTCGAAGTTCGAAAAGGAAGCAGCATCGTCACTTAAAAGAGTTGACATCCATCTAAAACGTATTTTCTCCAAATTTCGTTGTGCCACCACTACTCTACGCCCTCACTGGTTTATTCCTGTGACGTAAACTTTGAAAATCTATTTTCAGCATGGAGAATACACTTGTTTGTTAATAAAAACCACGCACGGTTTACTTATATATCTGTACATTCTACAATTTTCTTAGAAATCACCAATTCTAGGGTTTTTATTGTGTCAATGTAACTCTATAAGGGATACAATAGTTCTATGAAGTGGCGAAATAATATACAATCACCAGCCAATCTAAAACCTTTAAATTAATCATGTTCTTCGCACTAGTAAAATTATTTTGACTGATTTTTCTTGAATTTTCATTCTTTTCGAAACAACTTAACAAGGTCGCAATTTTCATGTACAGATAAAGCTCACAAGTACAAATATAGTAGCTTTTGTTAGAAACATTTTTTCTTATCTTTCATATTAATTGAAATATCGGACTTCCTCGCACTAATAGGCCATCCTGTATTTGATTTTTCTAAATTTGTAAAAATTATTCATTCTCTCTCATATGAATTAAGTGTTAACATTGAAAAAAAAAATAAATTCAATAGAACTGCCAAGTATATGCCAGAAAATGATTTCAAATTAAAATAAAGAATTCACCGTCTCTTACAAGATAAGTAAGATTACTTCAGAAGAGCCAACAAAAGATTGTCACACTGTTCTTATTTAAAATTAACCAAAAATTCTCTGTTAAAGAGATGTTGTTAATTTAATTTTTTCCGATAATGAATAATAATGTGCGACAAAAAGTATCGGCAATCTCCGCACCACACAAGTTTAATTAATTAATCCGGGACAGCCATTTCGAGGATATGGATGAGATACATTTTCATTCGGTCACCGGTTGAGAATATGGATCATTCGTATCCTCGAAACGGCCGTCCTGGATTAATTAATTAAACTTGTATGGTGCGGAGGTTGCCGATGCTTTTGTGTTGTTTAATTCTTTCCGGGTCAATAATAACTTTTATCAATAAAAAAATGGATGACATCTTATTTCTTGTTAAGAATACCTTGACCCATTTATCTCGACTCTAGATGAGATACGTCGATGGCATATTTTGTATTTTTGACACTAATGAATATTTAATAAGTGATTTTTTTGGAAAATTTCCTTCTACTAAATTCACTCACGAAGAGGAAAAAATTGAGAGGATTCTCTTTCCTGGATATATTATTAATAAGTAAGTCAGCAGAAATGAATACATTTTCCGTACGCTTCACGACATTAGCAGAGACTAGACAGACTCCTGTTTTGTCGACTCTCCTGAAGCGCAACTCGTTTCTGCAGGCTTATTAATAAGGAGTACACGTAAGATATAAATAGTGGTAATATTGGTGAAAATGGATTTATTTCACAGGATTTAAATTGACCTAAAGACAGGTACCAACACGAACTCAAAGAAGTCACTAGATTCCTCTTTTGTATTGTACTCTTTAAAGATGTATATAACATAAGCTCGCTAGAAGGTACTGACAATGTAATAAGAAATACATTAAAATCATTTCTAAAATTAACCCGAAGAATTTAAAGCGGAAGCAACAGCGGAATATAATCGGATGCACAGCCGCGATAGGCTATAATAACTCGCAAGGGACACGATGGCTGTTCTCCGATGTACTTAATACTGCTGGGAGCGTGTGAAATGCAACAATATTACGTAATTGCGTAAAATTTCCATATATTTAGACGCTTGTACGTAACTACATATGTAATTGCCATGTATCATAGGCAATAGTGACAATAAAGGAAATGCTTTATATAGGTTTTCGTGTAACTGCAGAACATATTGGAAACAAGCTTTAATCGCTAGAACGAATTCCCAATGGCCTTCTTTAAAATCCCCTCAAAAAGAAAAAGAAATACGATTCGATCTGCTACCTAACATCTTATCTTCATTAGAAAGGATCATTAGAGAATTGCCTGAAATCTCATAAGACGCTGAGGAATTTTCAATCAAGTCTGTTAATGCACCATTTTTGTAGCTTTTTGTTCTCATGCTTTAATAATGCTAATAAATCAATAATACCAGCATCCACCACATATGGACGTACGTATTGCCATTAAGCGGCTCATCAGTGGGTCTTTGTGAAAGGTGGTATCGATTACTCATCGTATAAATAAAATAATATAAATTAAAGGTATTGATTACGAAAAATTTGTAATTAAAAAAAAAACAGGAAAGGAAAGAGAAGATATGTAAATAACTCGATTAATAAACAAAGATAAAAAAAAACCGCTTATGCTGAAAATAAAAAAGAACTAACTCACGTCAAGAGTGTAAAATTCCATCTTTAATAGTTGTTATTTTATTTTGAATACACGAAAGAGGGCACTAAAACGAAAAATGGCTTATAAGAGGAAACTAGATGATTTTTAATTCCTTTAACGCACTTTGCAAGAAAAATATTAACGTTTCCAAGGCAGGCAAAGATCAGTATAACAAAGAGGCAACACCTGATGATCTGCCGGATCAAATTAATACCGCAACGTGTTAGTTGGAAAGCGAGGGCTCTGGCTGAATGAATAATTTTAGAGCTTGACCGAACTGCTCGCATGAAATTTTACAACCGTAGAGAACTTCTTCAGCGAACACATACAATTATACCAGCAATGTAAATTTCTGGGCTCAGTGTTGGATGAGCGACCGAAATGATCGGAAGAGTACTGATATGGTATGTATGAAAGTGAATAATCATTATGCTATAAGGAAACGTGGTGTAATGAGCGTGTATGGATGTAGGGAGGCTCTTCGTGGCTCAGAAAATGATCGGTTCGTTGAGTTTTCAAGAAAAGATCGCATTTCTGTTCGACGGGGAGCCAGATCAAAGAACAATGCATAGAGGTCCCTGGTGTCTCGTCGTTACAAGAGAAATCACCTGATTACCTTTGTAGAAAGGTTTATAATAGATTACCTTACACCATGTAGTAAATGAATCAAAATTTAGAAAGTTGACAAAGGAGCTGCTCTGTAACAACATATATTATCCCGTGAATGAGTTTCTATTAGATTAATTAGAGGCAGTGAGTGACTTCTCACAACCTTGAGGACTTAAATGCTAAAGTCCTATTTGGCCAACAGAAACAATTACGTTTTCTACAATGGATTTAGATCCCTCAAGTTTAGTCCTTCTTCAAGTACTTCACAGGGTTCAAATATGATTTAATTATTATTCAATCTCTACGTCAATGACTTATTTCTGCATCTTTCCCTATTCTAGACTATGCTGGAATGATGTTATTGAACTACAGTACAATCACCAATTCGTGTATCTCTTCCAAGTTGCTGGTCAATGTGAGCAAGTGCAACTACATGTCATTCACAAGGAAATTTAACTCCATTCCTTCGAGATAGTTCATCAATGGTTAAGCATTAGGAGTTAATGGATTTTGTGATCTTGGAGTTACGTTGATTATGTTGTTCTTCTCGATCGGCATGGGATGCACTCCACGGCTTCTGGTCGCAAGCAACAAGGTGCACGTTTTACGTGGAAGTTGGTGCATGGTTGCTTTCATCTTTAAATTTCCTAATTACTGGCACATCTTCACGTTCTCCTCCTACTTTTTCCCTGCCCATGCCTTGAACAAATTTGTTATCCTTTTTGCCTATTGCTTCTATGTGCCGTGTAACCGATAGACTCTGTATTGATGTGTTTTTCAGGAAAATTAATGATTTTTTGAGTTTATTCTTGTTCTCCATCTGTAATCATAGGTAACAGGCAAACCTGTGAAATCAAAAAAATTCCGCTAAGTGTGTGTAATGTTATTATCGTCTAATTGTCTAAATTTTTCCATAAAATGCAAGTGTTTGGACATAGCAGCGGAACCGCGCAACACTTGAATTTTGAAAAATAGTTGAATCAGTTAACAAAAATTTTTATTTAGTACGTCTTGGATTATTTTTAAAATTGTTTATTATAGCCTGTGAGTTATGCAACTAAACGCTCGTGTGTTAATATTTTGATCGTCAATTAATCACATGATTGAATATATTACAGTATGAGCCATCTCGGCAGGTTCCTTTGTTAACAGAGATTTTTTCAAAATGGTTCTTTTCTTGTTACGAGATCTGTGGACGTGTTTTCAAATTAATTGAAACTTACAGCGTGTCTCATAGGGTCGTGGCTATCTGAAGTTGTTTTTCCTCCTGAAGTGCTCATTAGGCAGGGGTGAATATAGGCATAAAAGAACCTAATTAAACAAATTCAAGACAAAAAATTATTAATACAGGGTCCGGCAAAAAGACCTGCCCTATTTCAAAAGGTAGTTACAAACAAACAAACAAAGATACCGAAAAAAAACATTAATTCGTAAGCAACAAGTGCTACGTTATTTTACATTAGCTGGCTTTAAAAATCATATCCGGTAAGTGGCATCCTCCATTGTTAACACATTGACGAAGCCCTTCCCTGAAGTTGTCTGCGTGTTAGTTCTTCGTGTCATTTCCGGTAGAATGGCAGTCACTTCCTTTATGATTGCCTCCTTAAGTGCTTGCAGAGTTGTGGGGTGATGTTTGTACACTTGAGCCTTTAAGGGTCCCCAAAGAAGAAAATCACAAGGTGATAAATCGAGTGACCTTGGAAGCCAGGCGATGTTTTCTCGTAAAGAGAGAAGACGTGCAGGAAATAACTCCCTCAACATTTCTAGAAACTGCCAAGAAGTGTGAGCTGTAGCTCCGTCTTGAGTTCTGATTTCTACCTCTTCATGGTCCCCAACAAACTGGTTAAACTTAGGTACTTAAAGTAAGCGTTACCGTTAGATCATCTTTTTCGAAAAAATACAGGCCCCATACACCAAATTCACCAACGGCGCACCAAACTGTCACACGACTGCTGTGAAGAGGTCATTAATGAGGGTTTCCTGCTACCTAGTAGCGGAAATTTTGTTTATTTACGATACCTGATAAGTAAAAGTGGGGATCATCAGAGGAAACCAAACAGCGCCAAGGGGACTGTTCGGAAGAAATTCCTCACACACAGCTCTGCGAGTTTCAAAGCCTCTCTCACTTAATTCTTGGGCAATCGATTTTGTATGGGTGCATGTGAAGATCTCTGTGCAGGATCCTTCTTGCACTTCTATCAGACAATGACAGGGCAGCTGCATGTTTAAGTGCTGAACGCTTTGGAGATTACTGGGCGGATGCTCTCACACGCGCCACATTCTGGCGGTGGGCAGTTACAGTCTGAGGTCAGCCGGTAGATTTTCTTTTCAAGGCAGAATCTGATGCTCTAAAGTTTGAAACTTGACTAGTTTTTCTATCTGGAACATAATCATGTTGGCCAAGTTCGAACCGAATGTGAAATGCTAGAACCACAATTACGACACAATTTCAAATGCACGATGCTCACCTCGCCAAGCCATTGCGCCTACTGAAAATGGCATATATGCCGCTCTTGATCAGTACCCCTTCCGCCCACCACAATTCAGACAGCGAGCTCTTCTAATAAGGGAGGTCTTTCTGCCGAACCCTGTGTGTTAGTGGTTTGAAATCAGCCATACCGTCTTTTAAAACTGAACTACTCTCAATATTCATTTCATCGACGTGCCACGACAGAAAAAAGTAATTCGAACAATTTTTAAATACGATGAAATTTTGTGGCAACGGTCCAACGAGGTGTATAAGCTTTTCAAAGCTTTCAAAGCCTTTGTGTGTAAATTGTAATTGTAAAGTGTTCCATAGCTCTGTTAATATAAGCCCATCACTGTAAAGGGTAGAGCGCAGTTAATTGGCCTCCAACACTAAGGAAATTTGATCCCCAGAGGGGCTCGAACACAGAACGCCTAACTCTACCCATTCAGCCTCAGGGACTTCTCTTGTTATCGTATTTAATGGTGTTATTGTACCATTTTGAAGAAGAGGGAATAAAACAAAAGCACGTGATTGAAATTGGAATGAAAATTTATTGAAAATCATGTGGCTATATCTTTAAATCATTCTAAAGCAACTAAATTTTGATGCAACTTCCCCATTATACGATTTGATTTATTATATTTTTTAAATCTCCATTTGAGTTACACCCTGTATATCAAGCGTCACAATTACCACCTCCATATCGATAAAATTTTCTTTTCATATGCACCCAGTTGTGCTCCTAAATCAAAATCAAAGAGTTTTCACTTTCCAACATACATACGCACATCTAACGAAAGCCACTCAGGCATGCAGTTCTTGCTCGACTGTCAACCAGTTAACCTGGACAGTACGCCGCTCTAATTTCTTCATTAAAAGCAGTGGTCAACACTATGCCGGTTACCTATCCCATTGTTCAGCTCTAACGCTAATAAACACATGTTAACATTTGGCATTTGAACTCGAGCAATTCTATTATAATATATAACAAGAATTGATCTTATATCGGGTCTTCTAGCCAACCAATGTGAAAGGATCTTTTGCTCTCGTAGTGGCGTGCAATATTCTATGTGTATCACCATGAAATCGCGTTATTCGCTAAAAAGGAACCATAAAAATCATTCGACGTGCGGTTTCTGACTTTAAAACTCGCGTCTCGTTTTTCCTCCGACGTAACGGAATTTTTAATTTCTAGTGTTCTAAATTTGCCTTGCGATTAAGAGAAGAAAGTGTAGAATACGATTATCTTCGAACTAAATTATAGGCTTAAGTAACACCGTTTCGTAGCTGAAAAATAAGTTTACGCAGTCTATAGCGAAGTGCGACAGTGTCCGTTGTATTTTTCAATTTCCTTTTAGTTGTAATCGCTGCAGTTTAGATAATATCCACTTCTATCCCCGTTACTGTATGGATTTCCCATTTTCTCACAGGTGGAAGGCATGGGTAAGTTGGTGAACTTGGTACTAGTCCGTGTATGATACCCTTGACTTAGATCTTGTTACTGAGATTAAGTAAGTAAATCTATGCGTGTTGGTTGCGAAATTTGAACTAAAATAATGATCTGGTAAATTAGTGTTTTTTTTTACAGGTTTCTAGTACTTTTTAGAGTATTAATGCAATCATCTATTATTCTTTTTTTTCGATTTTACTAAATCACATTCTACAAAAAGGAAATATTCTGTTTTTGTCAGTTTTATATTTTTTGAAAAGTCCCAAATGGAGATTGTGGCAGGTTGTAACCTGACCATATTCCCTTCTTACATTTATTTTGCACACCGCACATTTTCTTTGTTTTTCTTTAAATGTTCTGTTTAAATGTTCTTATTAGAAAGAGACGCTAGCTGCAATATTTCTAAATTCTAATAATGGTATGATTTTATCGACATGGCAGTACAGTACATAGGCGTTTACAACAGCTGTGTGGATTATTCTTGTAAAAGTAGGAAAATACCAATTTCTTCGGCGAATTCTTATAACATTCCAGTCCAGTTTATCAATACCTCCCATAAACGCACTATAGTCGCTCATGGAATAGGGTTGATTTACTTTGATTTGTTTTTCGTCCGAGTTGGACCATCTAGTTACATTGCTTAAGGGTCCTTCATGATTTGACAAAGTCTTCACACAAAATATTTATATACACTACCCGACAAAAACATAGACGCGGTATCGTTTTTATTTACGAAACAAAGTTTATAGACATTATATAAAATGTAAATCAGGGTTATTAATGCTTGTTATGTAAATAGTCCATCTATAGATATTTCTGGGTATTTATTGCTTTCTGAGGGGTAATTGAGATTTTCCCAGATCAAAATAGGAATTTTAAATGCGACAAAAATTTACACCCTGTGCATTTATTACATTAATACAAGCAAAAATGTTTTCATTTGATACTTCTCTTTATATGCAGCGGTTGTGCCGGTAAAGTGTACACATTTCACCACGAGAAATTATATTTTATAAAGTGTTTGCAATATGGGTAGAAAAAAAGCAATTATCCTTGATAGAAAGGGGTAAAGTTCTAGTCTGGCACCAGGATGGTGTTAGTAAGAAGGAAATTGCTCGTCGATTACGAAGAAGCGATCATTGCATTAGAATTTTCCTAAAAGATCCGGAAAATTACGGCAAACCAAAAGGTGAGGGGCAACCGAAAGCTGTAAGTGAGCGGGATAAACGCATGAAATTGCGGTGTGCATCCAATCCTTCTGCGTCGGCGAGAGTTATTGCAGAACAGGCGGGGGTACAAACGCACGTGCGTAATGTTCAAAGGATTTTAAAGGCGTCACCGGTAATATCACGGGAAAAAATGTTGAGAAAACCGTCACTTTCGGCAAAACTCAAAGAAGCGAGGTTGAGATTTGCTGAAGAACACGTATCCTGGAAGAAACAATGAGAAAACGTTATATTTTCCGATGAGAAACGTCTTAATTTGGACGGACCGGATGGGTACTCGCATTATTATCATGATCTGAGAAAGGAACCAAAAGTGAAAATGACCAGACAATTAACGGGTGGATCGGTGATGATATGGGCAGCGATTAGATGTCGCGATAAAAGTGGGATAGTGTTTTGCACAAACAAAATGACATCTGTGACGTATAAAGACTTATTGCGTGACAATCTTCTACGTTTTGGAAACCAATGGGCCGGGCGCAATTTTGTTTTTCAGCAAGATAACGCGCCAATTCATAAAGCAAAAACCATTACTGAATGGTTTAAAGAGAAAAAGATTAAAACTTTACAGTGGCCGGCAGGGTCACCAGATTAAAACATTATTGAAAACATGTGGGGTGAATTGCCACGTCACGTTTATGGTGGAGGACGTCAATATTTCACGGTACAGGAAACTTCAATAGTGACTGAATGGCAGAATATCCCTCAAAATTATGTGTTATATAAATCTATTAATAACAGACTATTGGAAGCGATTAAGAACAATGGAAGATTTACGCATTACTGATCACTCATTTGTTTATTTTTGTTTTACATTTGCAACAGAGCGTCTAAATTTTTGTCGCAGAAATTGTTTAAACATTGGAGTAATAATTTATTATTTAGTTCATATATTACCGGAGGAGATATTTTTAAGTTTATTTTACGTTTACGAATAAAAACTGAATTAGATATCTTGCTAGTTTCGCAAAGAAATATTGTAACCCTTAAAACCCGTAAAACATCTTACCGCGTCTAAGTTTTTGTCGGGGAGTGTATGTTATTTACATCAAATCTGTAATTTAAACCGCCTAAACTGATTTTCTGGCGCATTTATTTAAGAGCTGTTCCCGTAGCTGCTCCTTCGGCGTTTTCATTAGTTAGAAACTAGTAAAAAAAAATTAACATAATTACCTACACGATTTGAAAGATTTTCAAAAAGCGGTAGGTTCATTCTTCCTTATAACAGAAGCACTCAGGTCTTGTAAGTCGCAGTCATTATTTCTTTTCCGTGATTCTTCTTTTAGTGGCTGCTTTATTTGCGAACGAACATTCTCAACGTCATCATTTTTTCCAAATATTTTTATAACGTTTTTTATAAAGAAATGCTATATTTGATCAAAAAAGTTCTTTTACGACTGTACCAGCTGCAATAAAAATATCCAAGATATATTGTACCTTGAAAATGCTTTTGTACAATAAAGATGCAAGATCTACGACGTGTTGGCAACATTAATTTTCTAGGAATCTCCATGTGACATGGTTTCGGAAATTCGAGAATTTTCCTGACAATTGTTCCAAATTTATTAAATATTTTATGTGGTGCTGAGTCTGCCGATATCTCTAGCTGCCATAGTCTCTGCTATCATTGTTCTCAAAATTGTGTGTAAAAACATAGCTTGTTCTTCCTCAGTTGATGAACACCAGTCACTTTCTCTAATATCTTACGACTGCTTCGTTTCGTTGGATTCTTTCCAACTTCTGAAGGATGCTGTTTTGCTTGGCTTTGATAAGCTTCATCATAGTTCTGCTGTATTCTTTACATGAATTAACCAATTTGGTTCCATGATTTCTTCTTAATTCTTCATAGTATCGCGTGTTGTCTGCTATTCTCTTTCACCCTGGCAAGTTTGTGCTTTTGATTTTATTTCTCACCTTCTTATTTAGTATTTCTTCTATAATTTTGTTGATTTTGAGTTTAGCAGTCAGGTGTCAAAAATTATATGTTAAAAAGTCAGCAAAGATATAATTTTTTAAGTTAAATAAATATTTTTTTGAGATAATTTATTTGATTTTAAACTTGAAACAAATAATCTCAAGCAAATATATTTTTCTTTACCATTTACTTAGCTATGGTTTAACAAATGTATTTACTACTCAGTTGGTACTATTGTTCCACTGAAATAATTAGCACGATAGATACTTTCTTCCTTTTAGAGAAGAAAGCATCCATTTATGAGCACATACGTTAAAGATACACAATCATTTCAATAACAACATTGTGAACAAACTAACAGAACTACACAGAAGGTAAGCATAATACCGAAAATTAATCTCTATTTTATAGTAACATGGTGCTTTTTTTTCTCATAAATAAACCCCAATTCTCTAAAATACCGTTTATTCTTTCCATTACGATAACTTGGTCTCTAAAGATCTACGTGGCCGCAAACAAGAACAAGTTTCTTCGAGATTATTTACATTTCTCAGGAACCTGTCAGGTGAATCTGTTTAGATTAAATTAAGTTCTGATCAGTGTTGGGCAAGATTTTTGCAACTTTTGTCGATTCGCAGGAGACGAATAAACACGAGTGTATCTAATCGCTGCAAAGTTTAATAATTTTCTTTGCCTTGGCCAAAACTAGTTTCGGTTAAGTCCAAATTGTAACCTGACTAACCCCCGAACAATAAGGCTATTCTTCTGTAACAACGCAGGTCGCCCATGATACGATAACGTTTCTCTCTAGAAAGAAAAAAAACTGCCTTAAAGGTTAATATAGAACATGCCTTTCTCTATATTTTTTTAATAAAAATATAAGCGTCCCACACTTTGGCGTTACAGGGTTAATAGTATTAATGTTAGGTGTAGTGTGCCGATAACTTTAGACAGCCTGCATTATGTATAAATTGTTATAATTTTATTCTTGTAGCTAGAAAGAATACGTTGAGAAAAGGAAATTGTTAAAGGCTATGAATTTTTATACATAAAAACAGTAATTACCGTATATAATTATAATACAAAACAATTATTACACGTAATTTTGTAATCATCTATGTACACGTAGAAGATTACTTCGATGGAGATGACATAACCACAGAATAACTTGTATGTATAGACACATAAAAATTAAAGTAATATTGATATTACTTCTGCTGGCGACGGATAACTATCTTGATAACCTTGCCTTGTGTACTACGTAGGAGTCCTGAAAATCGTGGACGAGTAACAGGGATAATTGTAAGGTTGGGTGCTAAAAGGGCGCTAGGTATTATGGTGGGAGGATGCCTTATCAGAGTTTCACGTTGGGTGGTCGTTATACGCTAGCAAAAAGAATTCTCAAGCTTTTTTTTGGAGAACTCCTAACATGGTTCCAATAGATGATAAAAAAGAGCAAAAAAATGTGAGTCCATTTGATCCATATTTAGGGGTGCCAAATTAAGGCTTTTCAGGGTTTTGTAATTCTCACCCATCTCTTTCTCCCGAAACCAAACAACGGAACTACTTCGCTTGAAATAAAACCAGTAGCTTGTACTGCTTCTGTCCACAGTCTCTGCTATCTATAAGCTTAATTTCAACGTTCGTCTAGCACCATTTCGTGAACTTTGCCGATGTTTTTGGAAGTGGCTGCAGTTTTTGGCCGTCTCGAACGATCACTGTCAACCAAAATTTTACTGTGGCATATAATGGTGCAGTGTTCCAGTAAACAGCGTCTCGGCTGTAATTTGCATAGGCGTATTGCTTTTCAAATGTAGGATCGGCTCGATATTCCATTTCTTTCCTGTAAACCTACCAATGACCTAACGACTGTTAAGCAACAACGGAGCGTCAAACATAGTTGCAATTTTTTAAAGAATCTTTCAATTATTTTACCAGAATATTATAATCTTCATTTTGAGGCTTGAGACTACCCTCGTATATGGAAAAAATGCCATCAGTTATCATATTTATTTAAAATTTAAAAATTATGTATTTAGAAATTTATGTAACCGGTAAAACATCCCGTATCGATCAAAATACTTTTGCAGTCTAAACTACTTGATTCTCGATAACTCTTAATAAAATTAATTAAATAATATAAGCAATCAACCTAACCTGCAGAAATGTTATAGACAATCAATGTAATTACCTAAGACTGTTTAAATTTCTTCCGAAATCGGAAATTTCGGAGTGAAAACGAGAGGGTTTTACTTAAATACATGTATTATTAATAGTTTTAAAGATTTATTATTACCTTTTGCATTTCAATAGAGGCCAAATGAAATTTTTCTAAAGGAATTAGACAAAAACTGACCTAAGCTTCTGGAGCTCGATTTTAAAGAGAAATCGATTGGTGAAATCCCTATTTTTATATCTTCCTTAATATAAGAGATTCAGAGCGTTTTCTTAAGATGTGCAATTTTTAAAAACCCTTGTAACTTTTTTATTTGTGAAAATGCTTGATTTATATAAGAACTATATTAGGGCGCTTTTTGACGCAGAATCCTATGCTCTAATTTTTTCTTTTTTCAAACTCCTGTTTTTTGAGATATTATCAAGATTTTTGTTTTTTTATACGGAACACCCTATATATTGTTACACTATTGAAAAGCATATAAAATTACCTTTAGAATGATATAACACACTTGATATTTTATTTAAACAATTTTTAAATTATTTGTTTTTCTTCATTTCACATCATTTTAAGATGGCTATGGATGGTGGTAAATAAGCAAATAAAAGATTTCAATAAGGCAGAAAAAAATTGTTTTAATATTAAATGTTACAAATAACAATTCAAACAAATTAAACCAAGGAAACCATTAATAGCATTGCTGATATTATAAGTAGAAGGAATTAAGAGAAAGATTCGAAGATTTTACTAACTCTGGCTAACAGTCATACGTGTGTCACCTGTTTGTTCCACTAAAAAAGCCAACGCTGAATTGTTGAGCTACATCTGGACGTGTCTGCCACATTTCCACATTCTATCAACTGTCATTCATAGAACGATATTTGTCATTTGTTACGTAGGCTTCCGCGGTCGTCAATAACACTATATTCTTGGCTTCCGGATTGGAACCACGTCGTTGTCGTACCTTCTACCTTTCCGGAACGAACAGCTCTGAAGATGTCTTATAAGAGCGAGGACGAACCCAGAAACTCGAGCATTTGTTATTTGTTATGCATTTGTTTCAATTTTATGTATTACTTTTTGTTTTCTGTTTCTGTTCCACCAATGTTCTTGAATATGAAAGCGCAGTAATAATCCGTATTGTTGTCAACTTAAATTATATATTCAAATAGCTGTCGTTTCTATTTACTACCTTAGATTGTAAAGAATTTATTATATTATTGAAATAAAATAATTAAATTTCTACTGTTACATAACAAAAATAAACAATAAAGAAGCTTTATGAATATTACGCAAAGGATATAACTTTTGCTATGGTCAGTATTACAATGCAACATTCTTAATGCATCTAAAAATCCCACCTATTTTTATTATTGCATATTTAATATTAACGGATTTAGTCAGCAAAAAAAACTTGTACAATAATTAATTGCTCACCTTGACTTGTTACAGTTCGGTTAACGTTTTCAACCTTGAAATTTTTTGGGAATATTGCACAGCAACATGAAGCAATATTATTCGGGCATATATAGGTATATAGTTCATTGTATATGTACAATCGAAAAGAACATTAATTTCAGTCATAAATTCGTCCTTGTAACTAATAGTAATGTGCAACTTTATGAGATGCTGGAAGTGGTACCTATTGTGTAAAAATTTTAAATTAATAGCTACAATAACTTACTCGCAAACTATCATTTTTGAACGGCCATAAATACGAGGGGATTTCGATAGTTGCCTGGCCTCAGGAGCCCAAGAAGTAGCGCTGCTAGAATTGAAATAAGCCTATCTTTCGTAAAAGCGAGCATTGGTAAGAGTTCTGTTAAGTTTTCAAGCAAATACGTCAATTAATTTGTGAATGGCAGCCGTTTAAAGTTGGTGTTTTTTTGTGATTTCGCAACAATGGAAAGAATCAAGTGTGGAACAGTGGTTATATATTTGTTTTTGGAAAAGAAAAACGAATAATGAGATAAAAGTGAAACTCGATGAAGTTTATGGGGACTCTGTAGCTTCGTTGTTCAACTGAACTTAAACGCCAAAATACGAGCATTTTTGCAAAAAAAACGTCCAAATGTGTGAGATTGCCGAGGCTCTGGGTATTTCAATTTAACAAGTCATTTGAATGCAAGGAAGCTTTCCGCAGGATGGCTGCCGCGATTGCTCACAATTGACCTTAGACACGCAAGAGTGTCAACTTCAAAGGAACGTTTGACGATGCTAAAGCGCAATTCGATTGTCTTTTGGTGTCGATTCACAACATGTTGACGAAACATGGATTCATCGCAGAGCACCAGATACCAAGAAACAGTCCAGATAATGATTTTTTCATCGCCAACCGGTACCAAAGAAGGCCAAGACTGCTTTATGGGATGGCCACGGTGTTTTGAGATGTACACGGCGTAATCCACGTCAATTATCTTGAAAGTATCGAGTATTATGCTGTGAAAATGTTTGCATTCGGCGAAGAAAAGAAGGCAACGCATGTGTGTCCGTCCCACGTATTCGCCAGATTTGGCCCCCAGCGATTATTTCCTACTTTCAAACATAAAAAAAAATGCCGCGACGGAAAAAGATTTGTCTCAAACGGTAAAGTGGTTGCAGAACCAAATTCATATTTTGCAGGTGTTTTTTTTTTTTTTGTTCGGTGTTTCGCGAGTTCGTGCGTTTACCTCAAGGATCAATCGTTGATCCTACTCTCCTTTTACTTTACCTTTCACTTCATTATTTTCCCAGTTTGAGTATTGTAATTTGCACGTCTATGCTGATGATACACAGCTTTATTTTTCCTTTTCTCCATTAAATTGGAAGAGTGCTTTCGAGAGAATTACTGACGATTTAAATCAGCTCTACATAGCGGCGTGCATTCGATGCTATTCTTTTTGGTTCTAACTGATTTATCGACTGTTTTTTTTTTTTTTTTCGTTTTAAATCCAAATTAATAGACAATATTCAGTTGTCCTTGGTCACCAAACCTAAGAGTCTCAGTCTTATACTAGATAACACCCATAGATATCGAGATCAAATTATTAAATATATACAATTTGGTTTAGCAGACAAGATAGCGATCTTACGCAGGCATAAAGTAAAAACACTATTCACTACCGATCGAAAAATCGCGAATGTGCTCCAAACCCCCAAAGAGGAAATAAACTTGGAAGATCAAGGAGTGTACGAGATTCCCTGTAAAATGTGCCCGACCAGCTATATAGGCCAAACTAACCGGCGAATAAATGCACGACGAGACGAACGCATAAATTCGGTCGCTAAATAAGAAGAAACATCGTCGCTATATCAACAATAAACAACGACAGGGCACGAAATCAACTTCAATGACACAAAAATCCTAGCAAGGAGTGAACACTTAGGCAAAAGAATAGTACGAGAGGCGATTGAAATTGATAAGCGTGAACAAGAGGAATGATGCAACACGGTTGCCATACATCTGGAAAACCAATAGGCAACCGCTCAACATCGTATGCGAGAGAGTAATCAACGCCTGAAGATGGTAAATGAGATTTTACCGAAACGTAGCATCGGAGCAACAGAAACACCAACACGCGGAGTAGAACTTGAAACAACGCGAAACTTCAGACAACATTGAAACTATTAAAAGAATTTATGTGCAATTCTCATATTACATACCTATCCTATCATCCTTATGCCTTGCACAGTTTTACAATAAATCGTTTATAAAACTGAACTGGTTGAATATGGAGGGTAGGAGAGGGTTGCGCTGCTTATTGCTGCATCGTCGAATACTTTCATCTAGATGTGCCCCACATCTTTCGAACAAGACTAGATTAGGGAGTAAAATATTTTCTCCGCCTCAGAACTCCTCTCATCGAAAGCACCAACGAGCTTTAAAAAACACGTAAGGGATATTCTGTTTTTTTTTTCTCGGCAAGTTAAAAAAAGTTGATTTCTTATTTTACACGCAATACCTACGGAATACGAAATCTCTAGTGCTGTGAGACGCCTTCGTGCTGGAGAAGATAATGCATTCATGTTTGTAATCGGCTTGCATTTCATGTTTAATTCTACTGTGAGCTATGCCGTAATTAAAAAAAAAGAAACTAATTGCAATGTTTTTTTATTCAACACAAAAAAAACATGCGAACATAAATCAATGAAAGTCCATTTGAAACACTCCCACTGATAATTCCTAGAATTAATTTACTTATAATTGTTAATAAATGGACTTTGAACCTTATCTATTGTTTGTGAATGTAACATATTAAAAAAACCATGCACCATACATATACAGGATACACCAACTGTCTGAGGAATTCTTATATATATTTGATCAAACCATGCTTAAACAAAAATGTAGAAATTCCAAACGTAGTTATCCTCCTTGGTATAATGTTGAGTTAATTCAACTGCTTCATAAGAAACATAACGCCCACAAAACCTACAAAAAAATATAAAACTACCTTCCATTATCAAAATTTCTAGAAATTAGGATCGCCCTGTAAATCGCATGAACTATATAAACACTATATTGTAAACATCGAAAACTGTGTAATAAAAGATCCAAAACAACTGCGAAGGTTTACAAGCAGCAAACGTGGTCACATTAGAATTCCAGATATTATGATCTATAATAATATCGAAGTTAACGCCCTTCAAAGCATAATGAATGCATTTGGTGATTATTTTAATATTGTATATATACAGCCAGATAGGAGTTTTTCTGGTTTACAAAACTTTCCTGATGTTGGCTCATCAATTATTAATGTACCGCCTATTTCCAAAGAACTGTTACTAAGACACTTGAAAAAATCAAAAGACACTCTGCTGGCTGGTGATGACGAAATTCCTAGTTTTTTTATTCGTGACTGTGCGGGTAATATTAGTGGAACCATTGTGTCATTTATTCAATTTGATATTAACATCATTAGAGATGCCAAAAATATGGAAAACCGCTAGAGTGTGTCCCGTCTTAAAGTCTGGAAGGTCGGATAACATATGCAATTACAGACCTATATCTATTCTGTGCAGTTTTGCTAAAATCTTCGAATGCATATTATGCTACCATATTTATAATGCTGTTAAACTGTTGATTTCATGCAATCAACATGGATTTATGACTAAACGTTCTACAGTTACGAACTTAAGCTGTTTTACTCAATTTGTATCGGAAGCCCTTGACAGACACAGCCAAGTTGATACAGTTTACACTGATTTTCAAGAAGCATTTGACCAAGTAGACCACTATGTGCTACTTTGGAAATACAAACAATTGGTTTTTCACCTTCATTGCTTGCGCTACTTAGATCATCCTTAATTGGGAGAGAGCAATTTGTGGAATACTTCCAAGTGAGATCGGATACATTTTATCCGTCCTCTGGATTACAACAAGGGTCCAATCTTGGTCCAGTGTTGTTTTTACTATTTATAAATGACATTACTGACGTTGTTAATAGTGAGCATTTAATTTTTGCTGATGATTTGAAAATATTTAGAGAAGTGAAATCTTTTGAAGATTGCATTAAACTATAAAAAGATATATCAGCAGTTAATGATTGGTTTGGCTATAATCATTTGAAACTCAACGTTAATAAGTGTAAAACTGTGTCATATACGAGAAGTAACAACTTTATAGATTTTACGTACCAAGTTAAACGGTGAAGATCTCCAACGATTTCGAACTATTAAAGATTTAGGCGTAACCTTCGTGCGTAAAGTTTTTATTTGGGTTAATACATAACAATATTGATTATCCGTGGTTGTTAAGTAGAATTAACTTTAATGTTCCTAGATTAGAAACACGTTATAAATGGATGTTTAAATGTCCAAGGATTAAAACAAATGTTTTAGTTAAGTGACCAGTGTTTGTAATGTGCAACAATTGTTACAAAATTTCTGTGATGTACACTTTAATTCTTTTAAAACAATAGCTGAAGCTATCATTAATTTATAGGCTGTTTACTTTATTTTTTTCCTTTATCACATTTGATCTTCACTTAGCGTATTTTATTTTTCTTATATCTGTGTGTTCGTAAAGTGTAATGTTTAGTTACACATTTCCTGTACTTGGGTTTTACCTGTAGGAAATAAATTATTATTATTATTATTATATATAAGCACACAGGTTGCCTAGAGAGGAGCAAGCGCTACGTTAAAGGTTCTCTATATTTATTTTGTTTAAAAGATTTCACCATTATATGCAAATATCGAGAAGTGCCATGGATCAATAAAAGTCCCAAATAAGTACACTTTCGGGTTTAGCTATTACCGCTATTATCTTCCGAGAGGTCTACATAGCGGCAACTTTTCCGAAAAAAGTGATTTTCGCGTGTCACATCTCTCTCGATCGCATTTCTAACCGAGGACGGGGTTAGAAGAAATGACATATAACATAAGTTCTGTTATTGAAGTATGTGCAGTAGAACGAAAATCTGATGTTAGCATTGTTTTGGTTACTCTGTATCGTCCCCCCCAATCAGATTTCAAGCTATTCATAAGAAATCTTGCCGATTTATTAGATGTCCTTGAGTGTGAAAGCAAATTTATTATACTTGGTGGAGACTTCGATATAAATTTCTCTATTTTTTCTGTGATGCGACAACAAGTCAGTGACTTGTGTGCAACTTATAACTTGCATGTTCTATGTTTTCCTTTATTAAAATGTCAAGTTAATAAATTAAGTCACTACAGGCTTATCACTCCTGAAATTTTATTTTATTGTTATTGAAAGATATGAGTAAACAGTATCCAGCGTTTGCTACAGACTTCAAAAATTATGGAAAGTTTTATAAGAATTTCTTAAACAAACAACAGATTGATAACAATAAATCTTTTCTTAAGCCTTCAATTAATAAATCCAAGGTTGTGTGGTCTATAATCAAAAGTAATAATAATTATAATAGTAACAATACTCTAAACATTTTACCCGATAATTTTTTAAATAAATCCGATCTTTGTAATGAATTTAATAATCATTTTGTTACTTTGCCTAACTGTCTAATATCAATGAGTGCATCACTGAATGGTAATCAGGAGATTCAGTGGAGCGGTATTGATGGATCTTTCTCTAGGGATCGGGTTTCCTAGCAACAGATGGACCCTCATACCTGATAGATGGACAATGTGAAATGCCAAGATGAGAAACGAATCTGGCGCTGATGACAGCTAACCTCGTTGTTGTTATTTTGTATAACATTACAATATATATCTATGTATCTATTTTTGACGTTGACTTGTTTCACGCATGTACACTGCCGTTCAGAAAAGTTCGGTCGGTTAGTAAAAAATATGAAAAGGTTACAGAGACAAACGAAACTAAAAACAAAATGCAATTTTATTGTATGTACAGGTAAAAAAGACAAAATTAAATAAATAAAAAGTTATTCTGGCCTAATATAACATACTGAACATTATTTTTTTTTTCATCGAAAAAAGCTCCTTTGCTGTTAATCACCGCCCGAACTATTCTAGGCATTCTTTCGATAAGTTTTGTTAAAACGGATTGTGGAATATTAATCCATTCATGTTGCAGAATATTCCGTAAATGTTCTTGTGAAGTTGGGCATATTTTTCGGATCCTCCTGTCCAGTTCATCCCACAACAATTCTATAGAGTCCAAATCTGGGCTTTGTGGGGGCCATGTCACTACTTTCAGGGTGTGCTGTTCTCTTTACTCCTTTACATAGTTCTTACACACTAACGCAGTGTGTTTTGGGTCGTTGTCATGCATGAATGTAAAGTTACGGCCTATTATACGCAATCCTGACGGCACTGCATGATTCTGGAGTATTGCAAAATAATTTTCCTTCCTCATTACACCCTGCACTCTGCATAATCTCCCGTTCCAGCAAAGGAGAAACATCCCCACACTAACACAGAACTACGCCCTTGCTTCACTGTAGGCACAATGCAGTTTGGGATCATTTTTCGGTTTTAGATCTTCGGTCATAAACTCGTCGATTTTGCCCAAAAACCTCAAACTTTGACTCGTCACTCCAAAACACGTGTTTCCAATCATCTAACGACCAATCTAGATGAGAACGGGCCCACTGTAGCCGTTTTGCTCTGTTGCCCCGACGTAATACGGGTTTTTGAATGGCAATGCGTCCATGAAGGTCCGCTTGTTGAAGTCGACGTTTTACCGTACCCCGAACTGAAACTTGTTCTTCACGGCCGCGATTGACTTCGGCTGCTATTTGTGGCGCTGTTAATTTTCTATTGCGTTTGCTTAATAATACAATTCTCAAATCTTCAGCTTTTGTTGTTTTTCTAGATGCTCCAGGACGAACACAATTTTCTATGGTTCCAGTTGTCCGATATCGCTTTATGATGTCATTTACTGTTGAACTTCTCATATTTATTTTTTCAGCAATTTGTCGCCCCGAATATCCTTCTTCAAACAGCGTAATAATGCGTGAACGTTTTTCTACACTGGTACGCTTGCCACGTGCCATTTCGAAGTCAATTTTGATGCACACCAACACACGTTTAACAGTAAAATGAAGCAAATTTATATATTTACGCCTGTGATAAATAAACAAGAACGATGCAGCGGTATATTTCCTAAATGTATTGTTCGTTAATAATCGCCAAATGACCCGTTTTAAAAGATCGATGCTTCCGAGAAATTCTTGGAATGATAATAAAAGGGACTTTATTATGGTTGTCGCAATATTTCTACTTTACATAATAATTTATGGCTTTAATCCCTTAGAAAAAAGTGTATGCTTAATATTTTTCTAATTTTATGTATTAATAATTGTATACAGTGTGATATAATAGATTTTTATTGTATGACCGAACTTCACTGAACGGCAGTGTACCTTATTGTGTTAGTGCAATGCTCCTGAAATAAATATTATTATTATTAATAATATAATATTGAAAGGATCTCAGCTTTAAGTTGTCTTTCAAACGCAAGAATTTAATATCGGCTCGATTGTTTTTTATTTTTACAGAAACACTAACATCGGCCTATTAAACAATAATTAAGCGTCCAACAATAACGCCATTTCCATTTTGAGGCTTGAAACTACCCTCGTACATATCCTTTGGAGGTAAACACTGCAAATATCAAGTAAATAACAATAATTGATAATACAAAAAACAAATTGCGCTGACCTTGCATTACCACAAATATCACGCGGACGAAAACTTTTTTGTATTTAAATATAGTGCGAATATTATAATAGGTTTGATCGTAGTTGCGCATTCGTACCATAGCAAGTAGTTAACTACAATGTAATATGTAATTTATATTAAGACATAGTGAACTATTTGTAGTACAAATAGTGTTATTTATTGCTCCATAAAACAGTGTTAAACAATAACACTACATTGCAGCTATCTTTCGTATGAACTTGTTTATCAAATATCGACGGTATTTTGCAATATTTCGCACATTTAATGTTAAAATTAAGCTTTTAGAAATTCTAGCTTAACACAGCACCCAAATCCATTGATTTTTATTCACCTAAATTTGAAAATAATTGCACAAATTGAACCGTGTAATTAATCTTGTATAATGCTTGTATCAAGGTCCTTTGATATCACATCTAATGAAATTAGAAGTACCGAACTGGACACTTAAAACTCGGTCTAAACAACAAAACAATTCGATATTTGCGAAAAAAAATATATAAAAAGTCGTTAATTGCAGATAAAACATTGAAAATTCTGCCACTTTAAGATGACAAGCAAGGTTTACATTTAAGTATTAATGTTTATTTATTTTATTTCTAACATTTTATTTCTTTTATTGTTATAATGAATTTGTGCATTTGTTTGTGTTGCGCAGTATTTATGTAAGAAAATTATTTAAGCAAAAGCAACTGATCTGAAACAACACCTTCCTGACTGACATCTTCGTCCTTGGTTCTAAGTACTCTTATTGGTGCACATTGAAATACATCTGTTTTATGCAGACGTGGTAGCAGGTAGTCGGTCCTCATGCCATCATAATCATGATGAATCGTGCACAACGCTGCATGTGAAATTAGCTTTAAAGCACAACCCATGCACAATATTCTAACAGCTCTTTGAATGTAAAACGCTACTTGCAACGGTACTTAAACCCCACCACAGAATTCCATAGCTCACTAAATTAGATTAAATTAATGCACGAGGTGGTTCTTGACGCACCCCGCTGCCACCTCTTCAGGTCTATTGTAGTTCTTCTATCATCAGAAATTGTTTCCATTTCTCTGGCCTGGAATACTCTCCCAACAAAGGTTTTTTATTTTTCCATTGTTTATTAGCTGCTTTAACTATCGCATACAAAGTGCGCTGGGCTTTTGTCAGCAATTAACGAGACTGGTCGGGTTAATTCGCCTGCTTTGACATAACCTTCGCTCCCTGAGGGTCGCCTTAGTTCACCTTCCAAGCCTATTGAACGCATGTAGTCCTGCACCAGTTTCGACTTGGTCTAGTGGAATCTAGTGCTCTTATCACTGCTTAACTCTGTGAATAGATAGCAATAGATCAATAATTAACTGCTTGCCTGTCTAATTCTTCAATAGCGCTGCGGCTATTTCGAGTTGAAATATTTTGAATTAGGCTTAGTGATTTAAATATTTTTGCTCTAATTTCACAAATTCCGGCTCCGACTCCGATCTTCGTCTTTGAGCCATCGGTGTACCAGATAGATTCGGCTTTAATAGACGAGCCTATCTTCCATTCCTCTCTATCCGATATAACTGTTCGATAGTTCTTATCGAAGCTGTATTTGGAACTGATGGCTCCACCTTGAGTTTCTGTAGCTTGTTAGCCTGGCTTCTCCTTGGATGAGTACATGTAGTGGTTCCAGGTTAAGAACGACCCCCGTGGCGAAATAGAAGATTCTAGCATCTTCTTAAGTGCTACAGGGCGAAACATGTTTTTGAATGTTTTTTTTACGCACATTGTCAATATGCGAGTCCCAATTTAAAAGCCTCATCAATAATTACACCAAGGACTTTAACCGGACTTTAAGAACTGACTTGAACTGACTCAGCTCTTTTAATGCCTTGGGTTCTATACCACTGACATGTGGCCGGCAATGAACAGATATAACACTTTTAAACACAGCTTTAACAATGAATCAAATTCAACAGCAATGTGATAACAAAAAGCACCAGCACCTTTATTTTGTTTTCCTTTCCCTGGATTTTCCAGTCTTAAATGATAATCATTAATGGTTACTAATACACATTAAAATACAATCCTTCTAACGAAATCATTTGCTTCGTATTTAGCTCAAAATCTTAAGACCGTAGGTATTATTATTAGCGGGCAAAAAAGATATCTCAGGAATTCCGAACAGTTCTTACGCACAACGACCGTTTACCTATCCGGTGTTTCAGCAACACTTAATTCCTCCGATTTTAGATAATTAGAGCGGCAACGTGTTCGCGAAAATAATTATTAGCGAGACCTATACTTCGACGACGTTGCGTCATCTTTACTTGCTTACATAACGCGACAACAGCCGGACAATCGCATTGGCGGTCAAGGCTAGAACGCCAGCAGCAGAAAGAAAGTGCCTACGTATCGAGAGCTTTAAACCCCTCTACCACATAGCACGTAATTACGCACCGAAATCTTATCTTAAGATTGTCCAACTGCTCGAGGATCGTTTTTGTGCCGAATTTTGAAATCTCGATACAACATTTGCGAGGTGTTCAAGGTTAGAATGCGTCACATGGTTGTTTGCTACAATTTTGTGCGGATTTGGTTCAATGATGTTCTGATAATTGGAAAATTGGGAACAAATACCTTATGTGACCTTGTACGTTTGTCGCCTGAAAGGGCTACAATTGTTCTAATACAGTAATTACGTTATTTCTATTTATAAACCTAATTTACAATACTTCGAACTTTATTATATCTAAATTAATGACTAAATACATGTTTGAATTGGTCAAGAAATAAATTATAACCCATACTTGCAGGGGATCATTCAATAAAGTCCGACTGGCTATTGCAACAACACCTGTTTCACATGTGTAAAACATGCTATGAATTATTACATGTTGCAACACAATGTAAACTAGCTGGCAAGCCATATATATTCAAGCAATCGCATTGAACTTTTAAATCTTATATACGAGTTAATTCATTGATATGTTCAACTTTTTTTTCTTTTGATTTTCTTTTAAATGCAGTAATTAGGAACTTTGATGTATTCAATTAGCTTAGCTTATCGTCCATCTGCGTTTTGCTCTGTGTAGGTTCTAAAAGACTTTCCTTTGTTCAAAAATTTGGTATTTTGCTATTACATATCTTTTTTTAACAACATCTAGGCGGAGCAACGAATTCTTTTTATTAACGTTTATTTTACAAAAAAAAAAAACTATCAAATTTTGTTTGCTTCAACGTTTGCTTCTTTGCTGATATGCCTCCCCAACGCTTTAGGAGCAAGTCATCTGACGGATACGTTTCCGGTTTCTGCTGTACGTACACTGCTCAGAGAAGTTCGGTCGGTTATTAAAAAACATGAAAAGGTTACAGAAACAAATGAAACTAAAAACAAAATGCAATTTTATTGTATGTACATGTAAAAAAGACAAAAATAAATAAATAAAAAGTTATTCTGGCCTAATATAACATACTGAACATTATATTTTTTTTTCATCGAAAAAACCTCCTTTGCTGTTAATCACCGCTCGAACTATTCTAGACATTCTTTCGATAAGTTTTGTTAAAACGGATTGTGGAATATTAATCCACTCATGTTGCAAAATATTCCGTAAATGTTCTTGTGAAGTTGGGCATATTTTTCGGATCCTCCTGTCCAGTTCATTCCACAACAACTCTATCGGGTTCAAATCTGGGCTTTGTGGGGGCCATGTCATTACTTTCAGGGTGTGCCGTTCTTCTTGCTCCTTTAGATAGTTCTTACACACTAACGCAGTGTGTTTTAGGTCGTTGTCATGCATGAATGTAAAGTTACGGCCTATTATACGCAATCCTGATGGCACTGCATGATTCTGGAGTATTGCAAAATAATTTTCCTTCCTCATTACACCCTGCACTCTGCATAAATCTCCCGTCATTGCTTCACAGTTGGCACAATGCAGTCCGGGATCATTTTTTCGGTTTAGATCTTCGGACATAAACTCATCGATTTTGCCCAAAAACTTCAAACTTTGACTCGTCACTCCAAAGCACGTGTTTCCAATCATCTAACGACCAATCTAGATGAGAACGGGCCCTCTGTAGCCGTTTTGCTCTGTTGCCCCGGCGTAATAAGGGTTTTCGAATGGCAATGCGTCCATGAAGGTCTGCTTGTTGAAGTCGACTATTTACCGTACTCGCCGAAACTTGTTCTTCACGGCCGCGATTGACTCCGGCTGCTATTTGGGGCGCTGTTAATTTTCTATTGCGCTTGCTTAATAATACAATTCTCAACTCTTCAGCTTTTGTTGTTTTCCTAGATGCTCCAGGACGAACACGATTTTCTATTGTTCCAGTTGTCCGATATCGCTTTATGATGTCATTTACTGTTGAACTTCTCATATTTATTTTTTCAGCAATTTGTCGCCGCGAATATCCTTCTTCAAACGGCGTAATAATGCGTGAAATTTTTTGCACATTGGTAGGCTTGCCACGTGCCGTTTTGAAGTCAATTTTGAAGCACACCAACATACGTGTAACAGTAAAATGAAGCAAATTTATATCTTTACGCCTGTGATAAATAAAGAAGAGTGATGCTGCGGTATATTTCCTAAATGTATTGTTCGTTAATAATCCCCAAACGACCCGTTTCAAAAGATCGGTACTTCCGAGAAATTCTTGGAATGATAATAAAAGGGACTTTATTGTGGTTGTCGCAATATTTCTACTTTACATAATAATTTATCGCTTTAATCCCTTAGAAAAGAGTGTATGCTTAATATTTTTCTAATTTTATGTATTAATAATTATATACAGTGTGATATAATAGATTTTTATTGTATGACCGAACTTCACTGAACGGCAGTGTACAATAATGCAGCTTCTAAAGCCGCAATACCCTGATGATGTGACATTTGAACGTGTTGTTGAATGTCTTCATTTTCTTCTTCTTAGTCGTCTTCGGGTGTTTCATCAGATGGCGCAACAATTCCTATTATTTCATCATTCAATACTTGGTCTACATCATTATCTTTACCAATTCCTCAATTGGTTTTGCTGAAATATTTTCAAGACCACTTATTCGCATCGTCAGCAAACTGATGCAATCCTCTTCGTCCCAATTTGTGCCGTCATCTTCATCGCCTTCATTTTCATCAACGGCGGCAATAATTTTCGACCAGGATTTTTGTATTCCGTTCAAATTTATTTTGCGCACAACGCTAATGAGATCATCAGTTTCAGTAAGTTGCAGCACATGTTCCAAACATTGACGTCAGTAATTCTTCTTGATATTCTCCAAAACACCCTGGTCCATCGGTTGCAATATGTTTGTGACGTTAGGTGGAAGAAATTTAACAATGATGTTGTCCTTCACAAGCTGTTTGCTTCGTTTGCAAGCTTCGTTTGGATGCGAAGGAGCATTATCATGTAACAAAACATTGCGGAACAAACTCATCGAAAAACTGATTCTTGAACAAAAAAGCCTCCATTCAAGCGCTTTTTTGATTTTGTTATAGACTAATAAAGCTAGCGGTGCTACATCTTTTAATGCCCTCCGCACCATTGCTGTATTTTCACTCTATTGCGCTTCCAATCTCCTACAGTCACTTTTCCCACATTGTAGAGAGCGGCAACATTTTTTATATATTCACCCTCTTCAAGTATCTTAAGAGCTTCAAGCTTAATACGCGTATCTATTAACAATCTTTTTCTTTTTGACATGGCTAAGCTGGCCTCAAAACCGATTGTGCATGTGTCGACTGAATACATTTGTTTAAACTGGTATAAACCTGCAGATTTACACAAATTAAAAAGAAATTCTTCGTAGACCGATTTAGTGTTTCGCTAGCAACTCGGATAAAGTGGAATGCTTTCCTAAAGGAGCCAGCTCGATGTTGTGGACCTTCTTAGAGCTTCATTAAAACTTAAGAGCTTCTTAAACCCTCATTTATACTTGGTTACGATCTAGAAAAAATAAGTAATATCGTGATTCTTCTATTACAGATGTCTTGTAACTGTCCTGTCACCCAACCAGGACCTACCCTCGCCTCAACATGCGGTGGAGCCCCTTTTATGCTCTTTATGGGGCTCCTAGAAGTATTCCTGCGCAGTCAATGCGATCTGGAGGATCCTTGCGGACGACCCGAGCAATCCCCCCTTTTCCCGGAATACGACTTCATTATAGTGGGCGGTGGTTCCGCTGGATCCGTGATAGCGAGTAGATTATCCGAAATACCGGAATGGAGGGTGCTACTGATAGAAGCAGGTGTCATACACGCTTAGCATCGAACCCGTAGTAACGTTTCGTCAATATTAACATTAAAATCGTTTCCAGGTCTTGACGAACCGACTGGGACGCAAGTTCCTTCGATGTTCCTGAATTTCCTGGGCTCCGAGATCGATTGGGGTTATCAAACGGAGCCGGAAACGGACGCTTGCCTCAATGAGGATGAGCAGAGGTGTTCATGGCCTCGCGGCAAGGTAAATCGATGTTTTTGCGGGATAATTTTCACATCTACCTTAAGTTGTTGTCGAAAACAGGTTTTAGGTGGCACTTCCGTCATAAACGGTATGATGTATATACGCGGTTCAATGAAGGATTACAATAATTGGGCTGATATGGGTAACGATGGTTGGAGCTACAATGAGGTGTTACCCTATTTCTTGAAGAGCGAGGATAATAAACAGATTGATATGGTTGACAGGGGATATCATTCTGTTGGAGGCCTTTTGACTGTGTCTCAGTTTCCTTACCATCCTCCACTATCGAGGGCTATTGTGAAAGGTGGAGAAGAGTTAGGTATACTTCTTGTTGCATAATTTAAAATTCATTCCGTCTCAAGTCAATCCTCAAAAAATTTAAATAAACAGGATACACGTCACGTGATCTTAACGGCGAGAAACACGTCGGATTCTCCATCGCACAAACCACCAACAGGAACGGTTCGCGTCTAAGTACCGCCAGGGCCTTCCTCAGACCATTCAAGCACAGGAGAAACCTTCAAATCCTCCTGAACACCACGATATCGAGAATTCTAATCAACCCAAGCACTAAAGAGGCTTACGGTATTGAATATATGAAAAATGGCGGCAGGGAGGTAATTTACGCCACAAAAGAGGTCATCGTTAGTGGAGGTAAGATGCCGGAATTGGAATTTTTTTTGGAATTGGAATTTAATTGGAATTTTTAGGGGCTGTTAATTCCCCGCAGATCATGATGTTGTCTGGAATTGGCCCCGCTGAACATTTGAAAGAAGTAAATATCCCGGTTGTCCATGATTTACCAGGAGTTGGGCAAAATCTTCATAATCACGTGGCATTTTTCGTGAATTTCAATATTAATGATACCAACAGTGCTCCATTGAATTGGGCTACTGCCATGGAGTATTTGTTGTTTAGAGACGGGTTGATGAGCGGAACAGGTTAGTCAGGCGAATCGATTTCGTTAATTTTATACGATTAATCTGATTTCTTCAGGTATTTCCGAAGTGACAGCAATGATAAACTCGAAATACGCGAACCCAGACGACGACCATCCGGATCTGCAATATTTCTTCGGGGGTTTCATAGCGAATTGCGCTAGAACTGGACAAGTCGGTGAGAAATTGGATAACAGCACCAGGCAGATACAGATCATACCTGCAGTACTCCACCCAAAAAGCCGTGGTTACATCAAATTAAAAGACAATAATCCTCTATCCCATGCATTAATCTACGGTAGATATTACACCCATCCTGATGATGTTAAAGTTATGGTGGAGGGGATTAAATTTGCTATAAAATTGTCGGAAACCAAAGGTAAGGTGGTTATATTGTTGCATTCATCGATTTAACTTATCGGATGTGCTAGCTTTGAGACGATACGGGTTCCAATTAGATCAAACACCTGTAGAAGGCTGCGAAAATTTACAATTCGGTTCGGATGCTTACTGGGAATGTTCGGCTAAACGGCAAACGGGTCCTGAGAATCATCAAGCGGGTAGCTGCAAGATGGGTCCCGCAAGTGACAAGATGGCCGTCGTCAGTCCACAATTACAAGTTAGTAATCTACTTTAACGTACGTAATCTCAAAAATATTTTATTTTATCTTGATTGGACGGAGTTAGGAGTACACTCCCGAGTCACCATTCACAGTGCGTTTCGCCCTTCACGACGAGGGGGTGATAGTAACACTTTACACACACCACTTACGCTCTAAAAGCTTTCTGAGATTATGACAAGCTTTAAAGCATATACACCCCGTTGGGCCGTCACCACACTTAAAGAAATTATTTTTTTACAGGTGTATGGTATAGGCAGGCTTAGAATTATCGATGCCAGTGTAATGCCGATGGTTACCTCGGGAAATACTAACGCCCCGACTATCATGATAGCCGAAAAGGGTAGCGATATGATCAAGCAGAGATGGTTGACTCCGGCTGCAGGATTCTTCTACACAGCTACTCCGAGTCAAAGGATCGATAGGCAGTGGGGTTCTTGGTAGTCGAAGATAGTTGAAAACGTGCTTTTTTAAGAATAAATAGTAGAAGAAAATAAAATAGTAAATAGGGGAAGGATTTGAAGTGCGTGCGTGATTTTTAAATATAAATATTTTAAATAGTCCGTTGTAAAAATGCAGTATTAGTTTATAAAGAATATATTTTAAGTTATTTTATATATAACTGGTATTTATTGTAAATCACTGGGATTTTATTTAATTGGAAGTAATGTTTAATGCGTAGCTATTTTTGTGTCATTTTATTGGATACTTTCTGTTTTTTTTTTTGTAAAAAGTTCTGTTTTGTATACTTAGTCTATTATTCAAATTATTTTATACGATATCGTTCCCTGTTAATGTAATAAGCAAATATATCCAAACGTACTTGTAAAGAATGTAAAGAATATAAGTTTTTAAAAAATTCTTGGTTCTTTTTTGCGTTTAATGATTGGATGACGAAAACAGTCTAGTTTTAAAATATATTTACTTATAGTTAGCTGTTAGTTATTTATTATCAACCTTGTTGACACATCAATCAATACGTAAATGTAATGCATTTCTTTTATGTACGTATATAAGATGGAAAATATGTGAATTAAATTCCTTTTGTTCAAAAACATGTGTTGTTTTATGATTATGATCCCAGAGCATTTGAGCCACAATAGATCCATTATGCATCCTCTCCATGTCGAGGACCCCTCTAAGCCATCAACCAACCTTGGCACAGGTTAAGACGTTCCCCCGAGGAATCGCTAGTCATCTAGCACAACCCTTCTAATTCACGTTAGCCCCTGGCGCTTGCAGAGGAGGTGTTTCAGTATTTCTTCGTCAGTTTGGCAGCCCCTACATGACAGATTTTCAGCTAATCCCATCGGCAATGTCCACTCACGCAAAGGTCTGTCTAGCGCGTCTGCTTCTTCATTACCAAGATCTCCATTGTGATCCTTCAGCCATATTACGTTGATATTGCTTGTTTCAGAAACTAAAAGTAGAGCTCTATTGAAGTCTAGTAGAAAATTCAATGCTATTGGTCGGTTCAGTGCTGCAAGTTGATATTTCTGTTTACAATTTTCAGGTCAGTTAAGCAGTACGTCGCTAGGGTCAGGGCCGAGATTTCCACCTGGAAAGCAGGAACCTCCATCCTTGGCGGCCATAACTCTTTTAGGTGGGACTCAGAGAAAACTCTTGTTTCTATTCTTTTATTGTTTTTTGTCTTCATCGCAGTCGGTCTGTTGAATGTCACACATTTATACCAAAATGCAACAACACTTCAAAATATTGATTCTTCGGCTTCCCGATATAAGTAAAATCTGTCTATGGGTATAAATAATATTGGAGATATTATGCAAGGATATTGTGCTTGACTGTATGATATTTGTAGGAATTGTCGCGCTGATTCCTCAGTAACGGATATAAAGCACAACGACAGCAATTACTAGTAAGTGTATATTTCAATAAAACGCTAACTACTTAACAACCAACTTAATAATGAAAAATGAAATGCAGGTGCACTAGCTGGAGTGCATACACGACACTTGCTCGATGAGAGAGTTTTTTTAGTGTGTTCTCTAATGCGACTGCGCTGACCTCCCAAAAGTAAAAGCAATTATGTATGCAACCAGCTTTACAAGTGTGCCAATAAGGAAACCATCTAAAGGTATAAAACATAATTTACAAAATAGTTCGGGATTCGAACAGATCTGATGGGTTCTTTTTATATCCCCGGACTTGGCATTAAAAACAAAAATTAGAACAGCAATAAAAACGTATTTTTCAATATAGGCCCTTTGCTTTTTATATATTTATTTAGTTAGTTAATTATTAAATGATTACTTCAGCTGAACAAGTCCAGCAAGTACATAGAGTAGTTACAATACGGAAAAAATACATAACGTAACTCAATTCACATTGCAAAATCAGCTTGAAATTCCCGCAAAACTGTAGTATGCTTTGAAGGTAACTAAATGCTTCAGTTTTTATTTGAATTGGTTAATATTTCGCCCAGTCTTGATCCGCATTAAATAGTCTACTACCAAATTGCACGAAATTTTCAAACGTGTGCGGCTCAAGAATGAAATCATTTTTATCTCTCGTAATGTCATCTCTCATCTTTAAATCTTATAAAAAGATTCCTTTGGTTAATCTCCAAAATACCTTTCAGCAGCTGCTATAAGTTGCTATAAGTCTGCTATCATCCAAAAATGTTGGTTCCTTTAGTGGAAACAAAAAATACTCACAGGAGGGTGGATCGGAACTGTAAGGTCATCCATTAAGCTTAATATTCTCCTGTACGACTACGATGTGCAACTTGCATAACCATTGTTAAAATTAAAAGCATTCACAAACTATCATATAACCCGCCTTTTTGGAACAGGATAACTTAGTCAGGTAATTTTAAAAAGTCCTAGAATGATATTGTAAAGCTAAGCAAATACAAGCCTCAATGCAGCACCTTTTGGAATGGAAAGTTATTTCCTTGGTACTGGGTAAAGGCTTTCGGTAAGATAATTGATTTACGCGCTATAATAAAACATACTAAAAAAAGGTTAAAAGTTAAACATTTGCATTCCGATCAATTTTTCCTGCAATAGAAAGAGATTAATAGGTTGTTCCGCATAATACAAAAGTTCGTATTAATTGGCTCAGAGAAATTTTATTTCGTTGTCTTTGGAGAATGACGAAATGGGCATAGGTTAGATCTTGGGTTACTTTGAATCCTTACGAATATAAAACTGATAACCTACAGGGAAAAAACCGTATTCCTTTAAAACGTTTGAGTAATTCGTTCCAAGTAATCTGCTGGCAGTTTTAAGTAAACTTCCGATATAATTTAATAGGTAGTTTGTAAAAATTAGAAGAAAAATTGAAGCGCTAATTGTTCTTATCTGTTCCATAACATTATGCCTTATGTGTTATCTGTTCAGTATAGTTATGTCCGAAGAAAATCTACAAATCTTACAAATGTTTCTCGTTTCCATATGGCGATTAAATCTGGTTCGTCGCCATAAAGCGCCAAAAATTGTTCACACGTCTCCATCCGAATTCGCATCTGGGATGGCGAAAGCATTCGTAGAGCCCATTTTGCACTAACTTTTGTTTTTCTAAGGCACTCGCGTAGAATTCTGAAAACGGTTATTTTTTTTTTTTTCAATAACATCGCAAGCAAGCCGACCTGAATAGGGAGGATCGGCATTCGGTGATTCTCGACTATATTTAAACAATTGCTTCTTTTTTTTCCAACAACTTCGAAGGACAGTCATCCTTGTATACTGCCAACATTTTTTCGCAAATAATTTTTGGGCGTTTTTCTTGTTTTGTTGAGGATGTTATAACTGTTCGATATCCGAGCTTGTTCATTTGGGTATGTGTTAGTTCAAGAATATAAAAACTAACCCTCGTATTTGTTGTCGCATATCGTAATTATTGGCTTGTGTTATTGTACATCGAACTTTTCACATGTCTCTTCAGATCATGTCCGAAAATTGAAGAGCAAATTCGTTCTTTAACCTATTGTTCATAGAAAGCATCGTTTAAATCTATTTTCCTTTTATTACTTTACCAATTTTTATTTTATAAATTTGAATAAAGATGACAAAATCGAATTTTATAAAAGTATTTTTTCATTAATAATTGTATTGCCTTAAAATACGAGGGCCGTTCAATAAGTCTTCAGAAAAAGATTTCTCAACATAATCTCCGCTTAGATCCTCAGAATAGGTATCTGTTTACGTGATGACTTCCTCGTTCGATATGAACCGTTATTCGCTGAGCTATTTTCTCAAATTTGGACAGGGGGTCAAATCCGGTGAATACGGTGGATGTTGTACTAATTCGAACTTTAATTCCATAATTTTTTCTATCGAAACTGCGTAATTATGCACCCGTGCATTGTCTTGATGGAAGAGGATCGTTTTTTCTTCTCGATTTCGTCCGGTCCAATAACAATGCATAATACTAGTTATCGTTTGTCCTTTTTCCAAGTATTCAATGCAGATGATTCCGCGTGTATCCTAAAAAATTGAGGCCGTTATCTTGTCTGCTGATTCCACCATCTTCGCCTTCTTCGGAGACCGTTCCTCTTCAAAAACCTATTGCTTTGACCGTTCCTTTGTCGCTGGACTGTATCCATGCTTCGTCCAAAGTTACGCATTGACGGAGAAACTCGTCAGGATTGCAACGGAAAAGCCTCAGAGTCGACCACACGATTGCGTGAGCAAACGCGGCACCCATCTTACCGAGATTTCTTTCTTCGTGCAAAATTGAAAGCACAGTACCTTGCGATATGCTTGTGGCCTCAATTATTTCGCGCACTTGATTCGTGGATCATTCGAAACCACGTCTAGAACGATGTTCATCTTTCGTGGATGTACGGCCACGTTTAAACTCATTTACCAAATTGTAAACAGTTGCTAACACAAAGCAGATGTGGCATGAACTTCGTCCAACTTAGTTTTTATCTCTTTCAGTGTTAAGCTTGTTAAATATAAGTGTTCAATCACCGCTCGAAGCTCACTTTTTTCCATTCTTCTACATAAATAAAAAGTCTTTGCTTAAATCGACAATAGAAATGAAACCGTGTGATGGATATAACTAAGACTTTGGCAATCTTCTACTGTTTTTATGTATTTCCAATGCAAATGCCTCCCAGTTGATGAACGCTTATGGTTAGATTATTACAACCTATATGCAAGTAAGTTTTATGATGAACTAAAATAGAAAATTGAGCGTGACGCAGACACTAAAATTTTTCACTTTGTCTTCCTTCTTTCTATCTAGTTTCGATATCACAGAAATTTTTAGCACGCTACCTATTTCGAGAATAAGCATCTCTGTTTCTATTTCTGATACCCAATCCTGATTTATTTCCAACGAAAACTAACACCCTATTATGTGAATTTACAAGATAAAAAATATAAAATCATTCCCAACAAAGTAAATAGTAGCATGTGATTGTATTAAAACACCAACTCCATAACAATCCAAGTTGATTATGCACTTTTTCCCATTAGCCGAGCATTTTTTTTAATAACAAGGATAGACAATAGTGATGAATAAAATTTCAATGTCGCGTGTAACATTAAACCATTCTACAAAAGGTTTTGATGTCACATTTTCGCTATATAAGCAAATGAATTCCTTCCTGGATCGATTGTGCTGTGTGTGCAAGTTTTTAGCAAGTATATTGTAGATTACGTCATCCATAGTATGAATTTTTTACTCATAGTATTGTCATTACTTACGATTTGGTATCATGCGCGAGGTCATTTTCGTATCATCAAATAATTATGAATCTCATTAGCCAAAATTGAATTTCAACCATTTATGTTTATGACTTTTTCCCTTATTTTCGATAGACTAATACGCTTGAAACATGAGATGTATAAGCATACGTTAATAATACTGTTTTACGCTTGGTAAAGTGTACGAAGCGTTGATAAAACGTAGCCTGGAGGAAGAGGTAGAAAAGAAAGTGGGTTGGGTGAAACACCAATATGGGTTTAAAAAAGGAAAGTCGATGCTACAAGCAATGGAAAAGTTCAAAGATATATCGGAGAAACGGGGAAAAAGCTAGATGTACGAAAGCTACCTGTGCGAGCAAAAATTATTGGTTTTGCGGATGACCTGTTTCAGCAGATAGCAGAAAATGATCTGAGCAGCTACACAAATAAAAATCTAAAACGAATAAAGAAATGGATGGAGGATAACGAGCTGAATCTGCACCGGAAGAAACCAAATCCCTTGTCATAACCCAGAAAAGGAAAAGAAATGGTTTGACTATTAAAATAGGTGACGCAGATGTCGTACCAAAGAAAAGTATTAAATGTTCGGGATGTACTTTGATACGAGGGGTAATTTTAGTGAGAGTAACCGGAAAAGCCGAAAAAAAAGGTAGGAAGAATGAATCGAATAATACTCAACGTTGGAGGGGCCGATATTTATAAGAGGAGGATTGCTCAGCTGAATAGCGCATTCCATATTGCTCTACGGAGCACCGATATGGGCAGACGGACTAAGGGTTAGAATGGAAAAGGTACAGCGGAGAGTAGCATACAAGACGGTCTCCACCGTGGCCCTGCAGGTTATCGCCGGAATTGCATCCATAGATTTGTTGACAAAGGAAAAGGTGCATATGAGCAACAGAAATAGGAAAGAATCAATCAGAGAAATAAAAGCTCTTGTTGGACACTGAATATTGGGTAGGAAAGATGGAACGAGAACACGCTCAAAAGACAAAGACGCTAGACAAGAAGATGGACTTTTATCTCACACAGGCGCTGACAGGACACGGGGGAATTCAGAGCGTATCTGAAGAGAATGCAAAAGTTACCAGAAGACAAATGCATATACTGCGGCGATATTGATACAGCAGAACATACAATCTTTCTAGTCGATGGAACACAATAAGAGAGGGAACCAGAGCGAACAATGGAATAGAAATAACAACGAAGAACTTGGTTGAAAAAATGATGGAAACCACGGAGAACTGGGAGAGGTTGCACCGTATGATCAAAACCATAATGAAAACAATGGAGGAGGAAGAAAGAAGAAGACACAATAGCTAAGCAAGAAAAAGGAGAAGGAAGTACCAGGAGATAAGAAACTGGGTGGTTTTAGTGGGTAAATCAGTCTTGCGCACACTAACTTATTTTGCTATGCCAAAGCTGAAGATAAACGAAAACCATCAATAATCCTCCTAAAATGCTGTCAATGCTAGATGGAGAATTGAAAAAGTTTACAGATAAAATAGAAAAGTAATAGTCTCGGAAGACTTTTGACTTCGTTATATATTGCAATTTTTTAAAGCTGAAAGGGAAGATAATACACCCAATATCTCAATAGGTATTCTTTTTATTTTTTTTTTTGATCGTGTATCCAATTAATACGTTTACAGATTATGGACTTGTCATCCTATTAACGATTATATGTACATACAATAATTATCTATACAATCAGATTTACAAGAAACATAATACATACTCGTTTAGACTTATAAGAAACCGTTAAAGTTGGTGTAAGCGTAACAGTAGCGAATTTACTGCTTGGGTTGTTTGATCTTCTCCAGCAATTCTTTTCCTTGAGTCTCAACATTTTGGGCGAATCCTTGAAGAACTTGGGTAGCGTTGCGAACTAGCTCGTTGCTCTAGAAGATTTGGGAAATGACAAAATTAGTATATATGAAAAGAAATTAAAATAACTTTGATTAGGGAAAAATAATTATTCATAATGCCAATTATATTTTTCCCCTAAAATTTCGTAAATTTAATCTTTTTTTAATAATAATAAACATGGAAACAGCCACTGGTGCATCGGCGACTTATTCACTTAACAGAAAAATATTTTAAGCAAAAATGATTTTAGTCAGCCAGAGCGTAACGAAGCAGAGTGCTTTGTTTTTATGTATATATACAGGCTGTTTATTTAAACAGAACATACTGTACATTGTTACATTTACAAATTTCTTGACGCAAACTAAAGCTAATATATTGTATATTAAAAGTCAATGGTTTTTGAGATATTTAAATTAACAAAATAATTAAAAAAAGCGTTGTGTGCGATAAGATATTTCTTAGTGTTGGGCACTATCGGTATTTTTGCTATCGATAGTCGAACCAACTTCTTCACTGGACTTGCTAGATGCCTCTTGGCAATGATCCAGTTTCCTCTTATCTCCTCACCCCATCCTGATCGGATGGATGAGGACCCAGTGCCCCACGCTTTATTCTCGTCTTTTCCCCCTGTAGCCTTAACGCCAACCCTTGAATTCTCGGGGACGGATGGCTCTTTATCCTCTGGATGATTTCCTCTCTTTTTTTTCTCTGCTCTTTTTCTCAGATCTTCTAATTTAAGTTGGTCTTGGATATCCTGGCTTTTAACGTAGCGCGCAACCTTTAAGGATACGGCGTAAGATTTTCACAAGGGTGGCACTTCCAGCCAGTAATTACGGGGAAGAACTCCTCTAATCCACAGTTCTTCCCCGTAATTACTGGCTGGAAGTGCCACCCTGTGAAAATCTTACACCGTATCCTTAAAGGTGGCCCGCTTCCTTCCCTCGTCATTAGCTAGAATTTCCTGATTTTTTTCTCTTCATATGCTGTTCCAGTTTCAGCATACTATCTATGCCACCTTCCAGGTAAATTCCGCTCTTTTTCATTTTTATTTCTTTATTCTTCCATTTAATTCCCATTGTTGAGGGTCTTTTCTTCTCAAACCTAATCAACTCCGTCTTTTCCTCATTTATCTTCATCCTGCACCTGTAAATTGACCAATCGCTTTCAGGTCCTTCATCAATTCCTGGCACAGGCCTCGATGTTTTTTCCCTGCGTGGTTACCGGTGTATCGTCTACGAATTGGCAGATCCACGTTTCCGGATCGATTATTGACCTGGGCAAATCGTAGACGGAGATCCTCAACAAAATAGGTGACAGTGGTGGCCGTTCTTGTGCCAATTTTTCTGAGAGGAGAAGCCATGCCCATGACTAATATTTCTTCGAATTACATTTGAAAATTGACACACCAATCAAGAACCTGGAATAATTTGGTGATTCTTGACAGCAAGTGTGGTTGGGTTTATTTTGGACGATCTTGTCCCTGTTTCCAGTTTCATAGTTACGAATATCTGTATGAGTTGACAATTTATTTTTATTTTGGGAAATACCTGAGTTCATAACATGCCTTTAACACTATTTGTAACCGTGCCCCAAGAAAAGAGGCTTCTGACGAAATTTATCGATTATAAAATTGGATTCCCGACGCTATTGTTTAAAGTCAGAAAGATACAGGCCATTTTTACGCAGGTTCCTCCATAAATCGAATTCCCTCATCGAGATTGCTGATTAAAGATCGAATTTCTAGTGCTGTACCGTCGGAATTGAACGACAATCTCGCGTGTCTCTCGAAAACTGAAATTTCATCAGAAACCTCTTGTCTTCGGACACGGTTACATTTACTAATCCTAGTATACGCATAACCAAATTGATCATGCCGAGCAAGAATGCAATCAAGGAATGTACCCAGTAGATTTATTTTAAAAATATTATTTTAAAAATGCAAACGATTTCATTATTAGAAACAAAATTATTAAAAGATTGCTTTTTAAATTTATTATAAAATTTAGTAATATTTTTTTTTTATTGTTGGCATGGTTGGCAACACCAAACTTTGCATGACGATATTGCTTTGAAATTAAAATGCGTAATGTTTCTATCAGATACAATAATCCTGCAGGCACCAGCGTATACAGAAAGACGTTACCATAAGGAATATGTTCGGATAGTTCATTTATAAGTAGTAAAAAATTTAAAGACCCCAGAACGCTACCTTGCGGCATACCTATTACATTTTTATGATCTGACATTCCCAACTATACAATTAATCCTCACAATTAGTTACTAATTTTACGCCTTACGTCCGAGTTAAAAAAATTTTGTTGAAATAAACAAAATATTTAAATTCGACAATAAAAATCTGGACATTGTGCGAAAAAAAATATTAAACTGACGAAATTTTGTTAACTAAAGTAAAAACAAAATTTCAATCTAGAAAACCCAAATTGTTATTGGTTTTTGAATGAATTATGAAATAAACTAACTTACAATTTCAATTAGTTTTTGTCATCCTTCCTCTTTTTTATTTATTAAATTTATCTACTTTTACATTGTTTTTAAAAAAATTTTGGCATAACAAAAGCATAACAAACAACATCTGCGGACATTCGCAAATTATTTAAAATTATATGGCAATAACAAATATAAAGGCTAGTCCGAACGAAAACGTAAAGCTATCTTTTTATAGAAATGTTTTTTTTTTTAATAAAATAAAATTTTCCTACTTATTAACCGAAAAACAAAATATTTAAAGCAGTATTTAAAACTTTTGTGTAAAAAAAAAAACTAATAATAATTTCCTTATTTCTAGGCCCCAAAAATATTTAGCTAAAACAAGGAATCTTCTATGAGGACCCTTGAGGACTTTCCACCGCAATACAAAGGCTTCAGTTACATGTTTTTGAATAAAATCGGACTCGGAGAATCGATTCCGCCCACTCTCAGTTACCCAACACGTTTATTTTTCGAATTACACCCCGAAAAAGACCTAAAGAGAGGGATCAAAGTTTCCCAACATTCTAAAATTTATAGCTCGCTTACTGTAAGAGATAGAAAATCGGGGCAAAAAGGTTTATTTTTAAAACATAAAATTGACCTCTTCGAGCATTTCTTCTAAAAACAAATCGCTCCAAATTTATTGAATTTGTTCCATAATTTTGCCACACAGTACAATATGTAACTAAAATTAGCAAAAATATCGATCTAATGTATGGTTGAACCGTTCTCTTTATATTATCAACATCCGCCGTTTAAAAGAAAACAATATGAGTAGGCACCAGTACGTACAACGAAACAAATGTTAAAATCATGGATCGCAAAGTCCAATCATCGGATATTATTCTTCGTTGTTTCGACTTACTTTTAAATTTTCACGTAACGCATTTTCAATCAAAAATTAACAATTTCACATCGGATCTCCTACCTGAACTCCCTTCACTAAATCTTCCAAACCGGTCTTGATCGAGTCTAGCACTTCGTTGATGACCTGTGAACTATCTGCAGTGGTATCCCTTTTGCCTCTCAAGCCATCTACGACTCCAGCAGAGATTATCTGAATTAAAAAATATATATATTAAAGCTCATTATTTCTTAATGTGTATAGGAGGGTGTATTAAGTTCGACTTACCTGGCATAGAGCAAAGGCAATTAAAAAGGCGAAGACGATCTTGGCGTCCATGTTTAGGATGAGTAACTCAAACGCCCGCTAGGTCTCTATGAATAGCTAACTTGGACTGAAGTATCTTCGGCAGATTCAAAGTAATTTGTTTATATATCAACGCATGTTCTTTATGTTCAAACGCCCGGTCTTGGTCGAAGTGTACAGTCCATTCCGCACATTGAGTTGATTTTAACGAGAGATATATGTGTAAATACAGAGTCGGTCAAAGATCGTGCTTTGTTGATAATAAGAATTCGTAAGCGTAAATTGAACGTATAGAATAGAACTTGATGACATTGCATTAGATATTTGAAATTTAATCAGATCACGCTGCAGCTGCCTTTAATCGCTACGACTTTTGCAACAAAATGTTAGAATGTTTTGAGGTTTTTAATAAACCTTAGTACTACACCAGGATCTTCTTCCTTCCGTTCAATAGATGCCAAAAATAATCTACTGAAATGTTGAAACGCTCGTACGCATCGTGTGCGACTGATGACAACACATTTGCGTAAAATGTGCTTGGCGTCTCCAGATTTTCTTACCAAAGACGACAATAATAGTGCTGACATGTGTACTTTCGTTTATTTTTCTCCTGGAACATTTTCCCAGTACGAGGTCCTGCCATATCTTTATTGCTTGTTCTACGTGGCTCTTCTGAAGACCAGAGGTTAGGGCATGTACGTAATTCTTTTGGTCAGCTTCTCTGCCTTTTCATTTCCTTCGATCTCTTGATCGGTTGGGGCCCATCGCAAAATAACGTGGTTATTGCGTCCTAATTGTCAGCCTGAACAGATCAGATTCGCACGTATGGGCCTTAATAGCCTTTAGAATTACCTGATTATCGCTGAATATATTTGTAGTTGCGTCTTGTATCCCTTTCTCGAGATTCTTGACGATATACAAATTTAAAGAAGAAATCTCTGTTTTTAATATATTGCTGTGGAGTCCTATTAGTAGACATTTTTAGGTGGTAATTAGGCTTGCTGATGACCATACCTGCAAAAAAAAAAAACAAATAATGTGGCACCACTGCATTGTACGCATTTCGAACACTTTATCTATTCCTCTCCTCACTTGTCCTTATCTTCATCGCTTGAACTACTCTCATCATCTGAGTACACCAATGGAGCTTGTGTTTCATTTTCAGATTCGCTTGAAATTGCGTCACATCTATTTTTATTTTTTGCAGACTTTTTCCATGATGTTCTAAGCTGATCTTTAGCTTCAATGATGTTTCTTGGACTTTGATTGGACTTGTTTCGTTTGATGTTCTTCCATCACTTGTTTCTTTTCCATAGGCTGTTAGGCAGTTCTGAAAGATGTGGAAGGCTGGAGTACTAAAACCTCCTGGATGTTTTCTGGGCTGATCACTTCAGTGGAACTGGGGCATTCTGATTGTCATCATTTACTGCATTGTCAAGCACCTCTGGCTTTGAAGCGAGGAAGTCATGCTTTGCAAGATGTTGGGAGCAAACAGATGGATTCCATCTTCTCTGAATCTATTGACCAGAATTTGAAGAGTAGCCAAATAACTTGGATACTTTTGGTTTCTTCACTACTCTGGTTTGGTTTGGTTAGAGGTTAAACATCGATTTATCGCTTTTGCACAAAGAATTTTCAAAAGAAAGATGAATACTGCATCCAAGAGTTGTTAAGTGAAAAAGAAGGCAAACTATAGATAAGACATGAAGAAGTATGGTGCTTGTTAGGAACTAACACGTGATATCCACCAAAATTAACAAAAAAAATTAACCCGTTTAAATTTCATCAATATTTCGCTTCGAAGCTTTCTTTGAAGCTTCATAAGGAGTTCTGATTTTATATACCAAGACGTAAAAGCTTGATAAAGTTAGTAAACCTAGTTGTTAGAAAAACGTGCGAAAAGGTGAAGATTTTCAGCATAACTGATGTTTCTGATTGCCATCTTTTTAGTGTATGAAAACCGGTTGTTCAAATGCAGAAAATTATTCCAAATGATTTAAGAAAACAGATGGACGACAATTTTACATATAAGCATTGTACGAGGGTTCCCCAACTGAGCTTGTTCTCATTATAAAGGCCCAATAATTTAATACAGTGATTTTATTGAATACGTGTTCAGTAAGGAGAGCGTTTTGTTGGTGAGGCAGTCATAAGTACCATTTGTTAAAAGCAACAAGGATCATGTTCCTTTAAAAAAGCAATTGTTTTTAGATTGAAGTAATGATGAAAATCTCAGAACCAACGGTTCATAGATTATTGTCTTTGAGAGATTGTTTTAGTGATTCTACTGGCCATTGTGTTTAACTCAAATTACCTTCTCTGCCCATAGCTTAGATTAAAAGTATGCAAACTATCCATCTCCACGCCCTCCGAGTATTGAATGTAACTATCAAGTTGTAATTTCTTTTGAACAATGATGTATTTACACCATGTACTAAACGCAAATAGATTAAACGATATAAAATTCTCGTAAAGGTCATGGTTTCTCATTGTTGTAACGTCTCGTATTATGGCTTGTGTGTCTATAATCGTACAATCGTTTATTGTGTTTTGTTGATATTGACACTCATGCAACTCATTCTACAACGGTCTTATTTTAAAAATTATTAATTTCTATAATCATTCATTGTGCAGATGGCGTTTGAGAGCAACGTTTCATAATGCAAAATAATTTGCTAGTAACTTATTATCTCTGCTAGGATTTGGCATGTCAATAGGTGAAGTATTTTTAACGGGGATATGTATGTGCTAATATTTGATTGATATGCGGAATGTTTTCGCATTGAAATCTACATTAGTAGGACTAGTTATCAGATGATGCACGTGTATGTTGATTCCATGTTTTTCCTTTCTTCTTTTGTATAATTTCGCGTTATGTAAAGGCAATGGCAATCTATGGATTATTAGCTGTTCTTATGGCCAGTTATTTTGAATGTTTAAAAAATTGCGGGAACATTTGAGGAAGGTGTTTCGATAATAGGAAATATTTAGTATCCATATGATACTTTGATGATGACGATTTTAGCCCTTTCTTTTCTTTCTTTTGAAGGCAATTGTACTCTTTAAGCGTATGGTCATCGTTGCTGATATGCCACAAGCTCTAATGTAACCAATATTGCTGCAGAAATGTAAAGCCCCGGGTTGCTATACAAGCAACAATCATCTTCTTGATGCGGGTGATGTTATATCTGGATAAGCGTATTGTTACCGTAAGCGTTGTCAAGTTTTAATAAATATTAACAATAGCAGCAACAAGCAACACAAAACTATCGGCGCACTCTGCACCAAACAAATTTAATTAAACTGGGACAGCTGTTTCGAGGATACGTTGATCCCCATTTCCAACCGAAGACCGTTCGGTCTTCTTCACAGTCCTCGCTATCATTATTGATCATATTTTAGCAACAATAAAATAACGGTATTACTCCGCGTATGACCTCCAACGGGTGATATGAATTAAGCACTATACACGACCCCCCAACTGGTTGGCAATATATGGAAGGAGTACCACCAACAGACGCTAAATGAAAAATATAATACCAATACAGAGATGGAGGAAATGCTAACAGAAGAGGAAGAAAATGTCCCACAGAAATGGAGATATAGGAAGAAATAACTCTTCGAAATGGCGAAGCCCGGGGACATGACATAATAGAAGCAGAGCTACTAAAATATGGAGAGGATAGCAACAAATTAAACACGTCGGTCAATTAATCCAACAAATATGGAAACAAAATAAAGTTCCAAATGAATCGAATACAGATGCAATAACACCTATATACAGGGGACAAAAAGGAATGCGAAAGCTACAGAGCTATATCTCCACTAAATATAGCTTTATAAAATATTAGCAAATTTAATAAACCAAAAAGTGCGCAGAAAATGGGAGATTACCAAATGGCTTCAGACCAAGGCGGTCAACCATCAATGGAATACACGTACTGGATCAAATAATCGAGGAAGCACGGGAAAAAGATTTTAAAACCGCATTTAATACCTTAAAAGGAGAGAAAATAACGGAAGGATTAAAAGCTAGAAAAAACTAATGGTGGACGTGGTATTAAAAGAGACCAACATCAAAGTCAAATTCCAAGGAACGACAATAGAGAAGACAAACACAAATAAAGGTGTGAAACAAGGAGATCCAATCACCCCAACGCTACTTGGGGGACTCCACGAGAAAGGCGAAACTACATCATTCAGAATTCAGCGCAAATAGTGGTATACGCCGGAGATGTAGCAATAATAGCGAACACTCAAAAAAATCTAATAAAAGCAGTTGACCGACTAGAAGAAACAGCAACGGAAAACGGATTGGTAATTAACGAGGAAAAGACAAAATATATGAATATAAATCATCTAAAAACGCAACAACACACATTTGAAATAGTTACGACGTTCAATTACTCCAGTTACTAACAACAGGGCAAGAAGATGAGGAAAAGATAAGACAAAGAATTCAAAGGGGATACCAGACATACGGAAGAAATAAAACATTATTGAAAAGTAAAGGCATAAGTAAACACAACAAAATAAATATGTACAAAACAGTTATTACGTATGCTATAGAAACGGCAGTGATAGATAGGAAGGAAGGGGAAGAGCTAAAAATAGTAGAAAGGAAAATAATGAGAGCGATATTAGGGCCAGATAAAACAAGAGAGAGTGAGAAAAGATTAAATAAAAACAAAGAAATAGAACATGAATTGATAAATGAAAATATAATAAAATACATAAAGGTACTAAGACTTAATTGGGCAGGACATATAATGAGAAGGAAACCAACCGAAATAATCATAAAGGTAAACACAATGGATCCCATTATGACCAAGAAGAAGAGGCAGGCCGAGGAAGACCTGGAGAAATCAGATGCGCGAGCACTGGGAATAGCACAAATGCCGGGATAAAAAGGAACGAAGGGAGATAGTAAGCGCAGCGAAGATTAGCAACAAGCTATAAAAACAAATGGAAAGAGAAATAAAAGAAAAACGGACGATTAATCACTCTCATTATAGGGATTTTAGAAACGCACCAAGCGCTAGCCATAATCCGAAGATGTAAAAGATTGAATTTGTAGAGATAGTAAGTAGAGATTAAATTATTAAAAATGCTAATAAGACAAAGGAAAACGTATCTCAAACTGGTCAAAACTATTTTGTTTCCATGGCTGTCTATTAAATTATGATAAAACATCTGATAAATTAAGCAACTATGAATGATTAACATTTTAATTTATTGCAAGAGATTGTCGTATTATTATTATTTGTATTACGTCACACTAAAGAATGCAATCTTTTATTATTGATTTGATATAAAATTTAGCAATTTATCGCTATCCAATCAAATTTTGCAAGTATTTACAGTCAGTCCGACTCGTATTCGTACACTGATGGAAATGTTGAAAAACACATAATTGCAAGCTAACCAATGTGAGATGCATTATCCTACGTACTAAATACAGTCCTTTTATTAGTCGAATACTAATGAAATAGGGGAATTACCAATCATTTGTGCATATGAACGAAATATAATAAAATGCATCAGTATTAATCCAATCATCCGTCACAATGGGCAGAAAGGGTACGGAAACATCGATCGAAATTCGAAAATTAATTATTTCTCATTACGAGAAAGGTAAAAGTTTAAGTGAAATTTGTGAACTTGTCAATAGAAGTCGGTCCATAATTCAGTACATAATAAAAAGGTTTAAAACCGAAAATAGAATTCCTAACAAACCAAAAAATCCGAACAGAAAGATTTTAACCCAACGCGAGAAGCGTCAAGTTTTAAGAAAAGTAACATTAAATCCAAAAATTTCCGCCACCAAATTAGCAGCGCAAATAGGAACTGAAACGGGAAAAATAGCTAGTCGCGAAACAATTCGGAGCGCAATAAGAAACCATGGATACAAAGTCTGTGTAGCCCGAGTGAAACCCTTTATCAGTGAAGTTAACAGACGAAGCAAACGACTAAACTTCGCCAGAAAGTATATAAACAAATCCCAGGACTTCTGGGAACGCGTCATATTCACTGATGAAACCAAAATTAATATATTTCAGTCAGATGGCAGACAAATGGTACGGCGGAAACCCAATACTAGCCTGGAGAAGAAACATCTACAGGTATCAGTAAAATATGGTGGTCGATCGGTAATGTTGTAGGTGTGCGTTTTTCTGCGGCCGGGGTTGGAAATCTCCATTTTATTGATGAAATTATGGACAAAATGATGAAAACTGCCGTTCAGTAAAGTTCGGTCATACAATAAAAATCTATTATATCACACTATATACAATTATTAATACATAAAATTAGAAAAATATGAAGCATACACTCTTTTCTAAGGGATTAAAGCCATAAATTAATATGTAAAGTAGAAATATTGCGACAACCACAATAAAGTCCCTTTTATTATCGTTCCAAGAATTTCTCGGAAGTACCGATCTTTTGAAACGGGTCGTTTGGGGATTATTAACGAACAATACATTTAGGAAATATACCGCAGTATCACTCTTGTTTATTTATCACAGGCGTAAAGATTTGCTTCATGTTACTGTTAAACGTGAGTTGGTGTGCATCTGTCGTTTTTGCGCGAAAGTTTTAAGAAAATTTACTTCAAAATGGCACGTGGCAAGCCTACCAGCGTAGAAAAACGTTCACGCATTATTACGCTGTTTGAAGAAAGATATTCGGGGCGACAAATTGCTGAAAAAATAAATATGAGAAGTTCAACAGTAAATGACATCATAAAGCGATATCGGACAACTGGAACCATAGAAAATCGTGTTCGTCCCGGAGCATCTAGGAAAACAACAAAAGCTGAAGATTTTAAAATTGTATTATTAAGCAAACGCAATAGAAAATTAACAGCGCCACAATTAGCAGCCGAAGTCAACCGCGGCCGTAAAGAACAAGTTTCGGCGAGTTCGGTAAAACGTCGACTTCAACAAGCGGACCTTCATGAGCGCATTGCCATTCGAAAACCTTTATTACGTCGGGGCAACAGAGCAAAACGGCTACAGTGGGCCCGTTCTGATCTAGATTGGTCGTTAGATGATTGGAAACACGTGCTTTGGAGTGACGAGTCAAAGTTTGAGGTTTTTGGGCAAAATCGACAAATTTATGTCCGAAGATCTAAAATCGAAAAGTGATCCCGAACTGCATTGTGCCTACAGTGAAGCAAGGGCGTAGTTCTGTGTTAGTGTGGGGATGTTTCTCCTTTGCTGGGACGGGAGATTTATGCAGAGTGCAGGGTGTAATGAGGAAGGAAAATTATTTTGCAATACTCCAGAATCATGCAGCGCCATCAGGATTGCGTATAATAGGCCGTAACTTTACATTCATGCATGACAACGACCCAAAACACACTGCGTTAGTGTGTAAGAACCATCTAAAGGAGCAAGAAGAACAGCGCATCCTGAAAGTAATGACATGGCCCCCGCAAAGCCCAGATTTGAACCCTATAGAGTTGTTGTGGGATGAACTGGACAGGAGGATCCGAAAAATATGCCCAACTTCACAAGAACATTTACGGAATATTCTGCAACATGAATGGATTAATATTCCACAATCCATTTTAACAAAACTTATCGAAAGAATGCCTAGAATAGTTCGAGCGGTGATTAACAGCAAAGGAGGTTTTTTCGATGAAAAAAAAATATAATGTTCAGTACGTTATATTAGGCCAGAATAACTTTTTATGTATTTATTTTTGTCTTTTTTACCTGTACATACAATAAAATTGCATTTTGTTTTTAGTTTCGTTTGTTTCTGTAACCTTTTCAGGTTTTTTAATAACCGACCGAACTTCTCTGAACAACAGTGTACTTGATATCTTGGAAAATAATTTGAAGGAAAGTGTGACGCGTTTGGACATAACGGATAGTTTTATTTTTTATCAAGATAACGACCCAAAGCATAAGACCGAGCTACCTAGGACTTCGCTTCTCTACAATTGCCCCATGGTCATGGATACACCTCCAATTGAGATTTGTGGACGGATTTAAAGAATCGGATTCGCCACCATATAACACCATATAACCAACAAAGTCGATCTTAAAAATAAAATAGAACAAGTATGGCACCGTATTCCGTCGTCACTACGAAATTAGTAAGATCAATGCCTAATAGACTAAATGAGGTTATTAAAAACAAAGGCAATCACACGAAATATTAGAATTTATCTTACATTAACGCTAATGTAGTGTTCTAGATGTTGTACATTAATTCAAAGAATACTACAATATCATTTTGTTTTGTTTTTAATAAGAATTAATAAATTTTTGAAAAATAATGTATTTGTTTACGTTTTTCTGTAGCAACTGGTAGTGTGCGAATACGAGTGGGACTGACTGTATGTACCTAAGCAACGTTTCTATCTCTACTTTCTCGATAAGGTTTTTCATTCCGTTAAGAAAAGATAGCCAAATTTCTCAAGAAGACCCACAAATTCGTTCAAGTTGATGTCAAGTGGATTTATTTCAATGAATAGGCAAGATTTAATTACTATTACGTAGAGCCAACAAGCCATGAGGTATTCTTGCTCAGGAAATCATACATTTGAAATACATGAAAACTATTTTTAGAATGAAAAAACAAGTAACTGAGAATATGTGTGACGTGCCTCCGTAATATAACATTAATTTAGAATCACCTAAATTCTCTTGAATTATTAATTTTTCTTTCCAATAACACGCTCGCAAGTTACTAAGGCTGTCCCGTGCCTTACCAACCTTCTATCCGCCAATAAAACTGGCAAATTTGTGTTACGCTCAAGCGTACCTACTGTTTACACGTTACTAAACGAGATAACGACTAAGGCCATCATCTTTAACTGGATAATGAGGCCTTTTTAAAAAATTAGAGCTTTTGGCGATGCGTTTCGTCGAAGATGGCCGCGTGGGATGTAGGTTATTAAAGATGTTTTTTTTTTTGCGAGTTATAGTAACGATTATGTATCTGTCTACGTAGCATAGTTGTTGTTTTGTTCTTTGAAATGTTCTTGACCTTAGAATGTCGTAATATCCGTGTAGATTGCAGTATGCAATTCAGCAGTTGTGAGTCAGTTATTATTTTTCTACGAATTTCGATAATACTAGTTCAATGTTCATGAATGCTTATGGTGTAATAGTCCCGTTATTTATTAAAGCAAAACGATATTTTATTTAACTTTCGAATAAATAGAATAATTTGTTTTGAACAAATAGAAATAATAGCAAGTACAAGGTTTGCATTTAATCATAACATTACAAGCTTACTCGAATGCAACTCAATTTAGAATCCATTCAACTCTAATCTTAACTAACAATAATGTTAGAGTTCTAGTCGGAGTTCCTACTTGACTCTGTCTTATCTCTTGCTTCAGAGTAGCCTTTTCTTTAACAAAGTTTTTCAGGAATTATCAAATATAATAGTTGTAATGCACAATAGCGTGGAGCTCTATCTTCCTGACCGCACAGTAACCTATGGTGGAATTTCTCAATAATGTTTGAGGTGATATTCCTCGTGATTCTAGCCTTCTAATCATCCAAAGTATTAAGTGGCTCGGAATAAACTTCTGACTTTATATAGCCCCGCAGGAAAAAATCCATTGGACCGAGATCTGAAGATTAAGCAGGCAAAAATCTAACATTTATGGTACTTCCGATGCATTCTAGTTCATAATAGGGTAGAGCACTGTTTTCCTGAAACCATGTAGCAACCTGTAACTGTCCCTCTTCCATTAAGGCGGGGATAATTCGCATATTTACGAGAGATGCGTTTTTGCATGTGTTCGAACCAATTCTCGCAACAAGAAGCTGATATCTCCAAATCGTGGTTTTTGAAGGCTGCAACAGCTTCTTAACAACAATGCCACTATTTAGCAAAAGTTTTCAGACGTAACAATAACCTAAAAATCCGCGGTCGATGTTTTCTTTTAAGGAATTTAGGTTTCGTAATTGTATGAGAATCCCGACGTTTCGCTTTCAATTGCATGGAGCTTCTTTTGGGCAACACGCAGCAGCCCAGAAGAAGCTCCGTGCAACTGAGAGCGAAGCTTAAAAACTTATAATATTTCCTACTGGCAATTCTTTAACAATTAACCCTGCTAAAGTGCCTTGAAAACCGGCGTTGTGATCTAGGGTTACTTCATTGAAGAGGAATTCTTCCCTAGTGTCTTGGTAATAGTCATTCTTATTTGGACCGCTGACCAAAGCACCGTAGAGAAGTTGTGGATTGGGTTCTGGCGAGGTTCGCTGCTTCCAACCGCATGGATGTGGTCTATTTGGGCAAGAATTAAACAAACAAAATCACAAGTTTTACAATATTAACATATATCTTTATGATGGTTGAAGATAGTTAATCGCAGAAAAGGATGATCTTACATTGGTTAAGACAAAACAAAACAAGAGAGAGACGATTCAACTACATGAGCTTAATCAGGGAATGGTCGTTAAGTTTCAATTTCTAATGTTATTACAATAGCCAAAACATAGACCCGTAGAAAAATAACAGTGAATTCGTCAGTTATTTATTGGAATTTATTGATTTCCTCTGCCATTATCCTGGTTCCTTTTCTTTAAATCCGGCTGTTTTTCTGTATCACTTGACAAGCTGAAGGCAGAAATTACGGATAAACATCTGCAATTTCTATGCGGAAAGTTGCCAACTACTGTTTGAACGGATCAAAAAGATGGAAGCATCACTGAGAGGATCGTATAAACTTACAGGGAGACTATGTTGAGAAATAAAAAAGAAGTCTCGGGGAGGACTTTATCAGACTGCCCTCGTATGTAAACATATCTTTGGAGATTGCTCAATGATATCTTTATAAAAGTATAGCTCGCCAAGTTTACTTTGTTTACAAAACGTTATTTCTATCATTATTATCATAACTTCGTTTGCATTTTTCGTATTTAATGCAAAATATAGGAGCAAATCTTTTTCGCTTCATCACGAACTAAATCCTTCTATGTATCCTGTTTAAAAATACTTTTGATACTATTGCTTATAGCAGGAGTCATCTAAGTTCAGTAGTTGATAAAAAAATAATTTCGAATAATCAATATTGCTGTGTTTTCAATTTCGAGCGCTGATAAATGTAAATATTAAACATTTTCTATAAGAAAAAAGTTGGACGATCCTGGAACTCATGTGGTTTGAGTATAGTAGAATCTCCTATACAGTGTGTTCAGCAAGCAATGGGGTAACGATATCTTAGGAACTGATGACGATTTTAAAACTACACTTAACTATAATAAAGTTCTCAAATCTTTAATGAACTGCAGCTAATATACTAACTACGACGTACTTACGAAGGCTTCCGAATCCACTTCATTCCTGTTATTGCCGGCTCCCTAGGCGGAGTCCATGTCGCGATATTAGAACATTTAAAAAGATTAAGGCAATGAAGAAGAGAAACGTGTTAGATCCAAAAGCGGGCCTCTCCGGATCCTACCTGTTGGCGAAGCGGGTGGAGAACCTTCGGTGATGAGGAGTATTCCCGAGCTGCGCCAAGTTACCATAGATAACCATGGGTTCTGCGGTACCCTTCCCCCGGAGAGGTAAAAGAAAAAACAATTAGTAGCAACATTAGGTTGGGGGAGGGTGAAAGGTTGGGTGGACGGCGTTCCTGTTGTATTAGATGTCGTTTGCGTACTGTCCGCGTGGGGATCCCGGGGAGCGGATGCACACCTTGTGTCTGCAGCCGTTTGCTGGACTAGGTGTAGGTCTGGAGGAAAAAAAATGTAATAATAATAATGATTAACAATAATAATAATTTATTATTATTGTTATATTAAAGTCTTGAGAAGTTTGAATAATCTTAGTGTTGCCATTGCTATAAAGATGAAAACTCATGTAAATAGAGCTCTGATACTTCGCATCAGAAATTCCGCACCGCAAATTTCAAAACCTTTATCCTTACTAAAGTGTTGACACATATCACAAACGCAATCAGCTGTTTCTTCGCTTTATTTTTATGGAAAATTATATCTCCACCATGTGCAAAATTGATTCTACAATAATATATAATGGAGGCTCTACAGAACTTCTATTTAAAATAATAACGTAGGCTTTCACGGCTAGAGATAGTTAAAAAAAAAAACCAAATCCTACGTTTCTTCTTCAAAAGACTGTTGCCTTCCACCCTTCCCCTTTCCTTCTCCTGAAGAAGCCCCACGTGACTGTGGGCGAAACGTCGAGTTTTCGTTTAATCATTACACGATCCGAACCCGGAACACGTTTAATTTTAACAGAACTTCTATTTGTTCATATTTATTTCGGAGATATTGTATATTCTGATAAAGTTTGCTTAGGTAATTAATTGCATTAGATAAGCGTTTGTCAGAAACTTTGTATACTTCAATATATTGATTTATATATTTTAGTATATTATTTACAATGTTGTGATATAAATTATGTTGGTTGGAAATAATTCCAAGTTAACGAATTTGTTTTGTTAGTACTTTTCGATTGGGATGGAAGCAGTGTTGGTTCCAATTTCCCCCAGATTGGGATTTCATCCTCGTCTTATACATTGAGTAAGACAGGTTTTTGGTTAAAAAAAATACCATTAAACAACTTGTGCTGCGGGAAATGAAAATTACTAACGCATATCTCTTTAACAACATATTGTCAAAATGCTCTCGAGAAAAAGGTTAAAATTAAATATTTGAATGGGATCTTCTTCATAAACAATCCCAGCAATAACACTGGAGTTTTCTATTAAATAAAATTTCACCATTTACGGATTTGGAATTACTCGGGCCCGGCTCCGCAAAATTTCAAGATCGGGATCAACTTGGAGTGTCATTAAAACTTTAACAAGCTTCGCCAATGCTAATAGGAGTGTCTTGAATGTTGGAAACGAACACAACAATGTTGTCGCAGATCTTCAAAAAGTCGCAAGATTATTCAATGAGCATTTTACGTGTCGCCCGCGGCAACCTCGATTAATTGCACCTAGCTGTTGCATCAATTTTAGAGGATAACCTTTATTCTTTGCACCAACTGACAAACTTGAGGCGGCTAGAGTCTTGGATAATGTGGATACGAAGCCTTCAGCGGGCATAGATGAAATACCATGTATTCTTGTTAAATTTGTTACAGTCTACAGTACATACACAGTGTACAGTCTTGTGGAGCCGCTAGTACACTGCCGTTCAGTGAAGTTCGGTCATACAATGAAAATCTATTATATCACACTGTATACAATTATTAATACATAAAATTAGAAAAATATTAAGCATACACTCTTTTCTAAGGGATTAAAGCCATAAATTATTATGTAAAGTAGAAATATTGCGACAACCACAATAAAGTCCCTTTTATTATCATTCCAAGAATTTCTCGGAAGTACCGATCTTTTGGGGATTATTAACGAACAATACATTTAGGAAATATACCGCAGCATCACTCTTGTTTATTTATCACAGGCGTAAAGATATAAATTTGCTTCGTTCTACTGTTAAACGTATGTTGGTGTGCATCAAAATTGACTTCAAAATGGCACTTGGCACGCCTACCAGTGTAGAAAAACGTTCACGCATTATTACGCTGTTTGAAGAAGGATATTCGGGGCGACAAATTGCTGAAAAAATAAATATGAGAAGTTCAACAGTAAATGACATCATAAACCGACATCGGACAACTGGAACTATAGAAAATCGTGTTTGTCCCGGAGCATCTCGGAAAACAACAAAAGCTGAAGATTTGAGAATTGTATTATTAAGCAAACGCAATAGAAAATTAACAGCGCCACAAATAGCAGCCGAAGTCAATCGCGGCCGTGAAGAACAAGTTTCGGCGAGTACGGTAAAACGCCAACTTCAACAAGCGGACCTTCATGGACGCATTACCATTCGAAAACCCTTATTACGTCGGGGCAACAGAGCAAAACGGCTACAGTGGGCCCGTTCTCATCTAGATTGGTCGTTAGATGATTGGAAGCACGTGCTTTGGAGTGACGAGTCAAAGTTTGAGTTTCTTGGGCAAAATCGATGAGTTGCATGTGCCTACAGTGAAGCAAGGGAGTAGTTCTGTGTTAGTGTGGGGATGTTTCTCCTTTGCTGGGACGGGAGATTTATGCAGAGTGCAGGTTGTAATGAGGAAGGAAAATTATTTTGCAATACTCCAGAATCGTGCAGTGCCATCAGAATTGCGTATAATAGGCCGTAACTTTACATTCATGCATGACAACGACCCAAAACACACTGCGTTAGTGTGTAAGAACTATCTAGAGCAAAAAGAACAGCACACCCTGAAAGTAATGACATGGCCCCCACAAAGCCCAGATTTGAACCCTATAGAGTTGTCGCGGGATGAACTGGACAGGAGGATCCGAAAAATATGCCCAACTTCACAAGAACATTTGCGGAATATTCTGCAACATGAATGGATTAATATTCCGCAATCCGTTTTAACAAAACTTATCGAAAGAATGCCTAGAATAGTTCGAGCGGTGATTAACAGCAAAGGAGGTTTGTTCGATGAAAAAAAAATATAATGTTCAGTATGTTATATTAGGCCAGAATAACTTTTTATTTATTTATTTTTGTCTTTTTTACCTGTACATACAATAAAATTGCATTTTGTTTTTAGTTTCGTTTGTTTCTGTAACCTTTTCATGTTTTTTACCAACCGACCGAACTTCTCTGAACGGCAGTGTACATATAATTAATCACAACGACGTTCTATCTTCACAAAAGATTTGAAAAAATTATAATTGTCAAATTCGTCGGTTATTTAACAAAACATAATCTTATATCTTCCGCCCAATTCAGGAAATTCAGGAAATTTCAAGAAAGTCCACTGCCTGATGCTATTGCTCGGGCAATCACTACAATTTATAAAGACCTGGACAAAAAGGAAGCGCGTTGCAGGCATATTTTTTGAGGTATGATCATCTCTTATATGAGCTGCAGAATTGCTAAGGTTGCTGTGACGGTGGATATAAATAAAACATTTTATTCCAAACCAATCGAACTGAGCTGCTTCCTGAGGGATCAGTTTTGGCTCCAAATTTTTTCTTAATGTGTGTTAATGACTTCTGTCTAACGCTAACACGCTGTACCTTATCTCAATATGCGGACGATACAAGTTGTATAGTTTCAAACAAATGACTATGCTGATGTCTCAACTTCTGCTGCGACCTTAGTTAGTCGGATGTCTAACTTGTGCAGCGCCGAGCACGCTGTATAGAGGCTAAATAGAAAATATCAATAATGCAATTAAAGAGAATAAATCATATCGCCCTGCTAATTATGACAACATGTTAACATTTTTTATACGCTTCATCTCGCTCTTGTATGGATTACTGCGTTTTGCAGTTTTTTCTACGCTATCTCTATATTAGCAACAACAACCGTCAGTTACATTAAAATAAATAATGTAATGTTTGCAATATTTCATCTCGTCATCAATTAAAAAATGTAAAAAGGATTCCTTGATCATCTAGCAAATTTTATAATTTTTCTTTTTATATTCACCATGGAAGAGCAGCTCTTTAATATGGAAAATTCTGTTGTTTTCCAAAAATAACGAGACAATTGTGGACGTCTGTATTATTCCTCTACGTTTACGCGATTGGTAAACAAAATTCTAATTTAAAGTTGTAACCTTGATAATTATATTATTAGTACTTGTTCCTTTGTTGCGTTTGATAAGATTCCCTGGTAAATATTCTTGAGTAAAGTCCTTGTCTCCCCAGATAAAATTATAAGTAAACCATACGATGATTCCAGAGAAGCTGGACAAATTCCATCAAACTAATAACGAAAAACAAGATATTATCATATTATTATGAATATTTTTTTTTAGTGCGGTGCCGGCCCAACGGGGTGTATAAGCTTTTTTAAGCTTGTCATAACCTCAGGGGCCTTTTAGTGTGTAAATTGTGTAATTGTAATAATTATTTAGGAAGTATTGAAATTTGCAATATTAACTTTTTAAGTTATTATTACGTTCAAGAGGTCTTGATAAATAATGGATTTTTTTGTTAATAAGCTGTTGAAGCCTTAAAAAAACCATGGTTTGGTGCTGAGTGATTAAATGCTGAACTCAGCGCGCGATCAGCCAAATCTTTAATTAATAAACTCGTTCTTTCGAGATGCTCACAGCCTCTGCCCTCTCTCTCTCTCTCCCTCTAATTTTAATTCGATGGATCGTCATGCACTATTCGGTGAACTTTTTTCAGTTTTTGGCCATCCCGAAAGTTCATCGTCAACCAACCTGCTACATTGAACAGCCAACGTTGTTGAAATTTTCGAAAACATCCTTTCCAGTTTATCCTGGTATTGTTCTAAATATGCCGAGGAGTCTCTAAATTACTCTTATTCCTCATTAAGCAAAGGTACATAGGCAGTTCCGCAAGAATCTTTTTGGGAAAACCTCTTTAACATGTTTAGAAAACATTACTGATCATTGTGGCGAAGTTTTGTATTGTATGTACATTAATTTCTCGTTGAAAATCCACCGATCCCTTGATCATCGTCTGAATATTGCTGAAGGTGGTTTTAGACTTCCTCGAGTATGATGCTAGAATCATACGACACGAAAGAGTCCGAATAATTTTATTTTTTCCTTGAATTTAGAAGAATGTATCCAGATTAGTTCATACAAGCGCAGCATATAAACGCTTTAGAGGGAATTTGATAGAATAAGACTGGAAAATACTTGACTGATGTGCTATAGTCTCTGGCCGTGTTGTATACAGCGTGTTCAAAATTAAGGGTTCACATTGGGAATTTTTAAAATAAAGTAATTTTTTTTTGAAGTCATGAATATCGCTTCATCCATTCTTACAGCCTCTTTTTCCGTTATTACCACTTTTTTCTATTTAACCTTTCCCGTAATGATGATAATATAGTTGCTTGTATCTTGTCACCAATAATTGCCGAGAAGTTAATTCCCAACTATGTACTGTGGAACGAAAATCACGTTTTAACACTCCATTAGGTATGATTAGGAAAATTTAGTTTAATGCCAAACAATACCACTTTCCAATTAGGATTACATCTTATCTCCACGCTTATTTCAATCTTTTTCTTCACGCAAAAAGATATTCCTCCGTAATCCACATACAAACGCGTGTATAATTTGTAAACAAGCCTCATACGTCCAAGAATAAATATCTCATGCTACCATGTGTGTGTTTACATTTAATTACTATTGATTCCGCTCCATATTGACTTATTTGCCTTCTCTCAAAGACGATAAGAAAAAGAAAGTAAAGAAGATTCTCAATAACCATGACAACGTACCCGGTTCCAAAGTTCACACGAAACCTACGCCGGGGGTATATATAATTCAAGTGCATCAAGCAGTCATCATCACATTACCGTCTGAGTCTCGTTAAGTGTCGTGTACCTTGCGCAATACATAAAAATGGCTAGATTCATCGTCTTCGCTATTGTGGCGGCCTTCGCATTCCAGGTATGTGAACATTAGCAAAAAAAATTGAATTTGATCTTTCGAAAAGTGATCGTTACGGCTTCCAATTAAATATTCTAATTGAAACGCTGATTTTTCTACTGCGCTTATTCCAACTTATACAGGATGCTCCAGAACTTCGACTACTGCTTTGTACAGTGGTGTTTTGCTTCTGGTATGTTCAATTTTTGGTATTAGATTGACTAAAACTTATTTTGCTTTGATGAGCAAATTACCAAATTAAAACAGTGTTGCCAAGATCATTTTATATAAAGCTCAGGTAGCTTTCTGAATAAGAAAAATCAAAAGAGCCTGATAAACTTGGCAATGTCGTTATAAATTAACGTCAGGTGGTGTAAATACGAGCACCAATTGTAAAACAAAGCGCTAAGAAAATCAATATCTGCGTAGCTCAGAAGAATGGCTTAAAACTAACGTAGTTGCCAAATTAATGAAATATTTCTCTTAAATGTTGCAGCTACATACCTTCAAGTTGTCCTATTTTCAAAACATTTCCATATATTACAATTTAACCAAAACAACCACGTACAAACTCATTACTATCAATGTCATCCATCTAAAATTTCTTCTAAATCTAACAGGCAGCCTTCAGCAAACCATCCGAAGGTCAGCTGAACAACCTTGCCCAATCTGCAAAGAATCTCGCAGACGAAATTAGCCAAACGCTTGGTATTCAAAAATGGGACTCAGAGCAGGTGGGCAAAACCATCAAAGATCAATCCAAAGCCGTCGCCGACAGTTTGCAAACCATCGTTGATAAATTGAAGGCAGAGGTAAGATTAAACCATCACTTAGCGTACCAAGAAAGATTTAACGCTTTTGCTTTCGATTTCCCCGTAGGCAACAGCTCACCAACCTGAAGTTGACAAGGTCATCAAGAACGTTGAGGAGAAGTTAGCCAAAACCGCTGATGATTTGAAAAAATCTTTGGACCCCAAAACCCAGAAGCAGATCGAGGAAACCCGCAAGAAATTCGACGAAGGTCTCAAGACTTCGGCGGCCGAGCTGGAGAAATTGGTCAAATCCGTACAGGAAAATAAACAATTGCAAGGTATGTTCCCATTATCTAATACGAGATCTTTTATTAAATTCGTTTTTGTCCAATTTACAGAAGCCCAAGCTAGCATCCAGAAGGTTACGAAATCAGTCTTGGACACATTCTTGGAGAGCATCAAAAGTGCTGAAACCGAAATAAAGAAAGCCATCGACGACCACGCAAAAGCTCATAAACACTAAGCTTCATTTAATATAATATCCTATCATAATATAATTTTTTAAGAAAACGACTTCTTTAAAGTTAAATAAAAATGCATTTTTTAAGTGATATGAAATAAATTTTTGATACCGCTGTATTTGTATTGATTTACACGTTCCACCTAATGAAGAAAATTCTTCATTAAAAAATATATTAATTGCATAATCAATAGAAATGTTGTCCAAAGATCTTGTTTGAATCTAAGAGGCAACCTTTAACAAACTATCTGAAGATCAGCTAAACAAGCATGTTTTAAATGAAATATTCCAATACCTCCTAAAGAAAGACCTTTTTATGAAATTTGTCTTTCTTCAAATTAAAAAAAATGAAATAACTCTAAAAAAATCTACATCTTTTGAGAATGAGCTGCTTTAAACCTCTTAATTTGTGAGAAATGTGGTGTCTATGCCTATTGCTTAAGACTGCACCATAGGAAGTTTTGAACTTAAAGCCAAAGCCTCGGATAGTAGCTGTTTTGTGCTTTTGCTAAGAAAATATTCTGTTTCTATAAAAGAGCTTTTAAGACAAAATAGGAACGGCGAACTGCTATGTAGTTCTTGATCTGGTGCACACTTTTGGATGGAATCTTTGAAGAATTTGTCCTAACTACGGATAATCCTGACTACGAAGCAACTACCGTTTATATTTTTACCATTTAAAATCTGTACGTTAATAAAAACTACAAAAAATTTATTTAAATTAAAAATAACCAAACAATAAATAGAAATATCTACATAAACAAATAGATAATTGCTATTTAAATTAATAATAATTCAGTTCTTTAACATACGGAGCACAAAAGGGACACCTTCTCCCATTTGGGTACACCTTACCGCCTCCACAATACTTGCAAATCTTCTTCGAGGGCTCATCCAACTTATTCTCTTCACCCTCAGGAACTTCTTCTTTTATTGGGTTCAAAGAATCCACGTCAGCTGTAAATTTGCCTCTTCCTTTGCCACAATTTCCACAACAACTCAAACACTCGATTGGTTGGGAGGAAGTCAAAATATTGTATTGGCTGCCAGGTTGGTTGCGATGCAACATTACTACGGGACGCCCAGGAGGATGCTTAAACTCTCTTCCAGTTGTCAAAGGATTTGAAACAAGCACCCCCTGATTTAGAACTGCTTTGATACTTTTAGCCTTACAGTCACAATCATCTTTGGATTTCTCCTTACTACAAGGTGTTGGCGGTTTTTCGGACACTGGATTAACATCTTGCGAATCACACGGTTCGGGTGGTTGCGTCGGAACGGGTTCCGTTGGTTCAGGTTCTTCCCTGTAATATGGACTCACAGATCTTATGTCGATTGGATATTTTCTTGTTGGCTCACAACCCACACCTCCATCATCTTGCTGAATACGCACAGGATCGATTGGCCCTAAATTTATCGGACGTACCGGAATGTTGTGTGGAATTTTATACTCCGGCTGTGGATAAATCGGTTCCGTTGGTCCTACTTGGACATTCTTTCCGTGAAATGGTTCCGTTTGCCCTAGATTTACTGGAACTGTCGTATGTGAATCATCCGGTCCCAGCAAGTAAATTTCCTGCATCGATCCTGGTTGGATTTTAATAGATTCTGGTTGACCCAGATCTACCGGATTGGGTTCATTAGGCCGCTTTAAATCTGGTGGATTTGATTCAACAGGTTTTCGTACATATGGAATTGCTACTTCTTGCTGGGGTTCTAGATCTTCGACTTCTACATCAATTGGTATGTCTGTGTCTAAATCTATATCAATATCTTCATCGAGGCTAGCTGTTGGTTCAATTGGTTCCTCAGATTGTACAATTACTGGAGGTTGATACGGAGAAGGGGGTAGTGGAGCAGGTTCTTTTTCAACAAATTCTGATTGCCCTAAATTGATGTAAAAAGGCTGGTCAGATTTCAAATAAGGTGGTTGCACCGGTCCTAGATTAAATGGTATAACAGATTCCTTGTTTCCCAAATTAGTATATATAGGCTTTAGAGGTTCCACTTGACCGTGATTTATTTTTTCAAGAGGTTCCACTTGACCGTGATTTATTTTGTTAAGAGGTTCCACTTGACCGTGATTTATTTTTTTAACAGGTTCCGTTTGACCGTGATTTATAAACATAGGGTTCTCTTGATAGGAATAAATCGGTTGTTCTTGTCCCCTATTAATTTCTTTGATAGGATATGTTCTTCCAAGATTTATGTAATTAGGTTTCTCAGGCTCCGGAAAATTTGGCTCGACTGGCCCTAGATCTACCTGCTTAAATGGATCCATTTCCAGAAAATTAATCGGATACTGTGGTTTCACGTAAACAGGATCCGTTGTTCCTAGATTAGGCTGTTTTATAGGATCGGTTTGACCTAAATTTATGTGATTATAGGGATGAATTGGAGCAACGATAGGATCATTCTTCAAACTAAACGGTTCCGTATGAAGCGGATATTTTGGCAAAGATGGAATAATTGGGGTTGGTGGAGGATTGGAGTGATGTACCGGATCGAAGTTATACTTTTGCTTCAAATAATTTTCTACAACCGATAATACCTCATCCAAATTAAATGTACTCTTAAGCTCAGTCTTACAGCGTGTTTCCGGTGGTCGATCCGGCGTTACAGGGAAGACAACGGGCCCTTTTGTGCAAAACGAGATAACATTATCTACTCCTTGAATGTTAGGGTCCTTCTCTTTCAATCTCAACGCATAGTTACACAGGAACAATCTTCTCACTTTGACTAGAAGCTGTTCGGTGCCCTTGATGTTTTCGATTGCAGGTGGCTGTTTGGCGAAGATTTCGTTGCAAGTCATGAACTGCGTTTTGTATAAATAATCCGCCCATAAGTCGACGATGTCGTGGCTCTTCTGAGGTAAATCTTCGTTGATCATATTCTTACGGATTAAATCTAATGCTAGAACCAAAGGCTCCATTAATGTATACCGTTTGATGTTCTCCTTCGATAGAAAGTTGCAAAATTTACAATCTCTTAGGAAAATGCACGGTTTGAACACGTTCACCATGTTCTTGTAAAGGTCGCACAATCCAGAGGTGTGTCTGTAGGTTCCTCTTATGTATTTTACCATATCCAATAAGTAATCTATTTCGTTTAATAATTCTAATTTGTCGCATGCAACCTGTAGTAAAGTTATCGGAAGCACCGACAGGATATCTTCTAAAATCAATGATATATCCACATCTAGATCAATTTTTTCATCCCTCCACGGTTCCACTTCGATATCTTGACACTTCATGTTCAAGTATTTGATGATGATATTCAAGGCTTGTGCGATTTTTAACTTCTCAGTGTCATCGAATTTGATGACGCATGCAGAATATTCCCTTAACATGTAACGAGCCATCTTTTCAATGATTGCCAGAAGCTCCTCGTAGATTTGGCAACATTTTGCAGGTGGTAAAATGGAGGCCGGTCTCGTTGTAGTAGTCGAAGGAGTTGTAGGGGATGAAGTCTTAATAGGACCGTGAGTTACTGGCGGCGGTAATGGAGCTTCAAATTCCTGATGTATATAATTCCCATGGTGAAAAGGAGCTCCATCGTGGATAGAAAATGGATCGTAAGGATAGCGTGGCCATGGATAGTAAACATCTTTGGGATAATAGTAAGGTGCTTCTCTAATATGCGAAGGATAATGTAAAGGATAGGGAGTATACAAGGATGTTGGTCTATGAAGAGGCCGAAAATCAGGTTCAATATAACTCCTAGATTCTATAACCGGAAGATCCGTCTGCTCCTGTTTATATGAGCTATCGCCCTTGGGGAAAGTTAAAAGGACTTGAGCGTTTGCTATGGCTTTTGGTTCATCTTTGATGCAATTGTATGTTTTTTCCCAGGGTTTCTCATTGTCAGTTTCAAAACTTGAACGTTCTAAGATCTCGAAGTCATCATAGTTGCGTGTTGGTGTTTGGAATACGGATTCAAAATCGAATTTTTCCGCACGTACCTAGAAAAGAAGATATTTTTTTAGTGGTAAGAAGTATGAATCAGATCAAAAAAAAAATTATCGATTTCTAAAAGTGAAAAAAAAAGAACTTAGAAAATAAGATCATGTCAGATACTTTCGAATTAATACTGGTAAGTAAGTAACATTGTTCCTTTCTCTTTATTTAAGAGAAGATAAATAAAGAAGGAATCCATTGATCATTATTAGAAAGAAGTAAATGTAATTTAGAAAATGCAGAATTAAAGGAAGATTTGAGATAATCAAAGGAAATGTGTGGGACATCGATGCATAAAAATAAACATGATAATTATCAATGAAATTGCCAATTACCTGCGGCTTCGCACTTATCACCAATAACACCAACAACTTAATAGGCACCATTCTTATCCTCTTACTGGCCGATCCCCAACTAACATACCAATTATATACCTTCAATCGTCACCTGTTTAGACTTACACAAATCGATTAATAGACACGTTTTGACATTGAAGACTTCGACCAATTACATATTCTTCGATTGCTCTAGAAAAATGCAGGGTATACATTTTTCCATTTCACCCAATGACCGACATTGACTGTTGCTTGATTTGTTTGTTTAGTTAGTTTGTTAGAAGCGAAATTTTGTTTACTTTTGCTCGGTACGTACGTCAGTATGGTGATGTAACGAACTCAGCTGTGTGTGGTTATTAAGCTTCTAGCTTTGGTGTTTCTTTAATTATAAAAGAATGGAGTACTACGTCATTATTAAAATGCAACGCCGTTAACAGACTCCAGCAATTAGGAAGTCAACAAAAAAATGGTTGAAAGGGCCTAAATAATGTAATTTTCGTTATTTCCAATAACAAAATATTGTATACGGTCTGACTCATTTTCGACCCCCACTATGGGGGCCTCACTTATTATCAAAAATAAGTTCAATAAGGAACACCTTCTTCCATCAGCGTCTCCTTCTACAGTTCATCAAACTTATTCCCTTCAACTTCAGAGACTTTATCTCTTATTAGGTTCAAAGGGTCCACATCAGTTGGGAATGATTATTTTCAACTACCACAATCTCCATAACAACTCAAATACTCGATTAGTTGGGAGGAAATCAAAATATTGCACTGGCTGCCAGGTTGGCTGGAGTATAACATTACCACTGGACATCCAGGAAAATACAAGAACTCTCATCCAGTTGTCGAAAGCCTCGAAACTAGCACCATCTGATTTGGTTCTTTATAATATCTTTAGGTTTGTCGCCAGAATCATCTTTATCTGTAAAAATTTGTAGAGAATCTGTAATTATTGAAGGTTCTTCTTTGGATTGCTCGTTACTACAAGATGTTGGTGAGTCTAATTTATCAATACTAAATACAAATCCATCAGGTTCTTCACAATACTGGCTTAACATCTTTCGAATCACACGGTTTGGGTTCCATTGGTTCAAGTTCTTCGTTACAATTTGGTTTCACGGATCTTTTATTGATTGGATATTTTTTTCTTCCATCATCCTGCTGGATATGCGCAGGATCGGAATTTTGTAATCCGCCTATTCATAGATCGATTCTAAATAATCCATAGCCCTAATCTCACAAACTCTATTGGAAATGCTACCGGTTTCGAGCAAAAACGCTCATCATCATTATAATAATTCTGGCATGATGATGAGCGTTTTTGCTCTAAACCGGTAGCCTCTCCAACATGCGACCAATGGCTTCTTCTTTTTTACTTTAGAACCGATATATGCATAGCCGGATTATAAAATTCCGATAGCGCCGATCAGAGCAGCAATTGTTTTCCTTTTTTTTTCTTGATTAAATAGATTCTAGTGGTCCTAATTGGACAATCTTCCCTTGAAATGGTTTCATTTCCCCTAAATTAACAGCATCTGTCGGATCTGCATCATCTGGTTCTAGCAAGTAAATTTTCCTCATCGATACTGCTTGGATGATAATGCTTTCTCGTGGTTGTAAATCTACCAAATTGAGTTCACCGAACTATTTTTAAATGGAGGATTCAAATTTCGCCATAATTTGGAATCTTTAGGAGAAAAGCAGAGCATTATTGAGCAGTATAGAATTCCAGACAAAATAGGACTAGAAAACCACAGCATCGTCTTGGATTAAACGTTTGTATGGACATTTTGGGAAAGCGTCCCATAGAACCTGAAGAAATAGTGGAATTGTCAACTTCTTCTCAATTGGTGGGGATAGTGTCTTTGATATTTTTGTGTGACCGCATTTTGCATTGCCTGTAGAAATAGATGCGGTTAAAGTCATTTATTGATATTTCTTTAAAATTTACAGCTGACGTGAAAGCCTGCGTTACAACATTCATCATTAGCTTGCTAGTTCTTATGTAAGCATTTATTTTCATCCTCATATTCATCATGTTAACTTTCCTCATTTTCCGAACAGGTTGCATCAATAATCTGTATTTCCTTCTCAAAGTTTTTCTTTCGTTTCATATCTAAGTTGTTTGAAAATATCTATTCGAGATGATTTCACACAATTTAAAAGCTGTTGCTTTCAACGTACCTAATCATACGCGAGTTGAATTTTTCGGTAGAATATGTTGGTATTCAGTTATCAGATGAGGAGATGAAAGATTATTTCGCACGAGTGCTCGCCGTGGGTCTTATTAAATATGAAAGCGCGATTTTCAAGAGCCGTTGTTTGAGTATCTTTTGATCAATTCGCCCAGTTTTCGTGCTAAAATATCGATGTGCCTCTTGGACGATTTGCCTTACAAATGAAGAAATTCATGAATGACGGTAACAATATTCCAGCGCAATCCATCAATATAAGAAGCCTCTGTAGAGTTCGACAACTTGCTTTCTACCACGATCACTAATGTTTACCAATGATTGAGCGTGAATTTACTAAGTAATCAAAATAAACACTTCTAGCGTTGAGCACGACATTGTTTAATGTGCTCAGCGCTTTACCACGGCGTCGCTAAACACCTTGCAGCCAATCTCGACCTGGCAAATTAGCTCTAAAGATTTTTATTCTTTCACCCTATCTATTCAGATAAATTTGAGCAAAACTACTAATTTATATGGACTCCCCAACCCCATTTTTTTTTCAAATGCAAACAATTTCAGCAGTAGGTTTTTGCGCCTCTGGCATGGTTCACATGCTGAGTTACCGTGATCAACTAGTTCCCGCTCAGTTAGTTTCGCCTGTGGCGTGGTTCACACGTTGAGTTACCGTGCTAACTGTTGCCATCACTCGCCTGAAGAAGCCCCATACGATTGTGGGCGAAACGTCGAGTTTTATTTTAACCAACGACATGACACGGTTCAAACCCGGAACACGTTTAGTTTCAACTGACTCTGGCCGTGGAAGCCTACGTTTTCATTTTTTATTGCAAACAATTTTGTTTGCTTAAAAATTTTGTTTGGTGTAAAATAATCCAATTTGCGGAAAAAATCATCTTCAGTCTCCTGTTAAACATTATCATTACTTTTTCGGCCTATCAACGTACGTATCTCTGCTCCAACATGCAGAAAACTAACTTTTCAACATTTTAAAGATGTACTCTTACGAAATGTTAAAGTTAAAGGTAACTTGGTGCTGGATTTCTGGAGATTCGGACGAAGCGCTACTTATTACAAGGAAACAGCATTATTCAATTAATATTTTTAACTTTTTATCGTCAATGTTCCTTAGTTTATTTAAATAAGGATGGTGTAAAAACGGTTAGGTCGACCAACAGCATCCATGTTTTGGGAACCCTGCGAGCCTTTGCTTTGTAGAGGAATCATAGATTACGCGCTAATGCGATATTTGTCGTTAACGTGCATTTATTCGTTGTGCATGGTGCAAACAACTAATTAGTTTTTAATATTTTTAAGGACATTTTATTGATTAATTATGTAGGTTCTGATCACGAGAGGATTTGATAAAACTCGCATTTTATTTTTAATATAAATAGATAAGATAGAGAGACATGATACGCAAGATTAAACATATTTTTATTTTCTACTATTATTTGTGTTGCAATAACATTTCTTTTATAACTACTTATTTCTTAATAATTAACAATTTTGTTGGTTTCAGGCAATATACTAACATGGTCCCACATTTTTGTTATTACAAAAGGATATAATCAAGTTGGATTGTTTTTACTGCCTGGAACAAACAAAAAGGAACATTATTATTCAACAATAAATTAAATATAATAAATAATTTAGGAAATAAATAAATAAACAATAAATAAAATAAAATAAATAAATACAAGACTTATTTATAATCTCAAACTTTTCTTTGGCGATTTCATCTTAAGAACGTGTTTCTTCCTCAATAACCTATCGGGAGCTTTCGTAACAAGCTTCGTTTTAAAATTGTTCGGTTTCATATCCTTCCTTTTGGACGTGCCGCGAAATAAGCTTTCAAGTTTCAGCCGACACGTTTCGATCTGTTTCTCCAAATCGAAGATTATCTTCAATTCCCTGCGAATCCTCAGTTTATAACCGATTCTCTCATTCATTTCTGAAACGGTATCCGTTTGAATTTTCTCGCAATTCCCAATCTCCCAAAGTAATTTCGCGACTTGATCCATCGTATTTTCGGTGGGCAATTCAGCATCCAAGAGATTTTTGAGGTTATCTAACATTTCGACTTGTTTCTCAACTTCATTATCACGTTCTTTTTGCAAAGAAACGGATATTTCCGCTAAAGTCTTCTCGGTAATCAAATCTAACGTTGCTAGAAAATCAACTTGCTTAATTTGTTTGGCAATATCGTTCGGTGTTTGGAATTTCATATTCTCAGCGAAGCTCTCTACGATTTTCACTAGGATGCAATGCAATTTCTGCAAGCGTATCAATTTTTTCACTAAAGTGTTGGTATTGAATTTTCTTCCGTCCGCTAGGGCTTCGCCTATTAACTCGACGATCTCATCCTTGAGCGATAACATCTCGTTAAACTTATTGAGCAAGTTTATTTTGGAATTGTAATCGTTGTGTTTCTTCTTGATTAAGATATATTTCCATTCATCAACTGCGGATTCTTTAAGACGTTGTAACTTTAATAATTCCGCATATATCGTCTCGTATCGATCAAAATCTTGCTCAATGAGGTCTTGGATATTATCTAAAGTATCGCTAATCTTGGTCTTTATTATATGGACTAACATGTCCGATTCATATTCTTGCTTGGTGCTCCGGGGATTAGCAGCCATCAGTCTGGCTTCCTCGATGATATCTCCAATCGTCTCTTGGATGTCGTCGCTTGCTTTAGAGGTCTTTCGTTTCTTAGGAACCAATTGCTTTTTACGCCCATCAATGTCAATATAGGGGTTTCCGTTGTCTAAAACAAGTTTCGGTGTGACCTTTTCCATAACCAGTTCTCCTCTGTTCTTCCTAATATGGTTCTGGTTTTTACGCTTTGATTTCTTCGGTTTTGGAGTGACGGGAAGCAAGGTATCTTCTTCGCTGTTACTATCACTATTTTCCTCTTCAGAAGAAGCAAAAATCGACAACTTTTCTCTGAGGAATTCATGTATATCATCATCTGGAACCAACTTAACAATAGCTCGTTTAGACAGTTTATGCTGACGTTGATTTAAAGAATTTCTTTCGATAATATCCGATGTTAAATTTTTAGGATCACTTGAATTGTGTTCATTTAATCTGGTCGTCTCTAGATCTCTTTTTTCGCGTTTACTTGGTTTGAGGAAACTTCTAAAGACCTTTCCTGGAAATTTTTTGACATTTCCGAATAATTCCTTAAAAAAATCCATAGCACCTCTCCTAAATCGTTTACCAAAGTTCAAGAAGTAACCGGCACTTGTATCTAAAACATTGGGAACCGATTGTACCATAGGACTAACGTGCTCTCTCATCTTATGGATGTGATTTAACATCCTAATAGGCGTATTCATCAAATAAAAGGCTTGGTTCTCAGGCACCATGGTTTCTACATCGAAGGGTTTCAAGAACCTTTGTCGTATCTCGACTTTCTCGTGTGCATTTAAAGAATCCTCGCTACTACCTTCATCAGATTGCTTGCTCCTTTTACTAGATGGCCTAGTAAGCTTGTAATAGGGAAAGGTCTTATCTTCAAGGGTAATTGACCTCGTCTTACGGGTTTTAAATGGATGAGTAATCTTCGTCTTTTGCGGTGTGGGGAATGAGATTTCGACGTCTTCTGGAGCGGCAAATTTCCCGGATTTTTCGATAAGCCTTGACAATGTTTTTGATCTAAGCGGTTTATTTTCTTGAGCTGATGAAGGATTGATTTCAAATCCGCTTTGGTGTCTCTCTTCGTACGAGGTTGGAGGTTTGTATTTTCCTTTGTTTTTCTTGTTGAGAAAAAAACGCTTCCTAGGATTCAATGGGATGGTTATCCTAAATGGTTTATCTTGAACTATATTCCTTTTCAACGTCCTATCTTCTTGGTGATGACTCCGTTTATCGATCTTTTCTTTCAGATCCATCTTTAACCTTTCTAGAGGCGTAATTTTCTTTTGAACAGTTTGGGATTCTATTATTTGCGCCTTCCATGGGTTTCTAGCGTGTGTTACTCCGATATTTTTAGGTTCCAAAAGTTTAATCCAATCAACAACTGGTTCCCTGCTGATTTCTTTTCTATGAAAATCTGGGGTTCGGTTTTTGCTATACAGGTCACGTTTACGCCTATTACACAAAAATGAATTACAGCTGTTTCTAAAAACGAACTTAAAATTAAAAATTTTGATTCACTACCTGCAGTATAACGGCCCGCTTGGTGTACGGCAAACGTCCTCATTTGGGCAATAGTATTCGAATATCGGACCGCATTGACATGTAGGTTTCGGCGGTGCGCATTCTGAAGAGGATTATTACCAATTAGAATCACGTTCTTATCAATTTATTTAGAAGATAACTTACCGTCTTTAGCTGGCATTACAACTCTATCAGTTTTGGCGATTAACCCTTGGTAATAGTGAGGGGGAGTGATGTAAGGAATTTCCATTTTGTAACCATGTTGGCATAAAACGGGATCTTCAGGCTTTACGAATTTGATATGGTGTACCATGTATCCGTAAGATTTTGTAGGGATATGTTTGGGAACGATGTAGGGAACTTCGATATGACATGGGATGGGTTTTTCGCATGCGCAAGGATCGCCTCTTTCAATCACAGTAACTGGCGCACCAGGTGGTGATACGATTTTCAAATGCTTACCACACTAAAACCAAATACCATCAATTTTAAAAATCTACAATAAATTTCGAAAGCACTCACCTTCAGACAACCACAATCTGCTGAAACCGCAACTAGAATGGCTGCCAACACGATGGCCCCCGTCAATTTCATAATTCTTCGCTTGTACACCTTCCCCTTTTACCAAATTTAAAATAACCAGCCGTCATATTCCATATCCGTTTTATAGATTCTTCAATGTCGTTCAAAGCAACAGAACGATTGTTTCCAATACGATATGTTTGTTTATATTTTTGGCGCATAGCTCACGTTTCTCGCAATGTTGTCGCTTGTAGTCAGGATTCCAGGTCATTGAATCTCGACGGTTAATATGTTGAGTTTATTGTGTTATTGGTAGAGGTGTAACGAACCAAGGAAAAAATAAAAACAAATAATTGTTTGTGGAAGCAAGTCGATGGCATTAACAAAATGCTCTGCTTTTAAAAACAAATGTGCTATGTTTTTGAAATTGCAAGAAACACATCTGGATTTTGTTGTGCTGGATTTTTGTAAATCTTTGGCAATCTTTAGCGGCAACTTTCGATGAAAATATCACATATTTTGTGGGGCTTCTACCTCACTCCTACATCAAATAAAGATTAAACGAGAAAACTTAAAGACGAAAGCCTCTATTTCTTTGCATCATTATTTCGCAGTCCGATAATTTTAACAATTTGAATTAGCAAACAAATGAGTTGCTTTGTATAACAACATCCTTTCGATAACGTCAAAATTGGATCCGCTAGAATATCTTTGCTTACTGATGAGAATTTAATGAAGCGATAAAATTTGCGAAAACACGATAATACTTCAAAACAATATAGCAACAATATTTGTTTAAACGAAAGTGTATTATATAATCGTTAAGTTGAATGTTAATATGTGATAAGACGATGTTAGCAAGTATCTTAATGTTAATATTAATACCGAGAGAAGCCTAATCTATGCCACATAACATATTGAGTGAGTTATCTTTATGGGCTCAGAGGATTATGCCTTTATGGCATTGCCTAATTTTCAATCAAATAACAATGTTCGTTATAACTATCGTAGAGGTGATTTATCAACGCTCTACTCTGAATTAGCAAACATTGACTGGTCTTTCCTCTTGGAGCATGGCGATGTCAATGTGGCAGTGAATGTTTTTTATGACACACTGTACTCCATCATTGATCGTTCTATACCTAAAGTTAAATTTGTTGGTCGTCACTATCCTGCATGGTTCACGGACAATATCAAGCAATTAATCTATATTAAGGAAGACTACTTCAGGAAATGGAAAGCATCTAGATCAATGGCCTATTATGATGAATTTAGCAGACTTAGGCAGCTGATTAAGCGGGAAGCTCGTTTGGCATATGTACACTATGAAACTCGTCTACAAAATGATATTGTAAGTAATCCAAAGAAGTTTTGGACATTCATCTCTAGCAAAAGATCTACGTCTAGGATTCCTGGGGTAATGATCTATGAAAATGAACAACTTAATCAGCCGTTAGACATCGTGTACAAATTTGCTGAACATTTTTCCAAACCATTTTGTGCAAGTGCCAGTGTAGTAACAGTTCCTTTTAGTTATTATCCCACTTTCAATGTTGGACCCATTTATGAAAATGATGTTAGAGTGAGTGCGCAGCGTCTTAAACCTGATATGACTGCTGGTAATGATTCCATACCAAGTTCCCTAGTGCGTGATGACTGCTTGTATATTCGCCTCTCCACAAACTATACTGTTTAATCTAATTCTGCCAACATCTCAATTCCCTGATGTGTGGAAAATAAGCAAAATTATACCTGCATTTAAAAAAGGTAACCACTCTGACATATCTAACTATAGAGTCATGAACATCTTATCAAACTTTGCTAAGGTTCTTGAACATATATTATTTACTAAAATCTACGTTAATGTTCAATCATACATATCTGAACAGCAACACGGATTCATAGCTGCAGGATCAACCGTCTCAAACTTGACAAATATTACTCAATTCGTTTCATCTGCAATTGACCATCGCAAGCAAGTTGATGTTATTTATACAGATTTTTCAAGAGCATTTGACTCTATCGACCACAATTTACTTCATGCGAAACTGGACTATATTGGTTTCTGCCCTTCACTTCTAAGGTCTAATGTCTTCTTACCTCAACAACAGATCTGGTTATGTATTTCATAATGGGTTTTCATCTGAGCACTTTTTTATGCCCTCTGGGGTACCGCAGGGGTCAAACCTTGGTCCCTTATTTTTAACATTTTTTGATCTGCTTCTGAAATTAAACTGTAAGTTACTGGCATATGCAGATGATCTAAAAATATATAGCGTAATTAATACAGAAATGGATTGCGTAAATCTACAGGCCAATCTTTTCCTTATTGATGAATGGTGTAAACAGAACAGAATCTCCCTGAATATTGCCAAGTGTTCAGTTGTATCTTACTTCTCCAGTATTTTTTAACTATTCTCTAAGCACAGAATCTATTATCAGAAAATTTGAAAAGTTTCAGACTTGGGTGTATTATTTGATTCGCAGCTTACTTTCTCTCAACATGTAACAACGCTTTGCTTGTCAGCGTCCAGATCTTTAGGTTTTCTTATACGATCATGTAAGTCTTTCCATAGTATATCTGCAATTAAAACTGTTTATTATGCTACTGTACGTAGTAAACTGGAATATGCATCCCTGCTGTGGTTTCCCTACTACATTAGTCAACCACTTTCTGTTGAAAGAATATTTGAGAAGATTTCTCAAATATTTGTCTTTTAAGATCACCGGTGTGTACCCTGAAAAAAATGTAGATTACATTAGTTTGTTAAATCATCATAATGTTGAAAGTTTATCTTACCGCCGTGAGCGATGTAGTGCCACATTCATGCTTAAATTGCTACAAAACAAAATTGATTCTCCACCCTTGCTTGCTGCTGTTAATTTTAATGTCCCACCGCATAGTATTAGATATGGTGCTATAATTAATACACCAAGTGCTAGGACGAACATTATGATGAAGTCTCCAATTTACGTTATGTTAAAGAACTTTAATGTCTTCTATTCCAATTACTTGGAACTGTAAGTTATTTATGTTTGTTAGTACTAAGGTTTTTGTATTCTTGTATTGCTATTTTGCTCGTTTATTCTTTGTGGCAATTAGAATACTGCACATGTATTTTTTCTTTTTTATTAAGTTGTCCTGTAATTGGCTTTCGCTGTTGGACGAATAAACTTATTATTATTATTATTATTGCCCAAAGGTTTGGGCATGAAAAAACTAATCACGCTTTGGGTATCACGCTTGCTCGCTCGGGACGGTCTGAACAATTTGCACAGCTCCCTAAACGACTTGAACAGCTCCCTGAACAGGCAAAAGATTCCCTCTCAATTCTCTGCCAATTCTCGGAATTTCGTTGTATTTTCTTGTTTCTTAGGTGCAAAGTTTCGCTTAGAGGATAAAGATTTTCATGGAATTAGGAGGCTATCATATTCGTAAATGCCTATTTTGTAGAACGAGATGCCGGCTGTACCGATAAAAACGATGGGAGGAGAGACTATGTTCAGAAATAAAACTGAATTTGGCAAAAAAATATTTATTTCTGTGTTAAGCTGGAATCTCTTCAGATGACTATCGTAAAAAGGTGTGTCTTTTTTATTACGTATTGCAAAGTCCCAATCTTCCTAGTCCACGAGGAAGGCACGCCTGTATACACTGTCGTTCAGTGAAATTCGGTCATATAATAAAAATCTATTATATCACACTGTATACAATTATTAATACATAAAATTAGAAAAATATTAAGCAGACACCCTTTTCTAAGGGATTAAAGCCATATATTATTATGTAAAGTAGAAATATTGCGACAACCACAATAAAGTCCCTTTTATTATCATTCCAAGAATTTCTCGGAAGTACCGATCTTTTGAAACGGGTCGTTTGGGGATTATTAACGAACAATACATTTAGGAAATATACCGCAGCATCGCTCTTGTTTACTTATCACAGGCGTAAAGATATAAATTTGCTTCGTTTTACTGTTAAACGTGTGTTGGTGTGCATCTGTCGTTTTTGCGCGAAAGTTTTAAGAAAATTTACTACAAAATGGCACGTGGTAAGCCTACCAGTGCAGAAAAACGTTCACGCATTATTACGCTGTTTGAAGAAGGATATTCGGGGCGACAAATTGCTGAAAAAATAAATATGAGAAGTTCAACAGTAAATGACATCATAAAGCGATATCGGACAACTGGAGCTATAGAAAATCGTGTTCGTCCTGGAGCATCTAGGAAAACAACAAAAGCTGAAGATTTGAGAATTGCATTATTAAGCAAGCGCAATGGAAAATTAACAGCGCCACAAATAGCAGCCGGCGTCAATCGCGGCCGTGAAGAACAAGTTTCGGCGAGTACGGTAAAACGTCGACTTCAACAAGCGGACCTTCATGGACGCATTGCCATTCGAAAACCTTTATTACATCGGGGCAACAGAGCAAAACGGTTACAGTGGTCCCGTTTTCATCTAGATTGGTCGTTAGATGATTGGAAACACTTGCTTTGGAGTGACGAGTCAAAGTTTGAGGTTTTTGGGCAAAATCGACGAGTTTATGTCCGAAGTTCTAAAACCGAAAAGTGATCCCGAACTGCATTGTGCCAACAGTGAAGCAAGGGCGTAGTTCTGTGTTAGTGTGGGGATGTTTCTCTTTTGCTGGGACGGGAGATTTATGCAGAGTGCAGGGTGTAATGAGGAAGGAAAATTATTTTGCAATACTCCAGAATCATGCAGTGCCATCAGGATTGCGTATAATAGGCCGTAACTTTACATTCATGCATGACAACGACCCAAAACACACTGCGTTAGTGTGCAAGAACTATCTGAAGGAGCAAGAAGAACAGCACACCCTGAAAGTAATGACATGGCCCCCACAAAGCCCAGATTTGAACCCGATAGAGTTATTGTGGGATGAACTGTACAGGAGGATCCGAAAAATATGCCCAACTTCACAAGAACATTTACGGAATATTCTGCGACATGAATGGATTAATATTCCACAATCCGTTTTAACAAGACTTATCGAAAGAATGCCTAGAATAGTTCGAGCGGTGATTAACAGCAAAGGAGGTTTCTTCGATGAAAAAAAATATAATGTTCAGTTTGTTATATTAGGCCAGAATAACTTTTTATTTATTTATTTTTGTCTTTTTTTCCTGTACATACAATAAAATTGCATTTTGTTTTTAGTTTCGTTTGTTTCTGTAACATTTTCATGTTTTTTACCAACCGACCGTAGTTCTGTGAACGGCAGTGTACATACACGCGTCTAAATGCTTATTTGGCAAAATTACTTCGGCCAAGTATAGCATGTTATGTTGTGTACTTATCAATAAAATTTGCTGTTGCAGAAAATTTCGCACTTTGCCTATTCATACTGAGATTACTTGATATCTACGGAAGGTCAAAATGTTAGTGCTAAGGCTCTCAAATTAAATTCCCGGAATTATCTTGTATCTGCTTTGGTGTAAATTGTCTATTTTATGGTTGATAAGTTAAACGACGTTTCATTTGAAGAATACGGCTGTTAGTCATTTTTTTTGTTTATTAGATAGCGTTTATCGAAATATTAATAGCGATACTAGATTATATTATTCAAACGGAGGTTTTTATGCGTAGACATGCCTTTATTTGTTTCAAAAGAAAACGTGGGCATGAGAGGCAGATTTGGTAATGAATTCCATAGATCGATACGTAATAAAATAGAGTTACGGGATTGCCAAATGTAAGATTGGAATACTTAGCCTATTGGCCTGAATGTGAAGAATTCCAAAGAAGAAATCGAAAAGTTTAGCGAAATGGGAATAGGTCTATAATTCTTGACATCAGTTGCATTGCCTTACTTAGTTCTCTACCTAATTAGAGACATCTCTGGTCTATACTTACCGATCCCTCTGCGGCCGAATATTTCATTCATTAGTTGTTCCAAGTAAATCATTATAAAAGAGAACTAAAGATTCAAATTGAAAGTCGAAAGTTCGTTCGACAGTTTCGCTCGGATCCCCTGGCAGCAACGTTTCAAAACCAGTCAAAATAGAGCGTCTTTTTCCAAATTCCGAAACTTGATAAGACTTCTCTGAAAAAGCGCCATCTACATTGCATCTCAACGTTAGCATTAATATTAGTACCATTGGGTTATGGCAAAAATGTCACAAGTTGCACAAATTGTATTGCATAGGGATCGCGTCCTTTGGGATATGCATCAGATAATTTATGTTGGGATCTTCAAGGATTCTGGGATGGCCTCTAAGATCTCCAGGCTGCAGTCCCTTCATTCTACAAAGCGTGAGGGCACTCACTGCAGTCTGTTTCTGAATGTGGATATGAAGCGGCGTCAATCCCAGCAACAGACAACAGCTGTTGCACAGTCTCCTGAGTTGTTCAAAAACACCTTTGGTTTGGTGGCCAAAGAGGCGCAATTGATTGTGGCTCTAATTATTGCTCAGTTCCTCCCAAGTAGTCTGCGACTAGAGATCCTGCAATGGTTTTATTTCTGTTGGACATGTGGGAGTCGGATGATCTCAACGTTTATTTGTTAGATCTCTCTGGTTGGTTCATTGGAAGACTAATTTTTTCAGACCTTCGTTCTTATGTTTGCAAATAATTTAGTGAACTCCGAATTAGCACTTTCTTTCAATTTTTTTCTTATTTCCAGCACTGTACCTCTATTAAGCTATCCTCTTCTTTGTTTAAGTAGAGCAAGAAGAGAACAGGAGAGCATACGCTTTACGTATTTAGATACCAAAATTCTAACGCTGGTAATATTTTAATTTAGATGGTAACTACATAGTTCAACTTCACATCACAGAGGAAGACTCGAATTAAAGCAATGATACGTTTGACCCGTAGCATGACTAATTTCAACGGCGCAGTCAGTAGGATTACCTTAACCTCTCAAACTCGAATTGAATAAAATTTTGAAGCTGCTAGTATTCTTGTGGGCTTAACTTACAACAATAAATAAAAACAATTTCTTTGCCGTTATATCTATATTTTACAATAAGAATAATATCGTTGGTTTTGCACAATATTCAAGACCATAATGTGGAGTTTTTAAGCATTTCACTAAACGCGTAATTATCAAGAAGATTAACTAAACATAAAGTAATTATCACAATTTCAGTTCTAAAAAATACATAAAATCTGCTAAATCAGTCTATAAAAAAACAATAATAGTAATAATAAGCAAAAAGAAAACGGAGAGATAAACGAAAATAAATAAACAAGAACAACTGAGACCTTACGGAAAACAATGTTATATGCACTAAATAAAAATAAGATATTGAAAAGAAGCTCTGCAGACGTTAATTTTAATATCTTGGAAATTATTAATATTAACACAAAAAAAAATTATTCCCTAAATTAATCTTTTCAAACGAAACTAAAAACTCTAATTAAAAATAAATCACCAACCATATCACAAAATCTACAAAATGAAATCAAAATTCCTTTCAAAATCATTTAGAAAAATGCTCAAAATCCACCCTTGATCTTAATATCATTGAAAATTTACGAGCATCTCAATTTTTCGATAATGATACTGTGTGAGCTGCTGCTGCTAGACGAGCTTGCCGATGAAGAGCTAGCATGCTGATAGTTTCTGTAAGGTGGGTAGTGGACACCGTATGGTCCAACGTATACGTCATCTTCATCATCATCGTCATCATCCATGTCGTCGTGATCAGTTTCGTAACCTTCATCATCAGTATACTGGCAGCAAACTTCGTGCTTCCTAACTGGTTGCATGATCACTTTTCCAGGAATGTAACCGTCACAGCAAGGGACCTGACATTCTGTTTTTGAGCCGCTGGATCCAGTATTCACTTGTCCTTGCACTTGGATGTATGGGACGTCCTTAACTATTGATCAAAAGAAGGAAGAATATGTAATAACAAAAGAAATTCCTTCAAGACCATCTGGCATCCATAATTAACGCTCTAATTTGAAAGACATGTTACCTTTGGCTGGTCCAAAACCAATCTCATGGTATGTTAGTTTCTTAACGTGAGCAACATCTTCATTGTGATGTTCTTCCATATCCTCCTGATTGGCGTGCATTAGAGCTTCGACAGCTTCTTCCTCAATGTTAGGGAGTTGGCTGGATGCTATTGGCTTCAATTCAACAACCTGTCCGTTAATTCCATAAAGATTCTCTTCGGGAAAGATAGGTTTGACGGGCTAAAGAACAGAGTTCCTTTAGTAAAACCCTTCTTATTTTCAATTTGGATAAGATTATACCTTGTAAATGGTGATTTCTTTAGGCATGATGCGGAAGCCGAAAGAAAGTTTGTCTTCGGCCATCTTGTTGATGTTATTCTTCAAGTTGTAGGCGATGGCCAAAGATACCGGATCTGCTGGAATGAAGCCTGGTGTTGCACCACCAACGGGATGACCATTTTCATCAACGGTAATGGTTATGGCACCACCCTGCGAGGCGCTACTTGAAGCGGCCGAAGAAGCTCCCGCTGAATGGTAGTGGTGTGAATTATAAGCACTGCTTGACGATGAACTAGATGAAGAACTAGATGCAGATGAGCTCGACATGGAGGCACAGCAGGGCTAGAATTTAAGGAGACCAATGAGTTAACGAATTCCTTCCTGATTAATTCCTTAAATGGCTTACATCGCATACTGGACAATGTGGCTTTGGCACATGAGCTGGAGTTACAATAGCACGGTTGCAACAACATAAATCTCCAATTGGCTTCAAGGGGAGCATACCTGCAACTTCATGGCATACCACTTTAGGTTTGCAAGGATCGTTCTGTTCGATTTTCATCAATTTCTGTGGCCTAACGATCATCTGCGAGGAATGCGGTGAGCAGACATCTTTGCCAGAACCTAAGCCACAATTCATGCATGGATTTTGTGCCTAAAATCATGTGTACGATCGCAGAAATTAAATTTCACCAAAAGTAAAAGAAGCTTACCTGTACAAATGCACAAACGACTACAACCAGTAGCAACGCCTTCGATATCATCATTTCCTGCTGTTTGATCTCTGAAAGTACATTTTTAGACACCATAGCGTTGGTTTTTATAATGGATTGTCTCGTTTGTTTATAGTAACAATTGTTTTAAAAATATGTGGCAATGAGAAGGTTAACTAGCGTTATTTTCTTGTTGATGTTTTGGAATGATACGTGTTTCGAAACAGGGTTCATCGACTTCTTTAATTTAAATATCTGATTAATTAAAAGTGCATAATTCACATATTGTGCAGCTTTTCATTTTTACTATTCAGTAATGTGTAGTGTTTAGGTGTGTCGATAGGTAAGTTCGAATGTAATTTAAAAATTTAATTTTAGAAAAAACACCCCAAAAACGAAGAGGAAGACCGATAATCATGAGGTAAGTTTCATCTGTAACTAAATCATTTACAATTACTTATACGTAAGTTGCGAAGTAATTAACTTTGTGAATGGTTTCAGCGCTTGGAAGAGAAGACTCAGATATATTAAGAACTTACGCAAATCATTAATACTGTTTAGCAATGTGATTAATAGGAAGCTCTAAAAAACTATGGAGTTCTGTTGAGAGCTATCGAAAATAAAAAAAAGGCAAATGTTTCGTTTTTCTTCTTAATCTGTGGCGTAGTATGGCAAATAACACAAAAGTCCGCACCACACAAATTTAATTAATTAATCCGGAACGGCCGTTTCGAGGATATGAGAAACCTCTATATCCAATATACCTGTTCTATCTCTACTTCCGAGAAAAATATTATTTGCAAGTACCTACTTTTACCGCCTACCTTAAAACCAAGACATGCGAAAAAATATCGAAAGATAGATAGAAGGGTCCTTAGTCATTGTAGTGCAAAAGATAAAATATGTGCAGGCTTACCCCACTAAATCAAATAGAACTGAGTACGACAACGGTCCGCTTTCTCTTTTCATTGAATTTGTGTTGCTTTTTATCGTACGCGTCTAATTCCCGCGGCCAAGTTATGTTCTTAATTAATTTCAAGCTGTCTTATTTAATATACCCGGTTTCGTCTAGCTGTTGTGCTACACTTGACGATTCTACTCTACCAAATCAATAAGACTCGATGTGTTCCATGAATCCGATGTCTATTGCTCTTTTCGTTTGACCAATATAGGCTTTATTACAGTCACTGCATGCAATTCTATAAATGTCCGATCTTTCCTCCATCTTTCGGCTTGCCAAGAAGGTTTTTAAGTGTATTACGCGAACTGAAACATACGTTCATATCTTGACCTCTTAAAACTTGACTGATGTCTTTCGATATTCTGTGAAAGGGGAGTTTGACGAATTTCTTACCGTTAGTTTCTACCGGGATCAAGGTCGTTGAATCTCTCACATAATGCCTGTGCTGGATTCTATGCGATGGACATCTATAGCAGAGTAACCGTTGTAAAATTTACAACAAGAAATTTCACGACCTTAATATCGGTAGAAGCTAACGGTAAGAAATTCGCGAAACTCCCCTTTCACAGTATATTGAAAGATGTAGATAAGGTTCTGAAGGGTCCAGATATGAACGTATGTACGTATGAACCTTCTCCTTGGGAATCGGAAAGATAAATCGAAAATGGAAGATGGGTCGGAAATTATAAAATTGCATGCAGCGACTGTAATAAAGCCTATATTGGTCAAACGAAAAGAACGACAGGCACCAGATTTAAGGAACATATCAGGTCTTATCGATTCGGTAAATTAGAATCGTCAAGTGTAGCACAACACATACACGCAACCGAGGATAATATTAAATTAGAAAATATATATTATATATATATATATATATATATATATATATATATATATATATATAAAATATGAAACTATTTATATAAAAAGCAGCACAAATTTAATAAATAGAGAGAACGGAACCGTTGTTATATCCAGTTTTATTTCATTTATTGCACATCTTTTATATTTCGTGCTACAATGACAGTATATCCTTCCGTTCTAGGTTTCTCACATCATTCAGCTATCGAGTGAGAATGAGTATCCCACGCACAACTTCGAAACGACCGTCCCGGATTAATTAATTAAGCAGAGTGTGCCGATACTTTTATGTTGTTTCTTGAATGTATTAAAAAAAATAATCTTAGTTTTACTTCAAATATTTATTTTTCTTTGTAATTTAAAGGACATTACTTAATTAATTTGTGGCTATAAAATTGTTCGTGCTGTTGACTATGCAACTTCATTAACTTCCTTCTCGTACACGCTTCTGTAATTGAGAAGGAATATAATCGCATTTGCATGACATAGGTGGCGCTACATAATAACCCTATTTTAAAGAGAAAGAAAAAGAATGATTTCTTTTATTTATTTTATTGAAAGCTATTGCTTGAAGAAACCTTTATAATCTAAACTAGAACCTCAAAGAAATAAAACATTGTGATAATATGTTGAATATATAACCACCTTAAAAAAAAAAAAAAATGTTTTACAGGTTTTTGTGTACTGTGAGGTGACTAACGTAATTAAAACTATTTAGTACCGATGGCAGCATTTTATTCTTCTTATAAGAAAACCAATACATTAAATATTTAATAGAAAATAAAATACCCTTGTTCTTAATATTTAAGCAAATTTCGGTTGTGAATAATTTTCAATTTTCGCCATCCAATACTGCATTAACGAGGACGCCTATTCTGGCCCCTCTCGTAGACACACTGAAAACTATTATCAGAATAGGGGGTCCATTTATTTTAAATTTTCTTTAATTTTTGTCAAATTTTATATTTAATACAAACATTACAAAATATTTGTTTGTACAAGCGATCAACTGAAAACTGCAAATCAAGGTACAAAACTGATTGAAAACAGGGAATAAACAAACTCAGGCAGCCTAGTTACAAACCAATTATGAAAGAGATTGATTTAGATAGTTTGCTGGATGTCAACTAGAGTCCGCGAGGTAGTTGCCTGGTTTAGTTTCAGAAGTCCCCACCTTGCTGTTGGTAAAACAGATATTGAATTTTAATAACCGGTGAATTCTCCTAAATCACTCTTTAGCCTTTTAGGCTTTTGAAATAAATAAAGAACTAAAAATTATTAGAAAAAAACATTTTTTTTTGTTATTTACATTATTCGATTTTACAATAAAACAATTCTCTATTATATAAAATATCTTCCAACAATATATTAATGTAATACTTTTTAAATATACCTACAAATTACTTTTATATACTTAATGTACGGAAACTATTTACAATGAACTATATTTACACTATTTTACCAACACACTAAAAAATAATAATAATAAATAGCTATACATCTTTTCCCAAAAAAAAAAAATTAAAAGAAATCTGATGCCTTTTGTCTCTTAGGAAAATCTATCTTCAAGAGATCGTCAGTTAAATTATCAGCAGGCTTCCGAATACCTAAATTTAAAGGAATCATTGCAGGTTGAGAAGTAGCTGGTGTTTTGCTCCTTCGCAAAGGACTGGGCGAATACGTAGATCTAGATGCTAAATTTGTAGGGGAACAAGACAGTTTTAGTTTTGACGTTGCCAATTTCCTTGCAGCCGGGGACATCGTTGCTAACCGGTCGATGGTTGAAGAATTTGGTCTCGGTGATGGTCTGCAAGTTATATTATTATCGATATGATCAAAATTCACAAAACAATTAAACTTACGATGCAAAATGTCTTCTTGCAGCATCTATGGCCTTCTTTTTCTCATCACGATGCCTCACACCAACCTTCTCAGCTAGTGCCAAAGCGAGTTGTTCCCGTCTAGGAGGTTCCGCCATTTTAAATGAAGGTCCTTGAGATCTAAATGCAAAATGATGCCAATCGGTTTAATTAACGCTATTGTTTTATTCAATTCATAGGAAATACCTTGGAAGAGGAGTATCACCCCCATCAAGTCGAAAAGGTGTGCCTTCGATTTCACCCCAAGTCATGAAAGGGCTTTCCGCTGCTCCAGGATTAGGCGAAGGTGTTCGAATGAAACTGAATCCATTGATCTTCGGTGTATCTGATTGAATTAGTTCTTTCCCATCGACGCCTATTTTACCATCAAGAACCTTCGCTTGTGATTTTGCCAATTCCGATATGGTTTCCTTGCTTTGACTGTCGTTAAATGGATTTTGAGTTAATCTCGTGTTACAGTAAAGGATTTCCTTCCGTTTCTTGTGTAATTCTAACTCGTCCTCTTTAGTCAATTCAACCCCATCAGGTACGTACATTATATAATTGCGGTTTTTATAACTCCAACTGTCGACGGTGAACTTTTTCTCGGGAAGTGCAGCCTGTTGTTCAATAGAAGGTAAGGCGAGATTTTTCTGTAATTCCAGCTCACTTCTTTCTTCTTCGTTATACAAATAAGAATATTTCTGCCTGTGTTTAGCTTCTGATTCGATCATTAACTCTTCGAAACTCTGATTATCCTGCGATGTATGCGAATTTAAGAACTGATCCAAACTTAATTGTTTCTCGGACTTTTTAGACGTTGTTTCTTCAGATTTGTCATCCATTGATAATTGGGAGGGCGGCGGCATTTGGGAATTGTGGATATTCGCTGGAGTTTCGAATGTCGCCGGGCTTGGAACTAAAATTATACAAGCATAAGTTTATTATAAAATTAGGATGTATGAGGATAAAAAATGCATACTTCTGGGTACAGGTCTCCGCGGTCCGCTATATTTAGCATACAACTCCCTCAACTTCATGACATCGTTCTTCTCAACAGCTTCTAAATATTCGTTTTGGGCTCGTAATTTCTCCAAGTCGGGAAAGAAATCTCTTTGTATTATTTTGCCAAGCTCCTAATATACATGAAAGTATCAACGTAATGCGCTGTACTTTTGTAAAAACACAAATACAACGTACCTCCACATAGGTATCTTCGTCTAAAATAGCTTGACTTTTCCGCTTCTTTGGTACACCAATAGGCTTCTTGAAGACTAAATCTTTGTCTATATCTTGCATTACAGCAATGGCTTGCCTTCCAGGGCTTTTATCAACGTTATCCATGGTTTCATCAAGAAATTGATGCGACAATAATAAAGGTTGAGGTTAGATTATAAATCGTTTGACATGTTTGGGCGAAACAAAACATTGCAGATCCCTGTAATCTATTGTCGACTTCCACGCTAAAAGCGGCCTTTTTGAATTCAATTTTGTACTTGTTCGAAATATCTTTACGTCACCGGTTTTAACGATGGAAGTTTCTATCTTCAAACAGGACAGCATAAACGTGAAAGCGGTTAATTTCCGAATAAGATATCACGGAGTGCGTACGAAGAACGCTTTTCGAAAGGTATCCATCTGATAGGGTCCATAGTTTCGATACCCATGTTCATAATTGCTCATGTGCAGCCAAAAGTGCTTGAGCTTTGCGAAATGCGAACCTATGTACCTAATTTTTGAGGACAAAACGTTGAAAACCATTGATTAGGATCGCAGAAGTTTGAAGTAGTGAAGCGGGAAAGAGTCGATAATGCAGCTTAGAATGATAAATGTAATTGTCTGTTTTTTCTATACATGTTATAATTGTTGTAATAATTGATTTTTTGTTTACCTAAAGCGTAATATTACTTTATTTAATGTAATTTAGTTTATTTTAATTAAATTGGGGGAATCTGTAAATAATTTGAGCGTAGTTATACAGCTCACTCACAGATGGCGCCACCATTTTTAATATATTATTTGGATTTAATTTAAATTTTTTTTAAATATAGATAGATCTGTGTTTATAAAGAAATGCATTACTATATACAGGAAATATGTTATTAAATTCTCTTAAAATTAATCCACTTGCTTGAATTTTTTACAAATTTAATAAAGCCTATTCACACGTGCGCCCAGGATTCTCAATAAATGCATGGCCATTACTTTTCGCTTCAACAAACCTTTAATTTGTTGAGAAAATATTGAAAAACTTTCAACATCCCATAAAAGCTTAATTCTTAGACTTTATACATATTGCATGTCGGGTAATTATAATAAATTCGCTGTTATACAGTAGACACAGTGGCGGACTGTTTTCTGCGGAGACCCGGGGCATTCCCTAGTTCCCGAGCCCTCCTGGATTAAATAATGATCGAATAAAAAAATTAAATTGGAATAGAATCTATATAAGCGAATTATTTCATAAAACATGTATTCGAGCTTTAATTTTGCTAAACTTATCTATAATATCATCAAATCTAACGCTTTCGCAACTTTTCTTTTCAAGGATAAAATTGCAAAATTTTTTAATTTTTCTTCGGTCACAGTGGCGCACAAACAATTTTTGATTAACTTTCGGAAAATTGATTGAGTTTCGAAAAACTCCTTTCACAAGTCCTTTAGCATACCGTACTTTTTAAGAATTTGTGTAATTCTTAAAAAGTACTGTATGACAAAGGATTCAGTGGAACCCCATTTAATAATAAATTGCAGAACTTCTTGTGCCGCCCTTTAATCTACTTTAATCGATTGTGAAGAAGGAAGCATGATTTTTAATATAAATTTTATTGGGATACGTTCTCGATGAACTTATGAGCATATGTGGGAATATATAAATTCAGAAAAAAATTAATTTTCAATAATAATATTTTGGAAGCTTAATCGACTTCTCACTGATTAATTGAAAAAAATCGAGTAACGATTAGTCCTGTAACAAAGCGGCCTCAAAGCGCACCGGGGTCAAGGAAATTGTTCCGGTATAACTGCGAATTCATAAAAGTTGATTTCATGGCGGATGTTATGTTAATAATAAGTTTAATAAAGATATGCTTGAATAAGTTGCATGTTTCAGATAAATGAAACCGATAAATAGCACAAGATTGTTTTATTAAATACCGAACACGGTTTTATTTAAAACTAAACGTGTTCCGGGTTCGGACCGTGTCATGGTTAAACGAAAACTCGACGTTTTGCCCACAATCATATGATTTTCGCCTTTGGCGTGCTGAGTTACTGTAATCAACTGCTTCCCGCTCAGTAAGTTTCGCTCCTGGTGTGGTTTACACTTTGAGTTACCGCGCTAGCTGTTGCCTTCCACCTTTCTTTCCTCCGAAGAAGCCCCGCATGATTGTGGGCGAAACGTCGAGTTTTCGTTTAATCATGACACGGTCCGAGCCCGGAACACGTTTCGTTCTAACTGACGCTGGTCGTGGCAGGCTACGTTATTAATTGCCGAGAGGTCTCATATAAATTTTTGCTGGAGGGGTCTGAAATTTCTTCTAGTTACGCCACTGGTTAGAGGTAAGGTTTTCAGTACCTCTGGCAATTTATTATAGAAGTTTGTTCCCCAAAATAAATAAATAAATAAATAAGGACAAACAAAACATATATTCACTAAGCCGCTAGAAATAATCGGGTGCCGCTTCAAAAATCTTCTTTATTTTTAAAATTGGTTTTGAATACCTCTGGTAATTTGTTATACCCAGTAGTCAATTGTTTCCTGGGAACTGGTCACCTTGTGACACGGAATTCTTAGTTCATTTCTTAATCTGGTGGATATTTCCATTTTGGAGAATTATTTTTTTGTTGTTGTGAACGCGACTATCAAAATGAAGCTGGATGGAAGTATTTTTTTCTCTTTTAAAGTAAATTTTACAACCGCCTCTATATTTCAGGTTGCATAAGAAACTGATAGCCTTCTTCTGCAATATAAAGATCATCTGTACTTCTGCAAATGTCCCAAGGTTTAGTTTTAGTGAAAGGTTTTTGGACCGAACTTTTGAGCATCACACTCCATTTTATTTAATTATTACATTTTTCAAGACCGCCCCTGTCGGCCCTTCCTTATTCCGCCACTGGGTAGTCAGCAATAAGTGCTGATGTGATGACAATGCGGTAATAAAGACTTGCACAGACTCATTAAAACTTTCCAAAGTCTAAATGCGTTTTATAACGTCTGGTATAGACGATGTTCTAGAAACAATCACGGAACGAGAAATTTGCCAACGCTTTCGTCTCTATTTTTGCAAGTATAATAAATTAAAATGCAATTGATGCATTGCAAAAATGTCAAGCAAATGCCCGGGTGATGAGACTGATGGTTAAATAAGTAGATGAATTGTCAGCTCAGCTGAATACATAATAATTAGGAATAATAAAGTTAAGTTTTAATTTGAATTAATTTTAAATCTGCTTCTGGCGGATCTTCCGGTTCTGAATGTTAGTCGATGTCAACGATTTATTACGTTCAAAAAAATTGAACAATATGCTGTAATACTGGATGAACTCTGTAATTCCGGCCATAATGGTTAAACTAAAAAGAACCTTTAATATTTTCTATTTTATCTGGTTAAGGTGGTACCTCTAACTTTTAAAGATTCTTTTAATTTTTTTTTCTAATCCAAAGCTTTAAAATCATGCCCCATCTTTAAAACTTTAGCCCGAGGTTCTATGATGTTTATGTAACCTTCTGGGTTGCGTTCTTCAGATTGTTTCATTACAAGCTTTTTCTATATTTCCCAACAATCACTACGACAAGAAAAATAATTTCCATTCTGCTTAGGATGAGATGGAGCCATACATCAGGTTGCGAGGCAATCTCATAAATATGGAGTTGTTGTTTTGCCCACCACCCCTATCGCCCTAATAGGCGAACTGTCGCTACGTTTTCAGAATATTCAAAATTTGATAGAACGTGGTGAACCCCAGAGGCAATCTTGTTCGAACTTCTGCCCAAAAAAAGCTCTAAACATTGTTATCAGAAAGATTTCATTTTTAATTTCCAGCTACTACCCAGAAATTAAAAATATACTTGTTGGTCTGGCAATTTAGAGAATGGCATATCTTTTTTTACACTCAACATGGTGATCTGAGTTTCATCTTTTTTCTACATGTCACAGAAGCTTTTAGCCTGCAGTCGATGAATTTTATAATTAGCTAAGCTTTGCAGTGCGATCGGTACACTGCTAATTTTTTTTCTTTAGACTGTAAGCATTTACAGCAGCGATCTGTCGGGGGAGTCCCAAAAGCTATTGTTAAAATAAGTTCTGAAATAAAAATGCTTCACATTCAACCTATTTTCGGCCTGCTGATTATACATAAACCCAGGTTTCCTCGTATTCAATCCGCGGGATAAGTAAACTCGATAAAGAGTATGAGTACAAGAGATTCAATATTTTTTTTCATGTTTATTTTGAGTTTCTGTGGCTGGCAAAGATGGCTTCCCATAAACTGGAATGCTTAGTCTCTCTACAGCTTTAATTATATATGCAATGGAGATGACATGGGCTTTGGATTTTGCTTGATTATTAACGCTACATCTTTTTCTTTAAGGGGAGCTTCAGTGCAAAATGTAAGAATTAATGGTGTTTTGTGCGGCTAGGTTAATTCTACCATAGAATCTAGAGGACTTTGTTAGTGTTCACTTCACTTATATTAAACAACACCTTTTGCATTAATCTAATAACGACCACAATCAGCCATGACATCAACAAGATCACATGGGAATAGTTCTTTATCTCTAAAACATGGTTACCAAGGACGTGCCTGTTTTTGCTATTATATAACGTGGCACTTTGCATCTTATCAGAGATGTGAACCTATGACATTCGTATTCATTTGCCTGATTTTACATAAAACCAGGCAGAAGATGTTCAATGATCAATTTTTCAATCAATGTAAAAAAAAACGTTGTTTAAACAAGATTCAATTTAGTTCAAGTTCAAGTTTTCTAAATTGATTTCTTTTTTTGTAAATCATTTAACCATTAGACCGATTGCTACGTAAGCTTAGTTTCAGTTTCAACCAAACTTTATTAATATATCATAGTTGATGCTGGCCCGGACCGTGCCAATAAGCGAGTCGAGGCGGGCCGGGCCAGGCCGACATAATTTTCAAAATGAGGATCTTTAGTTGCAACATGGGACTTCTCCTGAAGATTCCGCAGTCCACCTTGGCTAGTATCCACAGAGGAGTAGTAATTCAGTGAATCTTGCAGTCAATTTAAACATGAATTAAAAGCGTATTTGATCCAGAATGCTTTTTATTTCTTGCGGGAATACTACACACGAATAGATTGAAAAATAAAGTATTTTCTGCAGATTTCTATTTATTTTTCAACATAATCCCCATTTAACTCTTAAACACGTTTCCAAGCCTTTCTCCAGCTTCCTTAAATCTTCCAAAAAGTAGGATTTCGGAAGGTCCTCAAAATAGGCGTTTGTTTGGGCGATGACTCCCTCGTTCAACGTGAACCGTTACTCGCCGAGCTATTTTTTTCAAATTTGGAAAGAAATAAAAGTCATTGTGGGTCAAAGCCGGTACGGCGAATGTTGTACTGATTCGAACTTTAATTCCATAATTTCATCCATCCAATCTGCGTAGGCGTGCACCCATGCATTGATATTTATTCTTTTTAAAATGAAGATGTTTTTTCTCGATTTTTTCGCACAATTGGTCCAATAATAATGCATAATACTTTCCGCGTGCATCCCAAAAACCGAGGCTATCACCTTACCGGCCGATTTCACCGTCTTCGCCTTCTTCGGAGCCCGTTCGCCTCCAAAAATCCACTATTTTGACTGTTTTTTTGTCTCGGGAGTGTAGTTGTGTATCCATGCTTCGCCCATAGTTATGTATCGACGGGGAAACTCGTCAGGATTGCGACGGAAAAGCATCAAAGCAGCCTCGGAGTCGACCACACGATTGCGATTATTCTCCACTGAGAGCAATCGCGGCACCCATCCTGCCGAGATTTGTTTCACACCCAATTCTTCGTGCAAAATTGAAACCACTGTACCTTGCGATATGCCTGTGGCCTCAACTATTTAGCACGATCCAGAACGATGTTCATTTTTTGTGGGTGGGCGACCACGTTTAAATTCTTTTACCCAATTGCAAGCGGTTGCTAGAACAGGAGCAGATGTGCTATGAACTTTACCAACTCAGCTTTGATCTCTTTCGATGTTAAGCTTTTTAAATGTAAGTGTCGCTTGAAACTCACTTTTTTTAATTTTTCCACATAAACAAAAATTCTTAAATAGACGATAAAAAAGAAACTAACGATCCTTGCTAGAAACAAACCATTTTAAATACTGCAGGCGCCATCTCTTAGATCTTCTAAGGATTTCTCGAACTACCCCCGTAGTTTAACTTTCCATAAAGAACAATTCCACTTACTTTCGTAAAAGATGAAATTTTTTACTTGAGCTTTGTTTCGAATATTTTGTTGTTGTTGAAGATTTTCTTGTTTAAGTTTACAGAATAAAAGCCACGTATTTACTCACTTAAACAGGACAGACGTTATTCTTTTGCGTGACCGCACCTATATCTATATTCTACATTTAAAACGCACAAAGGACGACACACGTCTCCACTACGTGTGCAAAAATTAACGTTGCTTGACTCAATAAAACAGGGCAACGGAGAGAGATCTTCTTCTGAAAAGCTGCTTTTCTTTTATATTCTTTCTCGTCTTCGATGTAATAGACGTTGCTTCTTACGATCCTTGTCCGCCACTGCGTACCGACAACAGGCATCGAAATAACTTTGATGCCATTCATAAAACCATTTTAATAACGATCATTTGTTTTAGTCTATAAAACATCTGAAGGATACATCGTGTATAGAGAGGGCTTATAGTTGTGTACGGCGGTAACGGTCCGTGGTGACGCGTATACGCTGTTCCTCCATCTATTTTTAAGACTTTACGGCCGAACATTGATTTGATTTGCTATTATAGAGTGTTAAGTGTCTGTCCGTTATTGCTTTCTGAATAGATACTCTTCCTCTCGATGCCTAAAAGTTTACGATACGACCGTAAAAAGCTTTTTTCTTCTTCTGGAACGATGGACGTATGGGATGATTTTTAATTGCGATTGGGAGATGGCAAACGTTAATAGAGCTTGGTTTATGGAAGGAATGTTCCAGATACGAGTGAATTTTAAAATGGAAAACGGGACTTCGATCGCTGCCAAACAGGTATAGATTGAGATCTGTTGGACAATATGGAGAAAATATCGAGCTTTAATGATCCTAGAAATTGGGAATATTTTAAAAACTGGTCGCTTTAAAGAATAAGGGACCAGTGTTCTGTAAAAGAGAAAAGAAGGGAAAATAAGGTACAATTTCAATTTCTTTGAAGTCGATTTCAGTTAAGAGAACAGCTGTAATTTTTGACAAGAATATACGCGTATTTTTTTAATAATTTTTTAATAAAATGTAAGAAAAACAGAAGTTGACGTTTTTGAATCATACTTTGCATTTGGAATCTCCGGGTAGATTTTTTTTTTCTATTAAAATCCCCATATACTTCTGGACATTTTTGAGATTACAATCTGATGATAACATTGATCAATGAATAATTTGATTCTAACTTAAATTGCTACAGGTTCAAACTTAACTAAGGATCTATTTACTCACTAGTTCACCTCAGGTTCTGACAATTGAAGTACACTTTAGTACACACTGAAGTAATCCTTGCGTGTAGCTACCGCACAAATACTCTGCTTTTCACTCATTTCACTATACTAGTTCGAAGGGTTTAATCCTCTTCAATCTTCTTGTCAAGTTGGTGTTGTTGAGGAGCTGGAGTGCCTCAGCATTCACGTGTTGGTGAAGTCGTTGCCCGTGACGTCTTGCGATTTTGGAAATGGTTTGATTAACTGTCTCTATTTCAAGGTCCTTATGCAGGTCACAGTTGCGGAAGTACCAAGGTGCATCAACCATGTCTCTCAGTACTTTGTTTTGTAATCGCTGAATGATTTGGATATTACTTTCGCTAGCACAGCCCCAAAGTTGTAGGCCATATGTCCACACTGGTTTTAAAACTTGCTTATAAAGAAGCAATTTATTGTGAATGGATAACTTGGAGTTCCTTCCTAGTAACCAATGCATTTTTCTATACTTTAGATTAAACTCTCCTTTTTTTCTTTTTCACATGGGTTTTCCAGCGTAGCCTTGCATCTAGGGTTATGCTCAAGTATTTCGCCGAGTCAGCATGTGGTATCTGGGCATCGTTTATTCTGATAGGTATATGCTGCTTTAATTTATTGGTGAAGTCTACATGTACAGGCTTACTTTCGTTAAGCTTTATACGCCAAGTCCTGGTCCAGGTGTTTACTCTATCCATGGAGGATTGTAGCTTTTCAGCAGCCTGTTCATGATTTTTTCCTATTGCCATAACGTCTGCAAACGTTGCAGTGATGTTCTGTTCAAGATTAGGAATGTCTCTAATGTATAGCAGGTAGAGTACTGGTCCGAGTACGCTACCTTGCGGCACTCCAGCTTGAATTTCCCTTAAATTAGAATAGGCCTCCTCCTGCTTTATTCTAAAATATCTTCCTGAAAGGTATGATTTAATTTTAATTAGATGCAAACAACTTTTTCTCGTGACATTTATTAATATTTCGCCAAATAATGAAATGTTTGGACATTTATCTTCAAAACTCTCAGGCTGCTTTCCCATTAAAGATCGCAATCATCTGGAGGGCCTTGTCTTGAAACTATCACCATTGTTGTAGAAAAGCCCATGAATCCATAGAAATCTTCAAGTATCCCGGCAATTCAAATTACGACGATGGCAACCTTAATAAGAACTTGTTCTTTCCGTATCATCTCGACCATAAAACATTACTGCAACAACACACTGCAGATTCGCCGCAGTAGAAATAGCACGAGATTTATGTTCAACTTGCTTTGAATAAGATCATTGCTAAGTTATGTGGATGTTCCACACACCAGCACACCATCACCAACTTCAATAAAATAGATCCATAGATTGCCATTAATGTTTATCTTGATTGCGTTTTGGGGTTGTTAATATTTATTGGTATTCAATTGTGAGTATGTAGACACTTTTCTAGTAATTTATTGCCTGCAATGGCGGATTTACGTAAGTGTGGGAAAGAAGAGATAGAGATGCTGCTGCTATTAACTTCTTCTGGGTTACGTCGTTTGCCAACACTTTCGCTGGACGTTTCGACTTCTTCGAGATCACTGAGTTGATTCTCCATTGTTGGAGATTCTTCTTATATACGCCGTTCGTGCATTCAATCGAGTCTTCCATGTGTTGCTAACCTTTCTTCCTTGTTGACGATCTTATTCTTTTCTTTCTTCTTATTTCTATGGCTTCCATGATGAGTCGCTTTCCGTAGTTCTTGGTGGTTGTTGTTGAACTCCATTTTACGTCCAGCCTCGTGTATATGTTCTGCCTCCGCTGATTGCTCGATTCTTTCATGATCCTTCATTCTTGCTGCGATAGCTCTTCCTGTTTGTCCGACGTAGCGGTGACCGCATTGACATGTTATCTTGCAGATACCTTCTGTGCGATTTTTGTCTTATCTGTCCTTAGCTGTCGGTATATGCTGTTGGATTGACTGGACTGTAGTTCCAAAACGTGTTTCCTCAGGATTCGTGCTACCTTTTCGGTGACTCGCACTACGTATGATAAACACGCCATCCCTTTCTGTGATTCTGCAGTCGTCTTTAGATGCAACTTTCTCCTAATGGCTCGTCTTATGTCAATGTCAGTGTAACCATTCTTCTTCGGTGCTTTCTCCAAGATGTAACTTCTCATTGGTTACTGATGAGACATACTAGTACGTTTCGAAATTGCAAAGTCAATCCAGCAGCATCTACCGACCGCTAAAGACACTTCTTAGATTGTTTGAAGTTCGAAAATATCCCAATAAACGGTTCAATGTTGAAAGCAAAAGCCGAACGTTTATCTAGGGGATTCCCCAACTTTCTCCCACGAGTACCAATTTCCCTGCTAATCATCTTTAAATATTCAGGATTGAGTTATTTATCGCTTTAAAGCTATTTACAACGGAGTCCCATGTATTTATTGTACATCTCAAGTGTTATTCTGCAAGCGTCTTTAAAGATTGAGAAGCACAGTAGATGTTCTTGGACTAGAGTTATAGTGAGTTTGAAAGTTCGGAAATACGTTTGATTTTTTATGATCGAAGTTTTAAGCACTTTTGTATTCGAAAAAACATCATCTTAAAATGCCTAAAGGACGCCATGTCAACGTATTTCTCTGCTTTGTACTTGCGATAGGGTCTCAAACCATCAAGGGCTCGAAGGTAATGAAAAGGCAGAAAAGCAGCGAATATGCCCTTCATCGGTCCTAACCCCTTCTGTGCCCTACAAGAGAGTCACATAAAACAAGTAAATAAAACATGGGAGGATAATCAAAAGAGCTCGTACTGGGAAAATGTTCCAGGACAATACAGGCGAAAAGGCTCGCCAAGACAGCCAAAATAGTGCTATCGTTCAGCAAAAGGGACCTTAGATTACTGGCGGGATTTCTGACAGGCCATGCAGCCCTAAAATATTCAATCAAGGAAGAGCTGAAGATCAAATCTGTCGTCTATGCCAAGAAGATCTGGAGACGGCAGAGCATTCTATGCAATTATGTTGCCATCAGTCGCACTCGACAACAACATTTCAGTATTTCTGACATCTACTAAACTGAAGGATGAAGATCCTAGAGTGATATTAAGGTTTATTAAGAGCCTTCAACTACTCTATGATACATATAAGGGCATTTTGTTGATACTAATACTAAGCATCGTTGGGAAGAAGACCTTATTAAGAAATAATGGTGAATTCGACAAAAAAATACTTGTTTCTGGAAACTTTTCAGTCTACCTTTGTATATACCTTTGGCTTTTTTTCCCCGCTACATTTATGAAGAGACCGTTAAAGTTCACCGAAATATCTTTTGATCGACTCAACAAGATTTCTTAACTTCGTTTGTACGTGTTCATCGCATATTTCTAGAACATCTAGGAGCCCGCGAGCGCTAAAGATCCTCCAAATATTGCTCGATAAGACAAATATATAAACTAGAAAAATCTCTTATATTTATTATTCCTGAGGCCGACCAAATTACCTTTACGCAGATGTAAAGCAATATAATGTTTGTTAATATAACAAAAAAATAAACAGCTTTTTTTTTCAGTTACCAGCGCGCATCGTCGATAAACGCTGTTCGAGACCGGGTTCCGAGTCTTCGAAAGTTATGCGAGCACTCAAAAATCAACACATGGCCCACCTCGTTCCTTAACCGACAGTAAATCATAACGATTGCGTTTAAGAGCGTTCTAGCAATCTAAAGTGTAGATGTGCAAAAAGGAAAAAGCGAGAAGATAAGATAATCGTTGATAAGGATGAGGGAGAATGTTGATGGGTGGTCTTCCTGATGATTTTATTTGTTTTTGGTTATTGCGTGGAATTATATA
>LR736874.1:4604426-4636488 GCA_902654985.2 Oryctes borbonicus
ACCTGAAAGTTAACACCTGATATCAAGCCCATTTCATGAGCTTTCTTCTATTTTTATTCTTCTAAAATTAATTTCGGTTTTTGTACCTAACTGTACGTGAGAACCATCAACCGATGGAGGAAGAAGGTTAGGCCATCAATTATCCGCAAAATGTGTTTAGTCGGACCACCCCTAAGTCAGCAAGATGACCGGGCACACGTCTCTGGCGAGGATAATATTTCAGCGAGCGACTCAAAATAAGATACATACCTACATTAATATGTTAAGGTCTCCCATATTGCTTCTCCGTTTCGAAAGAAAAAAAAACATCTATGGATTACATGCAACGTTTTCAGAAAGAAGAAAGGTGATGGGAATATAAATGAGTTCCCGAAGGAGCTAAATGTTTAGCTTATTTGACGAATCTTTATCTCACACTGAATTTGAAAATATTTCTTTTGAAAGGTAATTACGTATAATGATTTTATATAATAACAAAGCAATGCATTTAAATCATTAAAAATTCTTTTGAAATACTTAAATTACGACGAAAAAATAAGACGCCCTATCAAAGATGAATAATGGAAGATCATTCGGATGTAACAAACTTCGTTTATGCCTTGATTCTGCTCGAATATTTCGAATATAAATTAATTCAAAAAAGTTCTGATTTATTTCACCAGAAAAATAAATACCTGAATAATTCACGTTTTAATGCTGAACCATAGAAATTATTCTCGACGTCATTTCGGTGATTTATCGCATAAATACGTCAGTTTTCCTTTTTTTCTATTTCAAATCTCGTCATCCACCAAACGACAATATCTCAGTAGGAATAATGTCTTAGATGAGGATCCAAAGCAAATAAAACACGCATAACCGTAGAAAAACGCCTCGCCTCATAGGAAACATTCATCTGCGCTAACGACTTCCAAATAATATTTATTTTTATAGACGTACGCGACACAAAAACTCATCGCGACGATTGACGTCCAACTTAGCCTCTTCAAAGATTCCGTTCGTTTTTTTCTTTTTCTTCTTTTTTCTGGGGAAGGCGAACAAGTCTTGAGTCCTTTTCTCCCGTGTTCCCGGCCGTTTGGTGAGACGGCGAGCTGGCGTTTCGGGCGTATTACGCGCTCATTACGTGAACGTCGGGCAAAAATTAATTGTTTTTTAATTGTCTCGAAGACATTACCACGTTCGTGGCTAATTTTAGGCGTTGTCGAAACGGTGTGAGCTCGAAAATTGTTCGAAATTATCTTTACGATGGGAATAGTGTTGGTCACTATGTAGATTTAAGGTTACTAGATCTCTACGTTAGTTCAGGAGTAAGGTAGGAGATCCTGCGGGGGTTAAATGATCATAGTTAATTCCTATTACAATCATACTTGACGATTAACTTCAATTTATCTACGCTACTGCATATCCCCGATCGACGCTTAGCTGACTAACACTCGCTAGCAAACTGCACGGAACGTTCCCACTCTAGTAATAACAATGTTATACTGATTAACACGTTTACGGCGGATGTAACTTTCAATTGTTTAATGAAATTGCAATTCTGTGTTTCCGGTACTGCGTACTTCTAACTCCCGGCCAAGCCTATTATTGCCCACCATCCATTCCTGTATGTTCTAGTCCTAATCTATGCATGACAGCGAATTAAAGAGATAATATGGAAACAATGCAAAAATTAATAAATAAATAAATAACTTCAGAATAGCAACATTTATTTATTGTCTTTTCTAATGCATTTGCATCTTTTTTATGAACCTTGTTCGAAAATTCCCCAGATAATTCCCCATTTTACAAAAAAGTCCTTAGAACTAGGAAAAAATTCGCTAGTCTGGCAACACTGATCGTTGTGGCGACACAGATTTATTTACATATTTTATACCGTTGTCTACACTGTTCTTAGCGACCTTGTATATATATGTATAAATATACCTATATCTATTATACATTATACAAAGGAAACAAACACCAATAGGTACATTATGAACGATTCCATAACACGAAATGGCCGCGATTAGTTTTTTAATTAATAAATTAGGTAAATTCCCTTTAAGTAGAAGTATGTACACTGCCGTTCAGAGAAGTTCGGTCGGTTCGTAAAAAACATGAAAAGGTTACAGAAACAAACGAAACTAAAAACAAAATGCAACTTTATTGTATGTGCAGGTAAAAAAGGCAAAAATAAATAAATAAAAAGATATTCTGGCCTAATATAACATACTGAACATTATTTTTTTTTCATCGAAAAAACCTCCTTTGCTGTTAATCACAGCTCGAACTATTCTAGGCATTCTTTCGATAAGTTTTGTTAAAACGGATTGTGGAATATTAATCCATTCATGTTGCAGAATATTCCGTAAATGTTCTTGTGAACTTGGGCATATTTTTCGGATCCTCCTGTCCAGTTCCTCCCACAACAACTCTATAGGGTTCAAATCTGGGCTTTGTGGGGGCCACGTCATTACTTTCAGGGTGTGCTGTTCTTCTTGCTCCTTTAGATAGTTCTTACACACTAACGCAGTGTGTTTTGGGTCGTTGTCATGCATGAATGTAAAGTTACGGCCTATTATACGCAATCCCGATGGCACTGCATGATTCTGGAGTATTGCAAAATAATTTTCCTTCCTCATTACACCCTGCATTCTGCATAAATCTCCCGTCCCAGCGAAGGAGAAACATCCCCACACTAACACAGAACTACGCCCTTGCTTCACTGTTGGCACAATGCAGTTCGGGATCACTTTTCGGTTTTAGATCTTCGGACATAAACTCGTCGATTTTGCCCAAAAACATCAAACTTTGACTCGTCACTCCAAAGTACGTGTTTCCAATCATCTAGCGACCAATCTAGATGAGAACGGGCTCACTGTAGCCGTTTTGCTCTGTTGCCCCGACGTAATAAGGGTTTTCGAATGGTAATGCGTCCATGAAGGTCCGCTTGTTGAAGTTGGCGTTTTATCGTACTCGCCGAAACTTGTTCTTCACGGCCGCGATTGACTTCGGCTGCTATTTGTGGCGCTGTTAATTTTCTATTGCGTTTGCTTAATAATACAATTCTCAAATCTTCAGCTTTTGTTGTTTTCCTAGATGCTCCAGGACGAACACGATTTTTTATACTTCCAGTTGTCCGATATCGCTTTATGATGCCATTTACTGTTGAACTTCTCATATTTATTTTTTCAGCAACTTGTCGCCCCGAATATCCTTCTTCAAACAGCGTAATAATGCGTGAACGTTTTTCTACACTGGTAGGCTTGCCACGTGCCATTTTGAAGTTAATTTTGATGCACACCAACACACATTTAACAGTAAAGTGAAGCAAATTTATATCTTTACGCCTGTGATAAATAAACAAGAATGATACTGCGGTATATTTCCTCAATGTATTGTTCGTTAATAATCCCCGAACGACCCGTTTCAAAAGATCGGTACTTCCGAGAAATTCTTGGAATGATAATAAAAGGGACTTTATTGTGGTTGTCGCAATATTTCTACTTTACATAATAATTTATGGCTTTAATCCCTTAGAAAAGAGTGTACGCTTAATATTTTTCTAATTTTATGTATTAATAATTGTATACAGTGTGATATAATAGATTTTTAATGTATGACCGAAGTTCACTGAACGGCAGTGTACAACAAAGAACTTAAATTTATAAAAAAAACGTAGCTATTTACAACGGTTACTCTTCTATAAATGTCGATCGCATGCTTAAAAGGGTCCAACATAGGCGTTACGTAAGAAATTCCACGAACTTAATCCTGGTAGAAACTAACGGTAAGAAATTCGCGAAACTCCCCTTTCACACCATGTCGAAAGGTGTTGATAAGGTTCTGAAGAGTCAAATGTTTCGGTACGCGTAACACACTTAGTAACCTTCTTGGCAATTCGAAAGATAAACCGAAAATGGAAGAAAGGTCGGGAATTTATAAAATTGCGTGCAGTGACTGTAATAAAGCCTATATTTGTCAAACGAAAAGAACGACAGACACCAGATTTAAGGAACATATTAGGTGCTATCGCTTCGGTAGATTAGATTCGTCAAGTGTAGCCCAACACATAAATGAAACCGGGAAATATTAAATTAGAAAACTTGAAATTGATCAAGAATGTAACTTCGCCGCGGGAATTAGACGCTTAAAAGACGGTTTACATAAAAAGCAATGAACAGAGAAGAACGGACCGTTATCGTACTCAGTTCTATTTGATTTATTGGGGTAAACCTTGCACATGTTTTATCTCTCGGGCTACAATAACAAGACACCCTTCCGTCTATTTGTCCGTATTTTTTCGCATGTCTTAGTTCTAAGGCACGCAGGCGGTAAAAGTAGGTACTTGTAAGTAGGGATAGAATAAGCATGTTAGTTTTAGAAGTTTCTCACGTCATTCAGCCATCGGTTGAGAATGTGGATCATTCGTATCCTTGAAACGGCCGTCCTGGATTAATTAATTAAACCTGTGTGTGGTGCGGAAGTTACCGATACTTTTGTGTTGTTTATTATACGCATATCTATATTTTTGGTGTCTGATAGCACTATTTTCTAACTTTGCATTTCTATTTTATTCAGAAGCATATTTAAGATTCTTAGAACTAGCACCCAACGCCTAATTTCATAATTAGAACCGTTTCGTTTCACTCCATCACCTTCAAATCATCTTTTAACGCAAGTATAAAGGAAAAAAAAAGTAAAACGAAAGGAAAATTAACGCAATATACGCATCGTACGGCATTCAAAATAGCTGCACTTTCTATACGGTAAAAAAGCGGCGTATATAACGCGAGTAGTGCGTTCATAAAAAAAGGCGACCACATATTTTTCATCGGCTCCAATATTGGAATCGCGAGCAGATCTCACCGTCCTCGTCCGACCTAACGGCGCAAGAAGCGCCTCTTTTCTTCTCTACGCTAGGCGGTATGGTACGGAGCGGCGACGCTATTTTTAAAGCTGACTGAAATCTCCGAAAAGATGTAAATTCTCCGCTTTTCATTCTCACCTTATAACGACTTAACGAAACATATATTGGCTACTATATCCGTACTGCAAAGAAGAGAATATTTTTCCTTCAGCTCGCGTCGGGCCCTAATGGTGACTCCGAAAGATCGTGCGCGTGTATTGATGTAGCACGTGAATTCTTTTGTCTGTCGATGGGGTGACTGCTTCAATTATTTCATACCTTTGCCTTATAAATTAACGTCGTGTATAAGGCGACTTTTGTAATATGTGTAATGTATAATAAACGAGCAATTAAATTTTAAGTTTTTCTAAGTTTCGAGTGTGCTAATAATGAAATGAATGTCATAAAGAGTTAACATCAAGGAGTATGGCGGTCGTTAGGAAGTAACACGTGGTTAATAATGTGGGGATGACGACCAAAGCTTCAAAAAAGAAATTTCAAGCTCTTTAAGTTTCATCAATATTTCGCTTTTATTTAAAAGCTTTATCAGGGTCACGAAGTTGATGGCCGAGGCGGAGGTTCAGCGATGCACATCGTAGGAACTTTGGCTGATGAATCTTATGTTTAACTTTCCACTTTAAACTCATTTATGACTCTCAAGAAATTTTAAAAGTGAAATATTGGTGAAATTAAAATTTTTCTTTTTTTTTGAGAAATTAAGCTTTAATATCTGAATTTCTGCTTTTGAAGGTAAGTAAACTTTTATACAACGAAAGCCATGATCGTAGACGTGTGTTAAATATTAATGAAAATCCGGAAATAACTAGTACAAAAGCATGAAATTAACAAGACGATCTCGGGGTTTTCAAAATGGAAAGACATTCAAAATCATCAAATAGGTTGCAAGTAAAAAATTTTGCAATTTCTAATTATTTCAGCATTAATGGAGGATGATCAAATCAATGCGTGGAGCTATCTTGTGCAATAGTTCTAATCAACTGAAATAGATCATTTTCAGCTTGTTCCAGAGAAATTTATACTTTTATAAGAATAGGCCAATTGGTGCTAACCGAAAAAACAGCACCAGCAGGGGCAGTTTTTCTTTAAAGAACAAATGTAATTCTCAATATTACGGATTGAAGTAACCCTGGTCTGGGTACCAGTATGCAGAGGCCATGGAAGGAATGTCAAAGTAAACGAATTAGCCCTCGCAGGCTCGAGAGCTGCTTACAGACACTCAAGGTAGTATTTACAGACAGTGGTTAAAGCAACTACTAAACAATGGAAAGATGATAAATCTCAAAACTAGTGGAAGAGTATTCCAGGTCAGAGCCAGGCCAACAACTACCTGCGTGAAGAAGTTAGGAAAATAGATTGTTTTCTCGGTAAAAACGATTTCAAATGCATTGTAATCACGTTAAGTAAACAAAATCAGTTCACAGATCATTCCAACAGAGTCTAGAGCTGACGATATCGTTATAAATCATCGAAGCTCCCAACTCTTCTTTTCTCCTCTGTAGTTCCTAGTAATTGAGCGCGCTGCCTTGTTTTGACAGCGTTCGCGTTATTTTATGCCTTATTTTAATTTCTTTCCACGGTCTTATTGAGGAATGTTCGGAGATCGTTTTTAGCTATCAGCGCTATCAGCTATCTATTTTTAACAGCGATAGACAAGATAGAGGAAACAAACAATTTTTCAAAACCACTGTTTCGTCATTTTGCCCATCGCTGAATTTTAATTACTTCTTGAAAATGGTTTCACATATTTACATTCAATAGGCAGAGTGTTTTTAATTCGATACTCTCACCCACACCAGTTGCCACCAAGTTCCTGTATTTACGACAATTTCAGTTAGAACTACTATTTTCTATAAAGGTACACTGATGGCGAAACGTCCGTCTGCCCATGGTGGAGGTCGGTAGTTTGTAACATTATGAAAATAGGTAAGTTGGGACGGTGGACTCTGATTGCTTGTAGAAATTACCATTTTTATACTTTGCTGAAACGATCTCCGAACATTCCTCAACAGGACTGTGGAAAGAAATGGAAAGAATATAGAAAGTATCGCGAACGTTGTCAAAACAAATGCAGCACGCTTAATTACTAAGAACTATAGAGGAAGAAGGAAGGGTTGGGAGCTTCGATTGTTATGACAATGTTGTCAGTTTCAGACTCTGTTGGAATGATCTCTGAACTGACTTTGTTTTAAATTTAAATTAAATTGAATTTGAAATCGATTTTACAGAGAAAACATCTATTGCTGAAGTCTATTTTCAACTTCACACCGGTCCTACAACTTAGGAATACTGCTCGTTGGAATATTCAATAGCCGAATCTTACGTAGAGGGATTATTCACAAGACTATTGCTAGGTTGGGTGACGAAGGCAAAGCCAACATGATAGAGCTACACCAATAGACCTGGAGGAACCATCCCGTGTACTAACTTAATCTAATCCCAGTAGCAGCAAACTATCTTCTTTACAACTTCGTCCAAAGCAAGTATAAAGTCCAAGATGGAAAATCTGCCGTTCAGGGGCTTCATCGCGCCGATTTTGAGTCTAATAATTACGTTGAAATACACGGATTACACCTTTAGAAAGTTTGCTTCCGTTGTAGTTGGTTTAGGATTTAATATTTCGAGGTTTAAGCGTAATTCAGACCAATATTCGGTTGCAATCGCAGCGTCATGTGTGGAGGAGTGTATTCAAGGAAAAAGACGAAGAAGGTGTTGTCATTCCAGAGAAAAACTTTACTCTCAGAGTTGCGAACCCGATGAACCAAGACTGACAATCCACCACGCTAGGCACTGTGCCACCAGTCTCATTTAGAAATTTGTGTGCTTTCAGTTCTCTTTGCGTCATGGGTTATAAGGCCTTAAAGATAATATCCAACATTATTTTTCTTCACGATTTGGTCTATTATACTTTTTTCAGAAATAGGTTGGTTATTACAAATATTGCTGCTGATGCAGAATTTTTTATAGTAAAGTGACCATAAATAGGACTTATTAAAAATTACATCAAAGTTTACAAAAGAATTAATTGAAACAACTCTTGCAAATTAAGGTTTCTACAGATTTTAGAATCATCGGGAGTAAAAATGAAGTGATCTACTCGCCCCTACATCGCTATTTTTCCATAAAGCAGAACGATCTCGAAGATTCCTTTTGACAAATCGAAGAAGATAGGTAAGCCCTTCAACAATAAACGCTGTACAGAGAAAAATTTGGAGATATCACTTAATGCCACCTCTTTTCCAATACTTCTCTTCATTTAAGAAGTAGTCCCGATTCATATTTTGGGTACAGGGAGAAAGTGTCCAATAAGCTGAAAATGATGCTTCAAGTATTGCAAAATGTAGAGGGTGGTAACAATGTAAGGATTTAGCAATATATCATGTAAGGAACAACGGGGATATCGACCAATGAATACAGTTTGTCAGATCTTAGATATTATCTGCCTCTTTGGCTTAGTTAATAGGTTAACTCAACTACGCACGCAATTAAAACACTCGTGGACAAGGTTAAAAAGTTAAGAGAAAGATGGTTAGCGGTAGTTGCTCTAGATATTAAGAATGCATTTAATTCAGCAGCCTGGAATAGGATAATAGAAGAGCTAACAAGAAGAAAGTCTCCATCATACCTGGTGAACATTGTGGAGGAATACCTGAAAGATCCTAAATAAAAAAAACAAAAGTGGAGATAACTGCAGGAGTCCCACAAGGGTCCGTCTTGGGACCTACATTGTGGAACATACTATACGATGATATGCGAAATCTGGAATTGATGGAAGGTGTCACGTCAATGGCATACGCTGACGATCTTATTATAATCGTAGAAGCTGAAGATGGGATGTAATGTATCAAGTAAACGAATCTATCGGAGAACTAGTTACTTGGATGAAGACAAGTAGCTCGCCATAAGACCAAAGCAGCAATTAAGGGACCAAGAAAAAGAGGGAATATCTCGTTTAATAACTTGGGCAAGAGAATCGTTCTGAACGACAAATTGACATTCGACTCACATGTTAACTATATCAAAAAAAAAAGCTGAGATTAGCCTAGGAGCCCTATTAAGAATTATTCCGAACATAGGGGGACCCAGCAGTAAGAAGAGATAAGATCCCAAATAATGTATGCGAGCCCAACGTGGTCGTATGTCCTGCAAGTAAGGAAATACAGAGACGCGCTGGAAGAACTTCAAAGAAGAGCACTCTTAAAGGTAGCTAGCGCTTACAGAACTGTTTCCACGGCTGCGATACAGGTAATCTCCTCCAATAAATCTACAGGTGGAGGACCAGCTGGAAATTTTTGAATCAAGGCACCGCGAACAGAAACCGGATATACAAAGAATAAAAAGAGCCACTCTTGCCATATGGCAAAATATCTGGAGTGAAATGGAGGAAGTCGCAGGATGGACAAGGATACTTATTCCTGACGTAGTAGCATGGGTTGAATGCGGGCGCAGTTCCTCTCGGGCCACGGTCATTTTCGATCATATACCAAAAGGTTTCGGATAACGAGGGAGGACTTTTGCATATACTGCCGCTTACCGGACTCGCCAGAGCATGCTGTTTTCATCTGCAGCAGATGGGATGCCAAGAGAAACAGCTTAGCTTTGCAGCTAGAGCAGACAGTAACCGCTAACAACGTGGTTACGTTTATGCTAGAATTGGAATAAAATACATAGCTTTATTACAGCGGTAGTCTTAGACAGAGAAAGGATGGAGAGGGAGCTGGAGAGAAGGGATATAGAATGGAGGGATGCGTAAAACTGGGCCCGAGACTGCAATATCTCGGAGGAAGGAGACTGCTCGTGCTATTTGAAGGTATGCTTTAAGGCGATTCCGGAGCCACGTACGAGAAGAGAGAGGAGCTTTTAGTGGGTAGACTGTGTCTGCACACCTGCACAGGAGTTCCACACTACCCTAATACGATTGGCCTAAGCATAAAGGATTTTCCCCGCACCAAAAAAAAGAAGATAACTTGTAAATTAGTAAGTGATGGCAAACAACACGAAAGTATCGATACACTCCACACCGCATAAATTTAATTAATTAGTCCGGGATGGCCGCGTCGAGGATGCGTCGGATCCTCATTCTCAACCAATGACCGAATCACCTCGGACGGGCTTTCTGGCTTAATTAATTAAATTACCACGATAAATACCTAGTCTTGGTAAAAAAAAAAATTTATGTGTAAAATTTATTTTATTTTGCAACATCGTCTCCTTTGAACTTGATAAATTTATTGTTATTCCAACGTTTTTCTTAAACAATCGTCGGGGGCTAAATCTGACGAATATGGCTAATTCTTAGAATTTTCCAATTCTCATAATACTTGCCCTTAAGCTTTTTTACCCTCTTCAAGGCACCATCCATTGTGCCACGTACATCCCAAAACAATGTGCTCATGATCTTATTGGTTGACAAAGTGGCTTCGGCTTTCATTGGCCTCTATTGATCACGAAAAGAAACCACCGTTTGAGCTATTCTTTGGCTTCTGGCTCTGTGATATTTCGTCCACAGTTGTGAATCACATTCGGATTGCATTTTAACATCGCCCAACGTTTCTTTGAAGTTGACACAGTGCGCGCTTCAAAAGAATGTTGGGCGCAAGAAGCTTCCTTACATTCAAATAAGATGCCAAAATTTTATGCACCCGGTTAATTAAAATACACACAACCTCACCAATCTCAGGCATTTTCAATTTCTGATCATCACGAATCTTTTCGATCATTTCTGATGTGGTGACCTTAATTGAACGACTTGGACGTTTTTCATCAAACATTTATTTAGTTTGCTTAAGTTAATAAAATATTTGCTTGCTCATATTCAAACGTACTACAGTAAGTTAACTCCCATCGGCCGTGGCACAAAATCTCCATGTTAAAACATTGGATAAAGCGTACTTTGTGCTCTGGTTTTTGGGGTTAAAAAACGCCTCTCCTCTTACACCATTTATTACCCGCCGTATACACAGATCTACACGACCGACGCAAGACGCAACACGGAGAATGATTAGTAGTTGTTTATACGGAGAGATTTCCCACGTCTGCTGTGCGCGTCGGCAGCGCGTGCTTTTTTCATTTAAAATTTATGGCTTGTTTATGCCTGCCTGCATCAAGTGAACTTCACTTCACGTTCTTATGTATACAAATCTTTACCACCCCCGTCTCGAAATAGCTTCGCAATGGGGACGCGTCCATAAAAATGCACTCAACCGCTGCACCAACTACGCAAGATGATAAAACCCAATACTAATTATCTATCGTTTCGTTTAGCCAGAGGACGAAGAAAAAAAAAGAACCAATAAGGATACGGTTATGTAAAAGGTATTACCGCAGATCTTTTGTCGTAAAAACATCGGGGAAACGCTTTATATTTATATATATATTCGTATATTCAAGCAGAAATGATTTATAATGCAGTACAGACGCTTAAATGGCCGTTTCGTTGGTCGAATATCGCCGAGGGAGAACGGTAGATTTATCCTGAACGTAAGATGAAGGGTGAAATTGACGCTTGACTTCGAAGAGACGGCGCATACCATAGGATCATTAGTATCTATTTGCTGTAAATATAAATCAGAAGGGGTATTTATAGCTGTACCCAGAAGTCGTGTCTAAATCATTGTATACAGAGTGTTTCGGTTACATGAGCTCTAACTTGAGGTACGAAAACGTTGTGGAACCATTCTGAAAAAATTATTTGGTCAATCCAAGCACTATTTTGAGCATAATAGTTTACAGGCAATACATTCATATTTAAACTTTTGAAAGCTCATGGTTTTTTGGATTTACTGATCACCAACGGGGAAAGTCTATGATAACCAGTGGCATTTGTACAGATCATAATAGTGATCTGGTTTGGATCTTAAAACTTTCCAAAAATGATACCAATGTCTTTTGTGGTAAAACTTTCCAGTTGAGCCCGGTTTCATCACAATTACAAACTTATTCCCTAAAGAGGTTCAATTTTGATATTTCTAAATTTTGCTGTTTCTTGAAATCAGCAACGACTACGCTAGTTTTTCTCCAGTAATGTATAGTTGTCGAATACAGTGACGAAACTTAAACTTATCAAGCCATCCTATGCTTTTCGAAGTTTTCATTTCAATACCTCACAAAAGTATCGCCAACCTCCGCTCCACACAAGTTTAAGCAATCCGAATTACTTAATTAAACTTATGTGGTGTGGAAGTTGCCAATACTTTTGTGTTGTTAACGCCATAGTCCTTGCTATCATTATTAAACAAACAAAATGTTTTAGTTTGCAAATAACGTGTAAAATTATGATTATGGATGATGTGTTTGTTACACAATAAAAGAGTAATCGTTTGAGTTGGAAATGACAGATCTCAAGATTTTGATACCGATACAGTTCATAGGTATACCTCAAGGTAATGATTTGGGGCCTTTAATTTTCTTACTGCTTATAAACGATATTCCCGAGGATTTCTTTATGGTAAGGTCTTTTTGTTCACAGAAAAAAAAAGAATTGTTTGAATGGAAGAATTTTATATTCTAAGTGAAAGCAATATTTCTTTGATCTAAGAAAATTCAAAATAAAATAGTATTTTTTGAAAAATTTCTTCGTGTCAAAGAATAGATAATCAAGCATAAAAAAATGATTTCTTCAGCTCAAGGAAATGTGTCTCTTGATTGCATTCTCTTTTAAGAACGACGAGCCAGGTGTATCTTCTCTGGGCGGCAGGAGTTTGTATCTCTTAGCACTAGATGGCACCAGGAGATACGCCTGGCTCATCGTTTTTGAATGATCACACTGCTGGATTCCACCAGTACCATGGGCAGCTGCATTACGAGAAATTTCTTGATTACGTATTTAGGTAACCAGTTCTACTATCGCAATCAAAGTATTGTGATTATTTCTTTGGAATAATTAAATTTGTTGTTTTAACGATTTCATTGCCATCAAACATATCAATTTCAAATTATTTCAAATAGCAAGTTTTATTTGAAAAAAAAAATATCTTTGGTAAAAAGCAATATTTCTTTGCTGGTATTTAAGAATATTATTTCTTTTCCTCAATGCAGGCTCAATCTCAGTGTACGGCGATGACTGTAGCATTATTCTATCTGTTAGAAACATTAACTCTCTTAACTCTTTCCAGACCAAATTATTTTGTTTTCAAAAGATTGCTTGTATTTTTTCCACGATTGACAGAGCAAATAAATAAACGGTTATTTTAAGAATGTAATATTAGGGAATGGGGTAAACATTATCATAAAAATCCTTTCTAATTGGTATTGCAAAAATTAATTGGTTTCAATAATTTTGTTTTTAATAATCAAATCATTTATGTTTTTATACAATGTAATCTGTTGGGTATTTGCCTTAATTCCAATTTTGCGGGGGAGGAATAAATGCTTTCAAAGACATGTCGAGATTAAGGAAAATAGTAAGCCCATTAGGCCTCAGTGTCAAGGATGCACAAAATATTATCATTATGGTCAATTAATTAATCGATCAAAACATTACTGCTTTCGTAATAAGCAAATGTACGTATTGTATCTTTTGTAACAAGGGTCGACAGCTTTTTCTTTTCGTAAAAAACCATTCTTTATTGATTAATTAAATTAACAAAAGTAATACTTGCAGAGCCGAAAATCAGGAACTTGAATTTTTTTTTTTTTGATTTTTAAAAATTATGTAAAACGTGTTTTTTCTTTTTTATTGAAATAAGTTTTACTTTAATTAAAGGTGCTGTAAAAAAATATACCCCAATCTCAATGATTTATTACTAATCCTACAATAGTCGTAATTATAATCACAAAATATAATTATTAAAATAATATTATTTATGTTATTTTAAGCATTCTTACACGTGAACTTTCCGAGCAATTTTCTTAATCATTACTTTCCATATTTTATACATTATCCAAACATTTTTTTAACTTTTCAAATTTATATTATTGACGATAACGTGATTGTTTCTCAATGACTATTAGCCTGAGAACGACCATTTAGCCGAAACTAAAAGCTAGTTAGCTTTTAAAACAAAAATTTTCCTGGTATTGAACGTACAATTTGTATTCTTCTATTTTAATTAATTATTAAAATTTTGAATCAACATTTCTATTTCGTCGATTTTTTTTACATTTTTTTTATTTATTTAATTTTTATGAATATTGACATAAAAACAATATACAGTTTCTAATAAGATTTTTGTTGCTGAATTTCTCAAGAAAGTTTGTCAAAGTTTAGTTTATTTTTAATAAAGTGCATGTTCGAAAATGTTCGCGAAAATATGTCGATCGTCCAAATGCAGGTTTTCATTTAATATAAGTATCAAGTAAGCAATTCGAAATTTCAAGAATAATTAGTGTGTCTTGATTTCTAAATCTGCTATGGTCTATTTTTTCTGAAGAGTAAAATGAAAAGATGCGTTTAAACGATGGAATTTTTCAAAGCTACTTTTTGGCGGAAGTTTTAAAACCAGCTACGATTTTATATCAGTTGTAGTTACGTAATTAATTACATATTTATTACAAAAATAAATAATTAATTAATTAAATACAGAAAACACTGCAGAATAATATTTATTAGTCAAATACACACTATAATAGATTTTAACTGTTATATATGGTATTTTTTTTAATGTAAGCTTCTGAATGTTGCTCTATTTTACTATAATTCTGATTTTTATGTGGTTACTTACAAGCGAACAACAATTTAGACTAATATTAAATATAGCGTATCATATTAAACAATAACTTGGCCTTACAATAATTATTCATTATCACTTTCCATTTCACTTGATCTACTAACTTTACCTACTGATATAATAAATGGCTCGATTATACACTGTTCGAAATTGTTCGATATCGACACAAATATTGGCCTAGTCAACTATTTCCGTGTTACTATTAACATTCTTTTCTTGTAAATATTATCATACCAGGGTTAAACGCAGAGAATAACTATTTATGCTAGTCAGGCCCTTGAAACTAGCATTAAATGTAGATAATAATTTATTTGTTGATATTATAGGAGACGTGCAATTTTGGATCTGTTAACAATGCTGATGAGAAGCAAAGCAGTCGCATCAAATGTAATAAAAACGTCATGCCTATTTTAACATTCTGTGCATAAATGTTAATATTTAATAAGCACTGTATTTTTACAGCTAAGCAACAATTTGCTATCGAGGAAGAGGATTTTTTTTTCTAGACGAGTTAGGTGCAACAATTGATTCGGATTTTTTAATTAAGATTAAGATTAAGATACATGAAAAAGGTGTAATACTTGAAATAAAGGCTGAACCTGTAGATTTTTTTGGATGTTGACAAGCTGTTACCTATAACGGTAACATACAAGAATACTGCGTCTTGCAGTACCTTATCAATATTAAGCTAACTTACTCATATCTTCCAAAACCATCAAAAGTTAAGACAATACCGAATATGTAATTTCGACCGACGCTGAAACATACATATTTAACTTAATTTCTTTACAATCTTTTCTCACATTTTTTAGGAAGCATTTCATAATCCAGTAAATGGAAATGGTTTTATAACGAATAGATTAAAGACAGTGAGGCGAAATTCGAATGCGAAAACTTACCGAAAAAAATTGCTCTGAAAGCAACGCCCAAGAAAACACAAAGAACGAGAAAGTCTTGGAAAATATGTTTTTGAAATTTGCAACATCCGAAACTCAACAAAGGAAGAAATTCTTATCCGGATTTAATTTAATTTAATTTGCAAACAATAGCAGAATAGTCAGTATATTTTTGCTTTACAGTATACATGCTTTCCATTTGTATTGAATTGTTATTTCTGAACATTTTTATTTTATTTAGATGCATCCTACTAAGCAAAGTGACACAATTTAAATTTGACATTTTAATTTGTTAATTTAATAACATCACAGCAGAAATATTTTACTATTTTTGTTAGTTAAATTTATGATTTAACTAGTTAATTTAACAACATCATAAAAGATAAAAGTTTGCTATGACTGCTAGTCGAATTTTAACAAAAAATGATATGGACAAAACGATAAAAAAGGCAGTGGACTCCTCCTGACTAGGATAAGTATTAAAATTGACACAGAATTTCGAACAGTGTATCATCGATTAATCCATCTATTCACACATTCTTCTTTCTTCTTTAATCACACGTTTTACATATTTTTGCCAATTGTTCGTAGTGGCACTCTGGATTGCCTGTAGTAAAAGTATCCTTACATCTGCTAATTTGAATGAGTTATTCTTAATTGCCACCTCATTTTTACTCAATTGCGTTGAGATGGCAGATCGCAGCGATAAGGTGGTAACCTCAACACAATTTTCTTGCAACTTCTGGCCATCTCATCTCTCACATGTGGATTATATTGGTCTTTATTAAGGCGAATTAAATGAAGAAGTTCAGATCGAACCATCTCTTCATCGTACTCCATTCAACCAAGTCGGCATACCGAGTTTTCTAGATGTTTTTGTGGGAATTTTTTCAAATTTACGACTATGATATGTAGCATTATCCATAATAATAACAGCATTGTCTGGTAGCATTGTCAATATTTGATGAAACCATCTCTCAAACACCTCGGCATTCGTTTCTTCATGATAACCGGTTGTTTTTTTTCCTTCTAAAAGCAACAAGCCATTCTTCGCAAAACCAGCCTCAGATCCTACGTGCAAAATAATGAGACGTCTTCGTTTCCTGGAGGATTACGCAAGCTTGTAGTCAGTCCTTCATTAAACGCTTGCCGTCGAGTTTTTAGATAATCATCTACCCAAACTTTTTGTTTGATATGACCTTCATTTAGCCATTTTCGTCTAAATAATAAATTGATCAAGTTTGACGACGATAATCTTTTATTGTCATCAAATACAAATACTTTTCCATACCTGATCATCGCGTTGTATTAAAACACTTTTTCGATCTCTCTTCATGTCCCTGCAACGATAATTATACTTATTCTAACATATCAAAGTATGTAAAATATAAATTTGAGTAGCTATACTCAAAATTTGTTGTTTTCATAAATTTGTACAATGTTGAACGGCTCACCTGTGGCAAATCATCACTCTGTCTGTTTTACTTTATTCATCACTTTATCAAGTGTGTAGGAAGTTCAATTTTATTAAAAAAAAAGAAAAAAACTATGAATTAATTGCCTTATAGAATTCTTGGCAGTTTCATCGTAGTCAGCAATTAAAGAATGTCGTCCAGAAGTTTGCTTAGGCGGGATAACTTGTCCTTTCTCCTTGTATTCTTTGATGGTACGATAGATAGTAGACTGTGCCACTTCCAAAAATAAGATAACATTATAATATGTATAATTATGGTAATGTTAGAAGAACATCAACTGCTCATGCTTGATTTTCTTGCGACAATAGCAGTAATCCTCATTCTGAGGAAGTGTTTTGAATATATTCAATATGTTCTGCTTCTCTATCAAAGATGGATGTTCTAAGCTCAGAAATTTTCGCCTTCTCAGGGGGGATATTTGAGTTCTAGAAGTAGTTGCTACTTTTAGCGGTTCAATTTAAGAACCCTCCTCGGAAATAAAAAATAGAGACTAGTTCTTGTTGAAAAACTATTTGACGAATATCGCAATTAATTTAATTAATTTCGAAGGGTCTCAACGTTTGCCTTTTTCTTTCTAAACTATTTAGTTCCTAATTTAATAATTACAACTACACTACCCGACAAAAACATAGACGCGGTATCGTTTCTATTTACGAAACAAAGTTTATAGACTTTATATAAAATGTAAATGAGGGTTATTAATACTTGTTATGTAAATAGTCCATTTATAGATATTTCTGGGTGTTTATTGCTTTATGAGCGGTAATTGAGATTTTCCCAGATCAAAATAGGAATTTTAAATGCGACAAAAATTTAGACCCTGCGCATTTATTACATGAATATAAGCAAAAATGTTTTAATTTGATACTTCTCTTTATATGCAGCGGTTGTGCTGGTAAAGTGTACACATTTCACCACGAGAAATTATATTTTATAAAGTGTTTGCAATATGGGTAGAAAAAAACAATTGTCCTTGATAAAAAGGGGTAAAGTTCTAGCCTGGCACAACGATGGTGTTAGTAAGAAGGAAATTGCTCGTCGGTTACGAAGAAGCGATCATTGTATTAGAAATTTCCTAAAAGATCCGGAAAATTACGGCAAACCAAAAGGCCAGGGGCGACCGAAACCTGTAAGTGAGTCAGATAAACGCATGATATTGCGGTGTGCATCCAATTTTTCTGCGTCGGCGAGAGTTATTGCAGAACAGGCGGGGGTACAAACGCACGTGCGTAATGTTCAACGGATTTTAAAGGCGTCACCGGTAATATCACGGAAGAAAATGTTGAGAAAACCGCCACTTTCGGCGAAACACAAAGAAGCGGGGTGAGATTTGCTGAAGAACACGTATCCTGGAAGAAACAATGGGAAAAAGTTATATTTTCCGATGCGAAACGTTTTAATTTGGACGGACCGGATGGGTACTTGCATTATTATCATGATCTGAGAAAGGAACCAAAAGTGAAAATGACCAGACAATTAGGGGGTGGATCTGTGATGATATGAGCAGCGATTGGATTCTGCGATAAAAGTGAGATAGTGTTTTGCACAAACAAAATTACATCTGTGACGTATAAAGACTTATTGCGTGACAATCTTCTACGTTTTGGAAACCAATGGGCCGGACGCAATTTTGGTTTTCAGCAAGATAACGCGCCAATTCATAAAGCAAAAACCATTACTGAATGGTTTAAACAGAAAAAGATTAAAACTTTACAGTGGCCGGTACGGTCACCAGACTTAAACATTATTGAAAGCATGTGGAGTGAATTGGCACGTCGCGTTTATGGCGGAGGCCGTCAATATTTCACGGTACAGGATCTGAAGACTTCAATAGTGACTGAATGGCAGAATATCCCTCAAAATTATGCGTTAAATTTATATAAATCTATTAATAACAAACTATTGGAAGTGATTAAGAACAATGGAGGATCTACGCATTACTGATCACTCATTTGTGTATTTTTGTTTTACATTTGCAACAGAGCGTCTAAATTTTTGTCGCAGAAATTGTTTAAACATTGGAGTAATAATTTATTATTTAGTTCATATATTACTGGAGGAGATATTTTTAAGTTTATTTTACTTTTATGAATAAAAACTTAATTAGATATCTTGCTAGCTTCGCAAAGAAATGTTGTAACGCTTAAAACCCGTAAAACATCTTACCGCGTCTAAGTTTTTGCCGGGGAGTGTAATTAAGTAATTAGCGCAGTTAAGGATTAAAAAAATATTAGCGGATATTCTTCTACTTGAACTTAAAATTTTATTTTGTTATATGCATTATTATTCGCTAATTTAAAAAGGGGCCCCAATCAGGCAGTAAAGCGCCGCAAGTTGCCGACCCTGTCCAATAATATTACTGCCTGGGGACTAGGAGCAAGAAAAGGATATATCATGTTTCTTTATTACTATCATTGAGAAATTTTTAACAACAATAAACAAAATTATACTCTGCGAAATATGGTTAATAGACGGCTCACATAGAAGGAACAGAACTAATTTTATACGATTAAAACAAACGGATAGAACCTATTTGCTTCTCGGTTGGAAGTAAATTTAAGAGGTTATCTTCTTGGTTTTAATTCCTCCTAATATGTCCATTGCTTTAAACTATATTCTAGCATAATAATTGTTACATGTTTAACCACTTTGTAATTATTAACACGATATAATTTAAAAATTAACGTAGTAAGAAGTAAAACATTAAAAGAAATGTTTAAAAATACGTAGATCATTGTACACAACATATTTAAATTTATTAGTTATTTTGACTCGGTCGCAATCCAGGAAACCATATGTCCAAATACCAGCTTACACGTAAGTGATTGATTGCAAGGAAGCAAGACCTACCCCACGCAGTCGTAAAACATCTTACGCATTCTTCTTTACACTTACGATCCTCAAGACTAGGCCGTTTTCCGTCTCTTTCTCCAGGAGCATGGTCTATATACTCATCTAGCAAGAACAATTTCACAACAACAGAAACAACTCTCAGTTCCTAGCATGGAAAAAAGTTGGAAGTTTGAGATGTTGGCAAGGGATGGAGGGTGACCTGCAATAAGTTACGATTTTTTTCTTCTTTCCCCTGTGCCTCTACTACTACTACTTCTGCTATGTATTCGTATATTCTACGTTTAGTTTTTGTCATTTTGTCATTAATGGCACATAATTGATGCGTTTTTGTTTTGGATGTGGGAATGGTTAACATATTTCTCGTCTACGAAATTATAGCCACACACGTTTTAAAGAATGTTGAGGTTTCACATTAGGATGCTGTAGTTTACGTGCATACGTTGCCTGTAGGTAGTTAACTGAGCTTAGATTTAAGTGTCTTTTGTCAAATTCGTTGATGTGCGAGATGGTTCTTGGTTTTCGAAAAATGAAATAAAATAAAAATGAAATGTAGAGCCAATTGCAGGTACAGTTAATAGAATCAATAAAGACATCGATATTATGTTTTAAAGATCTTAAAAGTTACTAACCTGTTTAAAGAAATATTAGAATAAATTCTACTAAAATAATAAAAATGATTGAAGGTGCTAAATGAGGATTTTATTTTAATTTTTTTTAGTTTTATTTTACAATAATCATAAATACGATTGAAATTGCAGACATTTATATGTTGAGTTCATCTCAGAAAAAATCGATCATGTAGAGGAAGTACAAGAAGATGAAGAGGAAGAAGACGTGCTACAGAGAGAAGATGTAGATCGACATGAAATAACTAGACAAGAAGTGATAGAAGTAGCAAGATTGGGAGGACATGTGCTGCGGATAACATAGAACCAGAGATAAATTAGGGATTATTGTTATTTTGAGGCTTTTACTGTTTTTATTTTTATTTTTATTTTATTTTTACTTTTATTTTTATTTTTTTTATTTTTATTTTTATTTTTATTTAATTGAATTTTCTTCCTTCATTGTGTGTCTTTTGACACCTTGAATCAATAAATTTTCTAATTATTGTTATTATAATTATCGAAACTTTCAATTATGGGACCATATTAAACAATAAACGAAACACAAATAAAACAAAAATAAAATAAACAAAAACAAAACAAAAATTATGGTAGTTTCGTCACCTCATGTGGCAAAACAGGGAGCTGTTGAGATAATATTTCATGGTTTAAACTGTTTGCATTTTTAATGAAAAAATAGAAACTGTCGCAAAGCATGCTTATCTGGGTCTGACCACCGATCAACACTTCTTGTGGCGTGATCATGATAAGAAGATTGAACTAAATGGCCAATTATATGGATCATGGTATCAGTTAATACACTCTGTATGCTTATAACTATTATAAAACATTATTTTCCTCTCGAATACAAACAAGAAATACGGTACAAGATGGATTATTCCTGGTCTCTCATCCCTCTACTTGCAATAAGTATGGAGAACGCGTAAACCGGGTAGTTGTACTTGGGTTATGTGCAATCCACTCGTTGAAGATTGAATCGAAGATTTGGCTGTTAAATAGTTAACGTTGCGATGGGACGAATAGAAAATGTCCGTGAAGCTAGTTGTTTTCTGTTACAACCCGTTCTGAGTTCGTTCTGATTATCACTAGTTGTTTTTTTTTCCTTCTATTGTTCTTATCGTTTTTTAGCCTTTATACTTATTATTATAAAAAAAAATAATTTTTGAACCAGACTTAGAAGCAGTGGGGGCTCGCCGCGAACGCGCGTAGGGCGAGTACTCACCGAAAGATGAAATATGAAATTTGTTGGTTCATACAGAGTGAGTCAAAACCACTGATAAGTCCATTAGACTTAGTGGTAACGTTTCACATTGATTGTTAGGAATAGGTATTGAAAGTGAATCTTGGCTTTCGGGATTTGCTAGTTATTTGCTGCATTGCTTTGGCTTTCCTTATTATTATCATGTAATGTACATGATTATATATGTATCATGTATTAAAGTAAGGAGACCTGTTACGTCTACAGACTTGTGTACGAGACAGGTTGGGTGGAGGAAAGCCCTACCGAACGGACGGGTTTAAAAAAATTATTGTTATTATTATTATTACTGTTGTTGTTGCCCGCCGTACGTGGATGTGGGAAAGTTCCCTGAGTTAAGATGGAGGTTTGGAGGAAAGAAATTATTATTATTATCAAATAGATTAGAAATACATAAATAGATTTGATGGAAAACACATGAAAACAGAGAAAACAAATAAAATAAACAAAGACTAGGATAATAATTAGATACTTCCCATATACGAAAAGGGAAATAAGGCAAACCGAAAACTATCGAGGAATATAATAATACCTGTTATCAATAATCTATAAAACTTACACACTGGAATTATAAAGCAGAAAATTAAAGTATGCGTAGGGAATAAAATGGAAGACTAACAAGCAGCTTTTAGGGCAAATATAACAAACAAATGGCAATAAATACATCGTAAGAAACCTCATGGAAGAAAAAGTGGAAACAGGAGAAGAAGCTTTCACAGACCTATAAACAGGTTTCGACCCAGCACGAAGATACGCAGTAAATGATTGCTTGAGAAGAATACAGACCCCCGAAAAACTAATACATTTTGTCAATTCTGCATATAGTGAACCCGAAGTGAAAATATAAGTAAATAAGTAACTTCCAATTGGAAAAATGTATTAAATCAAATAGTTATGAACAGAACATTGGAGGATGTAACGGTCTGAAGACTACTATAGGTTATAGGAACCTGAACTCGATACAGATAAATGATAAAAGGACAATGCAAAAACTAATTTGACGATATAGAGAACCAATACATGAAAGTAAACATAGGCAAAAGTAAAATAATAATCTGCAACAAAATATCAACGGATTAAAATAGAATATATCCTACACTACAATGAGAAAAGCAACAACGATAGAACATTTAGCAACTACTTCCTCAAATATCGGCAAAGTAGACCAAGAAACAGCTAACAACATACAATAATCTTTAATAAATCGCAATTAAAACCTGTAAACCCCAAAACTTACATTAGCCTCGTATACTCTGAAGCATCTAAACGAAATATACACACATTGCGTCTAGAAACGAAGTAAAAATAAGAACGAAAGAAGCAGACTACTTGCAGAAGAAAAAAAAGACATCCAAGAAACACACGAATTTAGGTCCTACGATGTTCAACTAATGATTAATTAGGCAAGGACACGTAAAACTGTGCATGTGACGTTTTGACATGCGGTGGTGTCTTAAGATTGATGGACGTTCGGAACCGGTGATGGTCTACCGATAATAATAGACCCGCTTTTTTACTACAGGGTGTTTTAAACTTACGAATCACCCGTAAAATTATTATAGAAATTACGGTAGAATTATTTTTAACATGAATACGGTAAGTTCATTGAAATAGGTTCTAAATCAACTTGCGCTTGTGAAGGAAATTTTTTTCGGAACACATTGATGAAATTCAATATGGCTGCTTAGTAGAACAGCTGTTTTTGACATTTTAAAATATAGAAATGCAATATGGCCGACACCTTCAACAGCTGATTTCAATATTGAAAGTAAAACAAAAACCTTGTAATAATAAAATATATTTTATTTTTTGATATCATAAATAACAGTAATTAAATATATACATTGCGATATTCATTTTATAAATTATTAAATTTTATTCTTATATTTTGACATAAAATATTACATTTATCTATATTATATCCTAATTTACATATATGGCACTTTATTCTTTTTGGTACGGGATCCGTTTTGGTAACTCTTTCATTTTAGGTACCGTTAAAAGGTTTTTTTTTTGTGAAATTCATACTTTATAGTACTTATATACTTTGATTCTTTGGTATTAAAAAGCTAATAATACTTCCTTTGATCAACTTTTAAGGCTTTTAAGGCACAGTTGTTGTGAAAACATTTTATCAAAAAAAAAGGCACATATCTTCAATCTTACAAGAAAAGGCCGATTTTTAAAGCTCTGATTGTCACTTTCAATCTGTCAAAACCTACTCACTCCTCTTATCTGGGAGTGTAATCGTAAGAATTTTGATGTAAACTGGACGATCTAATGTTGGCGTTATTTCCGTAAAAGCCGTGGTAACTCCCGTACATCGTCCTCCCGAAATTGTTACCCCGCATGTTTTTATCGTTGCTATAAACTGAATTGTAATTGTGTAAGATGTTGTGGGGATGGTACATCGGTCCGTAGTTGCAAATTTCGGCAGAATAGGGTTGACCGATCGGGCTAAGTCCTGCGCCAATTATGTTCGAAGGTATCAGGCCGGAGGAAGAACCTTGTTGCATGCCTTGAAACCGATTTTGGACCGCTAGGTTGTGGGCGTCTTGCTGTTGATTGGTCATCTGGGGATGGATGTCTTCTTCTGGAAAAAATAATCTTATATAGAAAACAAGTTTCGTAAGATTGCAATAAGCACTTATAAAATATAACACTAGCGATACCTAAAACGAAGGATAATATTTCAAGAAGATTTTGCAATCACAACGATTGCATGGATTGGTTTAATAAATAAAAGTATGCTGATTTACGACCAGAAATATTATTTATCGGTGCTTCTTTCTTACATACCGCTACGGTTATTAGATATCTGCTCCGATAGGGATTAATACAATTGGAGAATTGCTTAAAATGATTGCAACTTTTTATCAAGCTGCCAAATCCTGAGCTGTATGATGGACATTGTTTCGGAATATCTTGATTACAATAAAGTGGATGTTTTCGTCCCAACCAATTGTAAATGTCACGAACTCGCAGCCGAGGATACAACAACTCAACAAAATCTGAGTCTATTTAAAAGGCTTTAAGGGTTGGTTTCGTAATAAATTTAATGTGCCTTTAAATTTTAAAGTTTTCCTTAACCATCTAACTAACTAAGATTAAAGTGCACTTCAGACTTAAACTGACTTTAAAGTTATTATGAAACCGGCCGTTAATGCCATTAAACTAGGATGTAAAACAGTCCTAGGAAAATATTGTTAAAGAAAAAGATCTCAACCTTACAAATTTAATAACCAGGATTGCGGCCTAGTATGGCAAGTAACAGAAGAGTATCGGCACACTCTGCACCACACAAGTTTAATGAATTAATTAATCCGGGACGGCCGTTTCGAGGATGTGTGGGATCCTGAGTGTGCCGATACTTTTGTATTGCTGCCAAGATTTTTCTTATTAAAAAAAGGCTTTAACTTTTATGACACCCTATATAAATCATATGGCCACGTATGTACGAGTTTAAACACAAAAGGGACCTCAAAGGGGATTATATTGAGAAATACAATAAACTTTACACACATAGAAATATTCTTGATGTAATGGGTTCATGTTTTACAGAAGTTTGGCATGAAATTAAGTAACATTATAATATTAGCCCTGTCTTTCAAGTAAAAATTACAGAATGAATGGGTGACAATCGAGAAAATCCTCAATTTGTTTTACATCAAAAACCCGGCTACTTCTACAAACCTGTCCTTCCTTGATGAAACATGTTCTCGCTTACCACGAATGAACGATACGAAATTCAGAAAAGTAGAATTGAACTTTATACGTTACGAATATAAAAAAAAAATTAAAAGATCACATTCCAGGCCAGATATCAGGTTAGAATTATATGAAAAATAAATGTGTTGGTGTATTTTGATGTTTATCATGCTTAAGAGTGTGAAATAGGGAAAGCTCGTTTGGGAGCCTCGTAATTTTTGAATTTAGAAAGATGAAATTTGGTATTTAGGCCTCCGATTAGAAGCAAAGAAATATTATCGAATTTCGGAAGCTGCTCATGTCAAAATTGTCCACACTCTTATGGTTTTACAGCAGTGTAGTTTGAGATTAAGTAACATTATAAATATCAGTCCCAGCTTTCAGGTAAAAATTACAGAATGAACGGTGACAATCGAGGAAATCCTGAATTTGTTTTACATCCGTAGTGAATGTGGCAGGATTACAAGAAGAACATGCCACGAATGAACGACACGACAATTTTGAAAGGTAGAGTCGAATATTAAAAGGAAAAAACTAAAGGTTCACATTCCAGGCCAATTATCAGGTTAGAATTACATGAAATAAATGAAAATAAGCATATTTTTTGTGAGTTTATTTTACCAAAAAATACAAGAGGATGAAGATACTTTAAGTAAAATTATTTGGATTGACGAATCTAAATTTACACGCGAGGGGCTAGTAAATCGTAAAAGGTCAAGAGAGAATCCACGTACTCTCCGTAAAAGGAAATTTTCAAAATATGTTTGCGGTATTTTTTATGCTGAAATAATTATTTTTATAATAATAAGTACAAACATGAAAAGAAAAATCATTTCATCGTCTTCTTTCTTGACATTTTTATCTTCATTGGAATCACCAATCAAGAAAAATATAAAGAACGAGACAGACATGGAGGTTTCTGATTAAAGGTAGAATATTCAAATTTCCTATTTTATATTTTAAATTTATCACGTTAATAAGATTTTATAATTTCCTTTCTTTCATCTTCTCTATCTTTTGTTTCAGACATGGTGGATTCTTCACCTGAAATTGTAGAAACAATAGAAGGTTTATTACCACCCGCACTAATTTTATAAAGAGAGAATAAGAGCACTAGGTCCCAGTAGGCAAGCAATCATTTTTGGAAATTTAGCCCTTAAGAGTGTAATATAGGGAAAGTTCATTTGGGGGCCTCGTAATTTTTTAATTTAAAAAGATGAAATTTGGTACTTAGGCTTCTGATTAGAAACAAAGAAATATTATCGAATTTCGGAACCTACTCATACCAAAATTAAAATAGCCCCAATTTACCCTTTTAAGAATTGGTTGTCCAAGAATGTTGAAAATTTTTTTCATATAATTGGGAGTTTTAGGGTTATTGGTTTTAAATATTTCAGGACTCCTATATAAAATTCCACCACCGATTTTACCCCCTAATTCTCGAAAAATAATATTAGTATTTTTTTTTATTTTTAACCAAAAGATTAAGTGACAATTTCCATGTTTCTAGCTTCAAAAATTGACAAAACTCTCACAACACCTTCCATCTTCTATCGTAACACTTTAAAGGATGAATTTCCAAAAAAATGGTTGAGACACGAGTTTTTTAGAAGAACCTTGTAATCCATACGTTTGCTGCAGTGGGACATTGTTTTTTATAATTATTAAATTAATTATTAAAACCATTAGGCTTAAAAGCAAATATTTCAAATTTCTTTTTTTTTCAATAAATTTACAATACTGCAGCTTTTGAAGTTTTTCAGGCATTATTTTTTTTATGTTTGTGGCATGCTGGAACCAGACACGACTCTTTCCAAGAGTATCATTTATGTATGTTTCATAAAATAAGGCTTCATTCCATTCGCTTGACGGTGAAATAATTTAATTTTTTTACCATAATAACTGCAAAAAAAAATTATTCTAACGCAGCACCAACAACTTCAGCCACTTGCATGAACTTATTTTTGGAGTTAGGCTAATTTTAATTAATTAACAACAAGGTAGACGCGATTATATTATTTGCCGCACTAGTTTTTTTTAACATCTTTCGCGAGCTCTCATTTGATACTGCGGCAATAATATTAAAGGCATAAGCTACTCACATCGTTTATCTGACTCAGTTGTTTATTGTCGTCAACTTCTGCCAAACGATGAAATCATTTTAAAATTATTTTTATCAACTCCATAACTGAAATATTTGATTCCACGTTTCGTGGATTTTTTTATGGAGAACTTCGTGATTTTAAGCAAAAATTCTGTAAAAGAACCTCAACTTTGTAGTGCCAAAAGTGATGCAATCCGATCAATCTCGCCACGTAGCAGCGCTTTCTTTTGCAACTAATCGCTAAATCATTGACCGCGTTGAACTGTTAGCTAAAAACCGGCCGAGAAAGCAAAGAAAAGAGACGGACAAATAATCGCCATCCGTACTCCGAAAGAGAGAACGTCCGCCGCTTGGGAAATGCTTAAAATATTTGTATTCGATAGTCATAGGCCGTAATTTATAAGTTGTTTATGTAGTAAACTGGATGTTTTCGAACATTTACGATTGTATAAACATTTTGTAAGTAGACTTTCAGGATACGCTCGGGCTCGCATAGAGGCACACATGGCATATACGCATTTCGAAAATCCCGACATCGTTCCGTCCTCTTCGTTCGTAGCGGGCCGCGTCGGTTGCTTCTACGCGCTGGCGTTCGGTGGCGTACTGCCGTTCCTCCGAGATTTTGTTTATAATTTCGAGAAAGCACATGGCCGTCTTAAGAGTTCATAAATTATACCACAAATTAACGGAGTTTATATTTTCTGGAAAACGGCGCATACGGATTATACAGTCAATCACAAAAGTCTACATACGCGCATACGTTCGTTCAAAAGCATCCGAGGCGTACGAATAGTTTACGTTCTACGAGAGAACTCACGAATTTACTTCTATAATTTTTGCTACTTGCCTACGCTGACAACTTTATCTGATATAAATCTGGGGGGATTTCAATTTTGATGGCTTTTTTTTATGTTAGGCGGGATATTTTAAATCAAGAGTTGCATGCAACTGGTAGGGAATTAACACCAGCAATATATTGAAGATTGTCAACGGTGTTTTTACTTAAACATATTTATAAAACATGTTTACGAGAGGAAAACAATCTTTATTTTTAATTTGACGAAGCAGCGTTAAAGAACTTGGTTTTTGCGAGGCTTGAAAGACTTACTTCTATCATTTACACCTTGGCGTTCCGACAAAAAATGTGTTTAATACAATGTTATGGAAGTCGGGGTGAATGTTACTGTTACGAGATTGAAAAATCCAATGAAAGATTTTCATATATCGCGTATGGGTGCACAGAAGCTTATTAAGATATTTTTAGGAACGGGCTCATGCATTTAAAGGAAATGAGGAGGATACATAATGAAGATGAAGCTTGCATATTTGTTTTTTTTTAAGCTCAAGTAAGAAAATTCTTCCCTTCTTGTAAACTCAATCCGGAGACATACTGTATATTGTATGTTACATACATTTGATCACCTTTTTAGTTGGAATAATACAAATAAATTAAGTTGCTTAAACTACTGCCGAACCAAGTCTATACAGCATGTCTCACCGGGAACTGCATCGATCGATATGTGAAAGAGTACACATTGGAAAATTCTGAAAACTTGCCAATACACTAAAGTCGACATGTGCTATTCAACTAAACAATGGGAAACAATTCAGCATTGCTGAAACGTTGATTTTTTCCGTTCTAAATATGTGAGGATTTGAATTGATCCAGTCAGAGAGCTCATTTCTTATAAATTTGGCTGCTTCATTCGTCCAGATAATCTTGTCCGAAAATAATTTGTGCTCTTAAGGCCATATTAACATGATTCGTAAGAACTATGTTTTTGAGTTTTTGTCTTGACCGATCAGAAGTTTTTCAAATTCTATATTATTCGTTTAACACTGTTAGATAAACGAAAGTTGGATGGCAAAAAGTACGTAAGATGCATTGGCGAGTACTGAGTATCTGTGCAAGTAAACAAATAGGTTTGAATGTTAAAGAAGAATAGTCAAAATTAGCAGCGAACGGTATTGGTTGGCTCCCATTTTCATTCTAGAAACGCCCTGTTTTTTTTTTCTTTTTTGGTTTATTCAGTTTTATTTCTTTCTAGTTTATTTCTTTGTAAGTCGATACACTTTTTCCCGCGATTCCTCCATTTTAATAATCCGTTCAAATAATTGGTAATTGGAATCTTGTCTTGCAATATAAGCATTTGTGAATCTCATTCGATAAAAGTCTATCCTACGAGTGACATTTTGAGCCCGGGAAAGAGAAAAAAAAAATACTAGGAGCCAGATCTGGTGAATAGGGAGGTAGAGTGGGTGGTTGATCAATTCGAACCCCAATTTGTGAACCTTTGCCATGGCGACCATTAAAGTTCGGGACTGTGACAAAACAAAGTCTTCTTTTCCTTAAATGCGGTCGTTTTTTCGCAATTTCTGCCTTCGGCCTGTCAATCAATGATACGTAGTCTGCCTCTCCCGTTATTGTTTTTCATTTTTTCTAAGATAGTCGATTAACACAATTCCATGATTATCCCAAAAAGCAGTCGCCATCACTATTCTGGACGATGTAGCAGTCTTCTCGTTTTCGGAGCTAATTCACAGTCTACTACTTCGGTTGTGCTTTGACTCCAGAAGCGTATTTGTGTCTCCAAGCATCATCTACAGTTATTAATCGATGCCAAAACTCTTTAAAACTTATTTCGCTTAAATTACCTCAACAAGGGCGTTAGAATTGTTCATTCGAATAAAAATACGTTTCCGGTTCCGAGATTGAGCAAGCCCGGCATCCAACGTGCGGTCTTCAGAATTGGCTGTTAAAATCTCCGATGGATGTGTAAATATGCTAAGAATCTGGGTAAAGAGTTTTTGTTATTTATAATACTGGAATTTTAAAAATAACATTAAAAAAACATTTTTAACAGATACAAAAGCGGCTTTTGGGAAAAAAGGTAATCGTTGGAAGTTTTCCTTAAACAAGTCAACAGTAAGTTTCATAATAAATACATATGAATATTCGGGAACCGTCGAAATTTTACATTTGCGATGGACGATCGAGACGTACAATGCAAAAAAGGAGACGCAAGAGTAATTAGGTAATTAAAAAGATAAAGAATATCCCGACAAATCAGTATCTAGCGTCGCTAAGTGGCTTAACTTAGCGGTAAGTAATCGAACAGCATAGCTGGGCTAATCGACCAGCCAAAAAGTCATTTATTTCGGGAGAAATCCCGCGTAAGTGAAAAAATGGAAAACAGTCCTCTTTTTTAATGAGTCGAAATTGAATTTAAAAGGGAATGAAAAGAGGTCGGAGACCTAAAACTAAGCTCCTATATCCTCGCTACCGTTAAGTATGGAGAAAAGCACATGATCAAATGGGGTCGCTCCTCCAGATGCGTTATTAGACCTCTGCATAGAATTAATGGAATTACGGATACGGTTATGTATAAAGACATCCTTAAAAATGCGGGGTATTCCCAGACACTTCAACCATGTGGATCGTCGTCATGTTGAAAGCATACGTTGGATCCCGGTCAAGTTGAAAATCTCTGGGAACTCGTGAATAAGAACAACAACAAAGAGGGCGTAAACGGAGATATGGATAAATTATTCGAATTAACACGCCTACAATATTATTCACAATCTTATTTCTTCCACGCCAAAGAAATATAAAGCCTTCCTTAAAAACGAAGCTTATGCCATAAAATATTGATTATTAAGTTTTGATTCGTCTTGTCGCGTAGTTATTCGATTTTGTGTTGTTTTTATTTTTAAAATTAGGATTTTGAACAATCATCATTACTAAAGTTTTCCACTTTCCGGGCGCTTCATGAAATTAGCTGGGAGTCTAGACAGACCCGTGTTTTGTCGACTCTCGAGGAAACCAGAAGACAACGCGAAGCTATTCTTATGAGACGAGTCTGTCTAGTCGCTGCTAATTTTGTGAAGAGCTGTACTTATATAGAATGGTGAGTAAAAATCTACAGAAAATACTTTGTGTTTCTATCTTCCACTAAGAACTTATTAAACGGGCATTATTTTAGTTATTTTAGCGATTGTCACCACATTTATTCACGTTGCTGCGCCTAGAAATTGAGTAAATTTGTAAGATGTATAAATACGTTTGTCCTGGAAGCTTACGCTAAAGCGTTTCTTCCAATGATAATATTACTTTTAGTGTGTCGAAAAACTGCAGTCGTAAGTTCCATAACTCGAACTTCAAGATACAAATAATGTTGTTCTACTGATCAGTACGTGGCCTTTGTAATGTCTCAGAGTTATCATTGTTTTCACTACTTTCAGGTTCTTCCGAAGACGGCTAAATTTCTTATAAAATGCCGTCGTCTGTAGAAAGATCTAATGTAAAGGCTTTAACATTTACAAGAATAAAATCATTAAAATTTAATCCTTCGAATTCCTTCGAATGGTTGAGATCTACCAATGCTTCATGTTGCTGTCTCTTCCATGTTTTCAAAACTTCCTGAACGGCATCGATCAAAGACAAATTTGAAACGTTTCCGGTCTGTTCTAGTTCATTGATGGCTTTTGTTTAAGTTCTATATTGATAATGATACAAAGTTGTCTATTCCTTGGTCAAATATCTGCAATTTTGAGGTCATATTAGG
>LR736874.1:4636498-4719829 GCA_902654985.2 Oryctes borbonicus
CCTTCGAATGGTTGAGATCTACCAATGCTTCATGTTGCTGTCTCTTCCATGTTTTCAAAACTTCCCGAACGGCATCGATCAAAGACATTTGAAACGTTTCCGGTCTGCTCCAGTTCCTTGATGGTTTCTGATAAAGTTCTATATCGATAATGATACAAAGTTGTCTATTCCTTGGTCAAATATCTGCAATTTTGGATTAGGAGGAAGAATGTGAGTTCGATCGGTCTGTAAATCTTGTCGGAAAGCGGGATCAATAATCATAACTACGTTCCTGTTTTCAGATGAAAACTTTCAGCTTCTTCCAAAGACGTCTAAATTTCTTATAACATGTCGTCGTCTGTAGAAAGATCTAATGTAAAGGCTTTAACATCTACAAGAATAAAATCATTAACATTTAATTCTTCGAATTCCTTCGAATGGTTGAGATCTACCAATCCTTCATGTTGCTGTCTCTTCCATGTTTTCAAAACTTCCCGAACGGCATCGATCAAAGACAAATTTGAAAAGTTTCCGATCTGTTCTAGTTCCTTGATGGCTTTTGATAAAGTTCTATATCGATAATGATACAAAGTTGTCTATTCCTTGGTCAAATGTCTGCAATTTTGAGGTCATATTAAGAGGAAGAATGTGAGTTTGATCGGTCTGTAAATCTTGTCAGCAAGCGGAAGAACTTTCAATCTAATTTCGAAAATTTCAGCCGTCGTCCGAGCTATTTTTTTCGCCACATAATCAAGAGGTAACCATAGTTTTTAGCTCTAACAATTAACAAAATCTTTAGTTTCTCTAATCCGTCCATGTTGATATATTAAGGGCAGATTACCCATTCCTTGTTCCTGTTTCCCGCCATTGAAGATAAACGTTTTGCCGTTTCGTCAGCGCCTCGCTACTAATAGTTTTCCAATAATCCCGTTTCCAGTTTTCGCAATCGCCGCCATTTGGAATTTTGGGAACTTCGTTGTTGTATACATTACCGAAAGAAACATTCGTTTCCACTTGTCAAGCCATCTAGTACTAGTTTTAAAATTCGTGCCGCCAATATTTACCAAGATTTGGTAGTTTGGCTTCTTAAATCACTTGTTTCTGTCGCTTGCTGCCATCAACATTCTTCACAATATTAGGTATGGACGGCTTATTTTGTTGAAATTGCGGAAGAAGTTGATACAAGGACCTTATATTTAATGGTTGTATCTTTCTTTCTATTCCCTGCTCATTCAATTTCTTTGATGATTTTAATTTTTTCGCTAATCCCAGAGACTTCTGCACACTAGTCGGAGTCCAATTAATTAGCCACACTGGTTTATACTTGTGTTAGAAGCAAAATGCATCGCATTATCTTGAATAAATTTTAGTCTTGCGGAAGCTGTTTGCTCAAAAAATGCATAAAAATATTTCGATTTATGGAAGTTCGCATTATGGGAACAATTTTTAATGCATCGTGTATACCGAAATGCTATTGCCACAAAGATTTGTTCGACTTATCGTTAGAGAAAAATCGAGTTATAGATGGAGTTATGTGCTCAAATATAGAACCTTACTTATCATTGATTAACCCGTAAGTTGTAACTGATATTAAATGTACAATTTTCCTTTATTTACAACAGACATAGCGACGTATTGCACATAATTTTTTTGTCAATTTTAGTAATGTTGAAGTCCTATACGTTTTAATCAAACGTATAGGACTATTACCACGGCAAGAAAAGCTCTTCTCTATGTTTCTTTTTTTTTGTGTGTTTGTGCCGACAATTCTATCCTTTACTCAAACTAAGTGCGCTACATGATATCTTTCCTTAACAAAGTTGTTTTTAAATGCGAAATATAAAACCCCGTGCAAGCACAAAAGTAGACATATCGTGGGCGCGCCCGTTAATCAAAACGCGTTAAAAATACCACCTTTTTTCTCGGTAAGTGAATCACTACGGTTTACAGTCTAGACTAATTAGGCGAATTTGCTAATTTTCGGTACAGGTGATATTTCGCGGAAATCGAACCTCTTGTATACAAATTGAATTCACCGAGACATGCAAATAAATTTACTGATAGAGCGTTCGTTTATTTGTAAGCGTCCGTTTGCGGGCTTACGGGTCTTACAGGTTAATGGTTGATTACTTAAATCCATTCCGGAAAGATGTTTTTTAAAAACAATTAGCTTCCGTTGAATATCTTTGTACGTTGTTTAAATTTGCCGCTTTAATGTTGGCAATCCTAAAAAAGCATGCGCATTAAATGCTTTCAATTTAAAATGTCTATATATAAATTGTACATAATAGAAAGTAATTCTAGGTTATCAATCTTCACCGGGAAACTCCCTGACCTAATATAATCTACGTTTCACTAGCTGCGAGTGGTAAGAAGACGTCAGATTCCAGATTCCATTGGCGTTCCATGGAAAAAAGGCGCGAGAAGCGGACGCCATTTTGTCCTCATAAGTCAGACATTATCGGTGCACTCCGTTAACATAACAACACTTAAATAAATAAATAATAAAAAGGCGGTGCTTACACTACCGCGGCTACCGTTTATTTATCTACGGGAGAGCTTCTCGATGTTCCCTGTCATGTCGAATAACATATAGATCCAGAACTCGTTCGGTCGCGTACCTGGTTTTTGTCATATACAACGTATACAGCGTCTTCTGAAAGTATCCAAACCGTCCCGATTAATTTGTAACGTTGTACTATCTTTATTTACTTTATATCGATGCTGTGTGGTGAAAGATCGTGAAGATTATTTGCTACGTTTTGGAAATTATGCTTTAATAATTTTAATTAGATAGTTAGATTAATTTGCTAATATGTGAGTTTATAAAACACAAAGAAGTAAAAAAATATTAATTTTTCCATATTTCAAGCCTAAATGGCATTCAATTAAATTTTCTAGATTTGCTGTATTTCAAAAATCATTGACACTAGCTGGTATTCGAACTGCCAATGTAAGTCAATTCAGTAGGCTTTTACGAATGTGATGTGTCTTCTCCTCCGGTAAAAAATTGTGTTCTTCGGAGCCTAGGAAACAGCAAAATGTCGCATGAGAGGAGATATGGTGAATAAGGTGAGTGGTCTATCAATTCGAACTCCAATTCGTGAAGTTTTGCTATGGAGATTATTACAGTGCAATACCGTGTGTTGTCTCGGTAGAACAAAACTTTTTCTTCAAGTGTGACCATCTTCCCACAATTTCTGCCTTCAGCTTCTGAAGTAATGATGCGTGGTATGCCCTCGTTATTGTTTCTCCCTTTTTAAGGCAATGCTTCGATATCTTAGTAAGATGAATTGTAGGAGGTTAAGTTGGCAATCGTTCAATGTGAGGGTTTCAGAATAATTCCCATGAGTCCCAAGTCCCATTTCACCCACGTAATTCACCGAGAAACCGTCCAAAGTTGTGTTAAACTTTCTTTGCTTGAATTTAGCTTTAAGTTATAACATTGGAACCGCTTTTTAAAGTTATCAAATCGACTTCCGCTACACTCGTACACTCGTGTATAAAACAAATAAGGGAGGTCCAAAAATGGATCCCTGAGGTACGCCATATTGGACGGTCTTGTAATTTTGAACCGGAATGTTCATCTGCCATAACGCTCTGCTAAAAACTCAATCCAATTCAGTTTAACATCCTCTCAATTTGGCGCAACAGAATTCCAAGATGAACACAGTCGAAAGCCTTCGTCAGATCTATCAAAATGCTTTCTTAAATCCCTAAGCGCGTGTAATAGACCTCTTCTTTATGAAGCCGTTTTGGTTGTTAGTGCAATAGGCCCGATAAATTCAGTTTTGATTATAACTTATTTTACTTTCTCAAGAGTTTCTCCATTTCTAGAATTGTAGAAGAAGTGATGAAGAATGCGATGGGCACTTCATCAGCACCGATTACTTTAGAGTTATTTGATGAATGTGCTGCATCCTTTATTTCAACTTTACAGAGCAATTATGGTATGAATTTAATTTTATTATGCTTCGTAACAGAAGATACAGTTGAAAAGAAATTTATTTCAAAATGAGACCGCTTTTTTTGGAATCGATTCATACTTCGGAGATCACTGATTCGGTTGTGTCTCCGCTTCAGGGCTTTGGTGAGGTCCACTCAAATACATGTTTGAACCCGAATTAACATTTTTCATGCCAAAATTTGTATTCAATGTATAGTAAACATGTTCCTTCAAGATGTCCGTAACCTCTGTTGCTCTAGCACCGTTCGGTGAACTTTTTTACGATGTTATCGATAGTGATTGTAGTTCTTAGCCGTCTGGAACCTTCATCGTCAACTAAGCTGGAACCTTTAAATTCAGTTGGTTAAAATTTCACTGTGGCAAATGAGGGCGTAGTCTTCGTAAATAGCATCCATCTTAATTTGTAGAGGCGTATTGTTTTCCAAACAGAAAATATAATGATATTCCACAAAAATCAAGTTCGTGCTTTCATATGTAAGGATCATAGTTGGGTCGATTGAAGAGGTGCTTGCAAGTTCAAAACTATAAGTGTACCTTTTTTTTGCTTGTTTAGATCGTTTGTTTGGAAAACCACTGCATTAACTTATATAGCACCATTTTCTTTATATAATCGTAATGTTTACTTGTACTTGGCACAGGTACAGTTATTTCTTTTTTTATCTCCCTTTTTTCTTCTCTCTTTTCTCTAGAATTAAGATTAGCATGTAGGATGTTGACGTAAATTTCTGTTTCCCATTTGTATTCTTTTATTCGGGGTCGGGTTAAAGCAGTCTGTATAATTTTGATGTAACTGGGCCCCACCCTGAGGTTGTTAATTCATTTGTTTTTTTTTTTCTCCGTTTTAGCATTTTCTTCTCATGTTTCCACAATAAAGGCATTTATTATTATTATTTAATGTTTTAAATTTCAGAACAGAAACATTAACATCGACTGCCACAAACGACTGTTGAGCGTGCAATATTGCTGAGATTTTTAAAAGTATATTTCAGCGACATAGCAAATAACCTGAGTAGGGTTAACGAATTAATTTCATGTTTCCTTTCAAGTTATTTTCTTTTTGATTATCCAATAATTGATTGAAATCCACTAAATAACTGCTTTGCCTAATTGTATCTGAGGAATTCCTTTTGGTTAATTTCCCTTCTTCATCCAGAGACGCCATAACGACGCAATACTTTGATCCAGAAACGAAACGACTCTTCCTCCCGCTAGCTCTTATAAATTTTATAGCTCCTCTCGGATATTTTCTCCTTTGCGCAAAACTAACAAACGACCAAGAACGTATATTCGGGAATATTTCCTCATCGGCGGGGCCTCATCGACAACAACATCGACCAAACTACCTCGATTCCCGCGCGCGCGGAACATCAAAAAGATACGCCGTCGCGCGAGCTTCACATTATAAACCCATAAAATACGAAACAAAAAAGCGCGGCCGCGTTCGATGCCGTCTTCTCCTTCTTGCTCCTTCCAAAGCGTCGCGTCTAACGCAAAGATCAACAGGTAATACCGTTGGGCGGCGGCGGCGTCCACCACAAAAGCCTACGGTGAGTCGTAAATAAGTCCTAATCACCCGGTGGCCTGTCCAAACTTCTCCGGAAGCCGACGTACGACCGCCTTTGAACTGAGCCTGTGATCTCTCCATCCTGGCGGTAGATTTCGCTTTTCGAATTTATTCGATTGGATTTTCTTCGCGTTGCTATCGCTGGATGCCGTGGAAGAGATGGAAACGTTGTGGATGTATAAGTGTTTCGGTCTCTTTTGCTCGCGATCAAACGAAATTGATTGAATTGGTAAGAGCCATTACACTGCCTTTTACAATTCTGTTACAAATTGAAAATTCATAAAAAAATATGCGAAATCAAGAAACGTTTATTGATATTTCTTGGAAATAAGTAAATAAATTAAAAAAGTCAAAATTAATAATTTGGTCTGCGACAAACCTTTGCTATGACTTTCCATTCTTTTGTTGAGTAGTTCTCAGTTCTAGTTTTTATATCCATTCTTTCGGTATTTCCGGTTATTTGCTCTAGTTACAAGGGCTCATTTTAAGTTTTTACAAAAAAAATGCAAGAAAAAAAAATTTGGTACAAATTGTTCTATTGTTTCTCAAAAATTTTGAACGCGTTCGAAACAATTCTCTAAACAAACGAAGCAGGTGTTTCCAAAACATGGATTTTAAAGGCTTCGACAGTTTCTTGTTGAAAGCTATTGTCCACGCATGTTTCGCTTGACATTCTGGAACAAATAGAAGTCGTTAGGCCATAAACCACCAAATACTGCCAATGAAATATTGCTTTTATTATGTTTCTCTCCTTGCAATAATCAGTTGTTTGACGTGCTGTGTGAAAACTGGGATTATCACGATGAACGATGATGCGACGTTGTTGATTTTTCATCGATGACTTCTGACAAACAAATTGTTCTCTTGAATCTCTTGAAGTTGTTGGATTTGGCTCATCTGAGAACACCCAAGCAGTTGATTGTTGCTTAGTTTCCAGCTCGTACGGATGGATTCAAGTTTCGTCCGCTGTTACGATGTTGTATACGGATTTTGAGGTTGCATACACCAATTGGCACAAGCTTTTTTCGGTGCTTGGTCCATCAGGAACAGATCTTTTTCACACCTAAATGTTCGTGCAACATCGATGTACTGCAATCCTTAATACGCCTAAGGATGCGGTAAGTCATATATGGATCCTCTTCAATAATGTTGCACGCAGCATCGGTGTGTTTTGGAACAACAATCGTTTTTGGTTCACTTTCATTCGGATTATCTTGTCTACGTGTGTCTATTTTCGGTCTCAAGATAGATCTGATCCATTTCCTTTACAACACACTTTTCTTTGTCTCGCTTTAATAGATATATTCTCACAAGTCGCGACTGGTGTTATCAATTTTTTTTTTCTTTTATTCCTCGTTCTATCACCATGGCTCTATCTATTTTGTTCATGTTCTTCTTTGTTGATCATGTTCTCCTGTGTTCTTGTGTTACTTTAAAGCCACAAGCGATTTGTTTTTGACCCATTGGTATTGAAGCTGAAAGGTTTGAAAGGTTCTTCGACATTTTATAACAGATATTGAAGAACGTACCTTGATAAACAGTTCAAAATAAAATCGGGCTTTTTACAACTATCTCTATTTGAATCTGTCCAAATTCTCTCTCCAAAGAATGCACTTATTTACGTATTAAAATCGTAACAACTTATGATTTTGCATTGATGAATACGGCTGGTAAAGTCTAATTATAAGTGCAGCCTTCCTAGTCGCATAAATATAATAATATCATGCGTGCATTGCCGATTAATTTCCGTACGTACCGATAAATACATAGTTCATTGATGCGAGGAAGCGAGTATTATTAATTAATAAAATTCACGGCAACGCATGCGAAATATTACCGCGAAGCCTGCCCTTATGATCCGATAAATTTTCCAGCTTAACAATGATGAATTATTTAACATTGTATATCTTCTGTAACAAAATAAATTAATTTAATTACTAAATCAACACCATGTGTGGTGGTAAATACCACACATTCTGCCCAACATCGGGCGTTCCCCAAGGGTTAATCTTGAAACCTGTATTCTTTTCAATCTTTATTAGTGATATCCCCGATTTCTTGCAATGTTACGCTGTGTTATTTGCAAGATAGTTTGTACAGAATGGTTTGTACTGAATGTGTTGCATCGTGTGGATAATGTTGCTCAATTTTGTACAGTGTGTTTTTTTGGGGCATTTTTGACAAAATGTCTCTTTTTGCAGATCGCGCGTCTTAAAAATAAAATAAATTTCAATATTCCTAGATCTAGTTACTGTATATTTTATGTAGGAGGAGATAGCACTAGTCAATTATGTAAACCATTTTAATTTAATTTTTTCTTTGTTCAATGCTAACGCGTGAAATCGTTACGGCATTTAAAAACATGCAAATTACAGGTATGTAGTCTGATCATATCTGGGTGTCCCATTAAAAAAATTAAAGTTGACTGAAAAATGTTCGCAAATATTAATTCAGGAATAATACATCGCTCGCCATTATTTCCTACACAGGGACCAATAGAAATAGGTCGAATTTCAAAAATCGCTTGTATATCGAAAACAGAATGAAGTTAGTCAAGATTTCTTTACAACGCTAAAGTAACATCGAAAAAAGAAGACGCCTATGTAATTTTTTTCTCTTTCTCCGTTTAGCATGTAACCTGCAATACCAACGAAAATGGATCACCCTGTACACCATTACTGCGTTTTTTTTAGTATTTATGGCCTAGGTTGTGTCGTTTCATATTGGTATTTTAAATTTTTTGTATTTGGGCCGTGATTTGTTGGAAATAAGCTAAATAAAACAAAAGAAAAACAGTCGTTGTTGTAACAATGTAACAATAAATATTGAACAAAATACAAAGAATCGAATTACGGGTTGTACTCGGAGGAAAATGGCGCTCGCCGTAGGTTCGAATCTTGCCGGACTCAATGAAAGTTTTATTCTTTTAATTGGATAAATTCAATAACGTCGAAAGAAAGAAACAAGAAATTCCGAAATTTTACCTGATCTCTTTGAAGAAAAAGCACTTTACCACTTACTTTAATGTCTTTCCGATGAAAAATTGAATCAATTCACGAATTGACAAAACATCGCGACTTGATTCAATTTGCCTACTTTTTACCTTATAACGGGTTAAATTAGGTACAGGTAAATCCTCCGAGCCAGATACGCTAGTATAACTTATTACTAAATCTACAGAAGCAGGGACTTTCGACAATTATGCAAATTACAAATGTTACTAATGAAACATTACATCACATTGTTAAAAAAACACATAAAAAATATTATTAAAATCACTTACCTTTCGGACAGTTTGTGGGCGTGGTCCTCGTGGGAGTCCTTGGTTTTCCTTGCTGGTTCACTTGCGTAAGCGACGAGTCACTGAAACAAAAGATAAAATTTAATCGAACAAGTTAAACATTTCTGAACGTCTGCTTTTGGGATGATCTGTGCTTAATGGGACGCAAATTCGTAGTAATCTCGATTGCAAAGCGATAGAAATAGTGTCAGATTCTTTGCGTCTCTACTACGCTAAAAAACCGATATGTTTAAGACAATTAAATTGATTTTCTTAAAAGAAGTGTATGCTTTTTTTGAAGTTTTAAGCAGTGGCGTTATGAAACTGTCCAAGTTAAAGGATTACCTGAGAAGTAAGATTTTTCTGATGAATTAGCAGTTAATAATAATTATAATAATCCATACTTTCACATCTCCCAAGACCCAATTGCAGGGGACATCGGCTGACCATGAGTTATTACTAAGACTGCGTCCGTAGAGCGAGATAAGTTATAGCTAAATACATGTCATTTAACGAAGCTGTACCTTTAGGCTAGACCTTTCACATAACTTGCTTATCTTAATGGCTTTTTGTAAACAACTTTCCCTTGTGCATAAAAACGCCAATAGGGCTAAATGTAAGAGTAGTTTTACTTAGACGTTAGTTGGACATACTTGTCTTTAAGTAAAATAAACATTGTTCACCAAATCTCCTTTGTGTTCTTAAAAACCGCGAGTCACGTCTTAAGATGTTTACGTTCAGTATTCGCTAAACTTGGGGTAAGGAAAACTACGGCAAACCTTACTCTGGGAGTGACGAATCCTGGGTTCGAACCCGATATCCCCATTTCCATACTTTAAAATACTTAAAGAAAAGCTCCAGAACTAAATGCACAGTATGCCCGCTTCAACGTCATAAAGAAACGATGATGGTCTTATAATATCCTAGAGCAAAACCGGGAAAACCTATCTAGCTACTATTGGGGATCGGCTGATTTTGCCAGCACTTGAAGAGGTTCTAAGAACTATTATGTACAAACCTGCATGTGATATACTCAAGAAGATATTGCTCACAGTTCAAAGACGTGGAAAGCTTATTGTGTAATTTTTCCGCAGTTACGAAGAGGATGAGACAACTTTACCTTTACCATTTGCGAGAACTGACAACATACACTAAACGCGAATCAATATTAAATGTTTTATAAGATTATTTCATGAAAAAAGCGATCCTTCTATCCCTTCTATCAAATATAATATCTACTACAGTAGATGGAACACGAGCCACGTTTGGGTGTTATCGCAGTTTTATGAGCCCTTTGAAAAAAAGGTACCGAGAAAAATTACGAGGATTTTCATCGATTACTCTCGATCGCCCAGTGAAGTACGTTGCGTTTATGTTTTACCTTCCGAGATCGTTTTAGAGCTTTTGGACCTTACAGATCTCATTTTAAAAGGAAATTTAATTGAATTGAGGTCAGATATTGGATTTATTTACTAAATTTAATTTAACATTAACTTGCGACAGTCTGATTTTTTTTTTTCTATTAAAATCCCCATATACTTCTGGACATTTTTGAGATTACAATCTGATGATAACATTGATCAATGAATAATTTGATTCTAACTTAAATTGCTACAGGTTCAAACTTAACTAAGGATCTATTTACTCACTAGTTCACCTCAGGTTCTGATAATTGAAGTACACTAATCCTTGCGTGTAACTACCGCACAAACACTCTGCTTTTCACTCATTTCACTATACTAGTTCGAAGGGTTTAATCCTCTTCAATCTTCTTGTCAAGTTGGCGTTATCGAGGGGCTGGAGTGCCTCAGCATTCACGTGTTGGTGAAGTCGTTGCTCGTGACGTCTTGTGATTTTGGAAATGGTTTGATTAACTGTCTCTATTTCAAGGTCCTTATGCAGGTTACAGTTGCGGAAGTACCAAGGTGCATCAACCATGTCTCTTAGTACTTTGTTTTGTAATCGTTGAATGATTTGGATATTACTTTCGCTAGCACAGCCCCAAAGTTGTGGGCCATATGTCCACACTGGTATTAAAACTGGCTTATAAAGAAGCAATTTATTGTGGATGGATAACTTGGAGTTCCCTTCCCAGTAACCAATAAATTTTTCTATACTTTAGATTAGACTCTTCTTTTTTCTTTTTCACATGGGCTTTCCAGCGTAGCCTTGCATCTAGGGTCATGCCCAAGTATTTCGCCGAGTCAGCATGTGGTATCTGGGCATGGTTTATTCTGATAGGAATATGCTGTTTTAATTTATTGGTGAAGTCTACATGTACAGACTTACTTTCGTTAAGCTTTATACGCCAAGTCCTGGTCCAGGTGTTTACTCTATCCATGGAGGATTGTAGCTTTCAGCAGCCTCTTCATGATTTTTTTCCTATTGCGATAATGGCTGTGTCGTCTGCAAACGTTGCAGTGATGTTCTGTTTAAGATTAGGAATGTCTCTAGTGTATAGCAGGTAGAGTACTGGTCCGAGTACGCTACCTTGCGGCACTCTAGCCTGAATTTCCTTTAAATTAGAACAGGCCTCCTCCTGCTTTATTCTAAAATATCTTCCTGAAAGGTAAATCATACCTTTCAGGAATAGGTAATAATTGAGAGTGTTGGCGTGGCAAGGTTTTGTTGAGCTTGTGAAATAAGCCTTCGTGCCAGACTTAATCTGAATTTAATAAAAACAAAGTCACCATTGCTACAGATTTCAAATCCAGTTATCAGACATCACACGATTTTCAAAGCCGGATTTGGGGATGTTTCGGCCATGGGAAAACCATATTACAAGAACTCTTGGACTATGGATTATTGCAAGAAAGCTTTTTCACCTTCATATCTCGTCGAAAGGGGTTTTAACGTGACTACCACTAGATCTGTGGCTATATCTCACTTAAACCAAGCCAAATATTAAACAATTGTTATCAGAGCATCAGGTTCATCTCCCTCATCGATAGCATTTTTATGTATATTTTTAATTTTTTTTTTACAAAGTTCTGTAATGTTTCGTTAAAAATGCATATATCCATGTGGCATTTCAATAAAGATTTGAATAAAAACTGATTTCTTGCGGAATGATCGTATGTCATACGCGATGTTTTTATGACGTCTCATTACCAATACAGGGCGTAAATTTCTCCAATTAAAAAAAAAGTCAATCTGAAACAGTAGCTGCTTTAACATCATGTAACTTAGTTATTATTACAAAGCACAATTATCGGACTAAGACAAGTAAGCAATTTACGTCTAGGGACATTTATTTGAAAACGTTGAGACATCTGCGTGTTGTTGTGACGATATCGACAATAAAGATAGTCTAATCTCATATTTTGGCGTATTCTGCGTTCCGCTTCAGTCTCTTGCTGTTTGTTATTTTGGTCAGTTCTTGTTAGAGCTTCTTGGTACTAAAGATGCCTAGTACTTATTTACTGTCTAACAATTGTGTATTTGAGGTACTTTTATGTAATAATTTTAAGTATTAATTTGACAATTTTCATTGTTGCCGCGTTGGTGAATTCAAAACAGCAGGTAAAGTACGAAGCTTGTTGAAAACTAAAGTAAGATGTCTAGTAACAGCTGTTACTGAGGGCACTGAAGTAGCCATCCAGGATATAACATACAGAATGTATCAGAATAAACAGCAGGTTACTCTCGGTTGGAAAAAGAGGTAGCGAAACTTTCTCAAACAGTGTATCTTCACGGCCAATTATTTTGAAAAGGATTGGCTTCCGCTACCGGAAGGATAGCGTTAATGGAGAGTTACCTAACATCGTCTTATCTGGATTTACATTTTTGAATAAATACATTAAGTATATGCGGACACAGTTTCGGGAATGTGTGTATTTGGATGAAACATGTGTCGACCATGGCAAGACAATGCGAAAGGTCGCGCGAAAAGTATAAAACCCGACGGCAAATGTACATGCTGGAAATAAACTTGGTTTCATACTTGACGCTTTTTTTTTCAATTGGAAACTAAAAACTTAAATAATAATAAAATTAGATTTGATCTAAACACGTTCAAAAAGTCTTTGTTACATTTAGTGGCACTCAACAGACCTGCAAAGAAATATGTCGTAGATGAACTTGCGGAAAATATGGTCATACGGTTCTTCATATTACAATACGTGATGGTTAGAGAAGTGGAAATTGCATGGCAACTTAAACGCTTATAATCGGCCTTGGAATATTTGTTTACATTTTCATTTGATAGCAAGAGATCATCTGACGTCATAGACGATTAATGACGTGCGTTCATTTCATAAATAATTATACACTATACACGTTCTTTTTTCACGATTATCCAATCTTTAGAAAGGAAGAAGTTTAGGAAAATTCTACATTATGCAGAATTCCACAGGTGGTCTACGGGACGGAAAGATGTTGGAATTTCTGGCCTATATTGATTATTTAATTAGTAATTACCATATATCATAAATATTTGTTTCGCCCTAAACATTTTGATTGGTTTAGAAAATAACATTTATAGTTGAAAATTGGTCCAGAGAAGATCTATGTCGCATTATTCGAATTTGATACGATTGAAGAGCATCAACCATGCGAAATTGCATTCGACTAAATCACTACAGCATCAGATACATCACCCACAACGAGATGATGCTCTTTTACATAAAATCTTAGGCGAGATATCTGTATTCAACGTGCTTTCTGTGCTCTCAAATTAATTTATCCTCCATACAACCACTTCATTGTTTTCCATCCAATGGTTTTGAAACTCTTGTTGTGACTTAGTGCGCTTCACTGTCACCATAAGTACTGTGGTTGATTTAATGGAATATTGTAGAAATGTCTTTCGGTGATGTCGTGTAGTTAATATTTTACTTGACGTTTCACTGACCATGCTGTCAGCTTCTTCAGAAGATTTCTAAAGACTGATGTTGTCTTTTGCTCTTCGTTATATATCCTATTTCTGTTCCACTTTGCTGATCCATAACCGTTCCGTTCCACTGAAACGCGTCGTTCGTTGTATGACGACTTCGTTGTGCTAACTTCCACGTGTTGCTGATCTTGTATCCGTCTTCGCGATTGAAGTTGTTGGTGTTCTTCATTATTTCTATGGATTCGCGTATTATCCTCGGGTAGTAGTGGCTGGTCCTGGCTAATACCTTAACGTCGCTGTAGCTTATGCGGTGGTCCCCTTGTTGGTGCAGGTGTTCTGCTACTGCAGATTTTTCAATATGCCTAAGGCGTGCGTCTCTCTCGTGTTCTTTTACTCTGCCGAATACTCCGTCCTGTTTGACCGATGTAGCTTTTTCCACATTGGCATTTCAGTTCGTATATGCCTTTTGCTCGTAGTTTTGGTAACGCGTCCTTGTTAGGAGGGAGTAGTTGGTCGATTTTGGTCACCGTGTTGAAACGTGTGGTGATGTTTTTTTCTCCCCTAGGGTCTTTTTTAGCCTGTCGGTGACTCCGGCTATGTATGGAAGGTATGCGTATCCTGCTGGTTGTTGTTGGTCTTCGTCTTTTCTCTGCTCTCGTGGCTTCCTTATATCTTTTGTACTGTAGCCGTTCTTCTGCAGAGCGTTTTTGACGTGTTGTATTTCGCTATTCCTGTGATGTTTATCGCTGATTTTCTCCGCTCTTCTTAACAATGTGTTGATGAGGGATCTCTTCTGTTGAGGATGGTGGTGAGACGTTGCATGCAGATACCGGTCTGTGTGAGTCTTCTTACGGTATACACTGTGGCCTAGTTTGCTGCTGTCAGTGCAGTCCACTAGGACATCTAGGAATGGTTCGATTTCCATGGTGAAGTTAATGTTTGCGTGTTGTCTGTTGGTGTGTTGCAGGAATTCCTCTAGAGTTTTTGGACCGTATGGCCATATGACAAAAGTGTCATCTAGGTCATCATTTAGGTTTCATCCTGCTAGATTCGATGGCTTCTTGTTCGAACGCTTCCATAAAGATGTTGGCGATCACAGGTGACAGAGGAGATCCCATTGCAGCGCCACTCGCTTGTTCGTAGAATTCTCCGTTCCACAGGAAGTAGGTCGAAGTAAGGCAGGGTCTCGCCAAATTAATCAGATCCGGTTGCAGTCCTTTTGGTATTAGTTGTTGCCTGATGATCTCTAGTGTTTCTTCCACTGGTACATTGGTCAAGAGTGATTCGACGTCGAAAGATACCAATAAATCTTCCTTTGTTATTTCGTATCGTTGTAGTATCTCGATGAAATGTTCGGAGTTCTTCACAAAGCTTTTGGTGTTCCCGGAGTATTGTGCTAGTTGGTTTGCGACATATTTGGCTAATTCTGGTAAAATGGGTAAATTTAATTCTGGCGCCACTATGCGTGTAAATGTTAATAGGTTATTATTTACCAAAAAATGCAAAGTTTATATGAACTGCAAAAACACACGTTTAATTTACCATTTGTAATTACTTTATTAATTGTAAGTATAAAAAGTAATTTTTTTATCTTTCTAGAATTTTTTGTTAATCACAATTTTATTTACTACTTAGTACTTACCTTTCTATGACAATTTAGTTGGTCTGATTTAGTATGTGCGCGGGCATGGTCTGTTTAATATAAACTTTGAACTTATCTTATTTTTACGTATTTCTTTTTGCTTTTATAATTTTTTTTCCTGATTAGAAGCTACTCACTAGCTTTACTTCCTTTTTGTATTTTTTTTGTTAAGTAGATCAACATTAGCTGTACTTCGCCAATTGATGTATTACATTCTTTGTTTCTGTATATATATGCATATATTTTTTTGTGTGCAACAATAAAGCTGGTATTATTATTATCAATTGGATTCTAAACCGGCTAAAAAAAGTCCAATGGAAGAAGAAATTATGATCTGCTCAAGTCTAAAAGAATATTCATAACCTCCTGACCACAAAAGAAGTAGATTTTGAACAAGATTAAGAACCCATTAATTTATTATAAACAAAATCGCGCACCGCGTGTAACAAACTCATATTTTACCGGAGAATCAATAATAACGTTTTCAGACGTCGCGGTAGCATATAAATAACATTAATTTCCTTTCGAAATCGAGCCCACAATTCACCGTCCATCCGACATTAGAATAATACGATAAATCTCTGGGCGCCCGAATCCAAAAGTCCGTTGAATTATGAATATTATTTGTTTTCGCGCTAGATGCCGCCACGGCCAAATCGGCCAATCTTTTTCTGTAGCGAGATTTTTGCGGCGTTTTCGTTTCGCGACGTCTATTTTAGATTCCCGAACCGATAAACGTTTCAGCGTCTGCATGGTTCCCGCATTTTTTAAATAAATAACATCGCGTAGTCCTAAAACCGCGCCTAAAGAAGACGGAGGAAAGGAAGGAAACAAGAGGAGGTAGGTACAAACTCTGTAATGACCAAAGGAAATTAGTTTCCTATTCTTTGCAAATAGACCAAAATTAGAAATAAAAATACGGGAGATTGAGGAAAAAAAAAGATGAAAGGAAGAACGAGAAGAGTATTTATTATTTTTATATTTGGCACTTCTACTTAAAATATTTTTAGGATTATGTCACTTCCGGTTCGTGCGGAAGTGGACTTAAACACTCTTATTTATACGTATGTGAATTACTTTTTTAATTCCTTTTGCTTTTAGGCTAAATTCACGTCACAAACTATTTAATTCAAGTCGGGCCAGCTTTTTTATTTTTATACTATTTGTTGAATTCTTTTATGCCATGTAGATGTGATCTAATTTTCTCTTTAATATGAAAAGTTTGGACCAAGAAAAATAAAGAATGTAAGAGTATATAATAATAATAACATAGGTATTGAATAACAGAAAATAGAAAACAATAACAAAAAAGTAACATGATAATAGGATCGAGATCAGCTGCCTTAAGGGTAGACAATTGCTTTACCTCTCCAACATAGTATAATCACACTAAGTAGTAAAGTGAGACAAAAAAGAACATAAATAGTCTCTCGAGTCGAGCAGTAACTAGGACCTAAGTTAGAAAAGGTTAACTCAAATATAACAAGGCAAATAACGGTTGCCAGCTGACTGGAAAACAATGAGACTTGGTAATGTTATTTTTTAAATATCTCTTGGTTGTGAGCTTAAATCTTAAATTGACGTTGTGAACATTAGTTCAAGAAACAATTTTGCGATAGGCAGGTTCTTTTATAACAAAGATATTTCGTGATAAGATATTGTTGAAAAGAAATTTGTTCTACGTGAACAAACATGAATTCTGTAGGCCCTAAATTCTATTTGTCAATGCTATCCAAATGCTTATGGTAAACACCCACATAAAAATTAAATCTAGATAAGAGTAAAGCCTTGCGCGGTGTCTTCTCTCAAATTTGTTCTGAACAGTCCTTATTGCCGTACAAAATTTTCAAATTACAATTAGCAAGCCTTACCAAACGAGAAGCTTTGTGTCCAAGAAAAGCGCCAAATCACCATTATTAACGGCTCAGTGAGCCAGTGATAAGAAGGTCCGCCCTTGACTGGGCAGAGTTAAGCGCTGTGTGTTCGAGTCTCGCTAGGATCGACAATTTTTTCTAGTGAATCCGGTACACTCCCGGGTCACCATTCCCAGTTACGTTACAATTAACTGCGGTCCACCCTTTAGGGGGGGTGACAGTAACAAGGCCATGGAACACTTTGCTCACACAGCTTATACACTAGAAGGTTACGACAAGCTTCAAAGAGTTTATACACCCCGTTGGGTCGTCACTACACTTAAAAAAGTCATCCTAATTGTGATATTGGGCAAAACAGCGTTTTGTGATTTGGTAAGTCCAAAAAATAAAACAGAAGCTTTCTTTGTATTAATGTGAAGGCAGTATTTTATAGATTTATCAACAAGCATTTGGAGATCATTGTTTATGTGAAAAACAGCCTCATGCGCATCTGCAGCACTGAAAGAATAATAAATTTGATACTTGCAATAATGTAAACATTTAACAATATTAGGACGTATAAATAATATATAGTAAAGGGCCAAGAACATGTTTTGAGGAACTCCAAGTACAATATGACGCAGTGAAGCCAATGAGGATCTATATAAGGCTAGTTGTATTCCATTTAGTCAAGTACGAAGATAAAGAAGAAATTGCATTTTTCCTAAGGCCAACATGTTTCAAAGTAGCAATGATTCCATGACCCGAAATCCTGATTGCTGACTTGATAAGATATCATCAATTTCTAGAAATGTTCGAAAAATAACTACTTTCTCTAATGGTTTCGACAACACTGGGAGAATTGAAATGGGCCTTAAAAAAAGCAAAAAGCTTAAAGGGAAACTACAAAAAGATTCCCTGTTATCTACTTTCTTTCGCCCAAAAGCATTTGATTTTCTTTAATTTTTTTTTTTTGAGATGTGTATTGCAAACTGGAGCTAGCTTAATTGTGCCAACGTTATAGTTAAAAACCAAAAACACTTTATTTTAAATTGATATCAAGAGATCAATTTCAAATTAAATTTTGTTGATTACTTTTTGAAAACAATGACCCCTTTAAGAGCAACTGATTCTGTTTTTGTTTTATGCAATGAAACGCTGTGAAGTCTTCATCTTGGAATTTGACAACAACAACAAAGAAACACAAGAGAAAGGTTTCATTCGAATCGCGAAAACTCTTTGAAACTGTTAGGTTCGATGTAATTTATATAAAATTAGAAACTGGAAATAAAGAGGAAGAAGCAAAAAGATATTAAATAATTAGTTAATATTAGCGACAACACGAAGATGAACTTGTGGAATAGAAGAATTTCCCATTTAAGACCCCAACTGAATTCTCAAAGATGATAAATATCTCCGTCAATCATGTCATCAGAGTTTATTTTGAAACTACCATATGTGACAGCGATTGGTAGTTTGCCAAAACTAAGGAAAAAATTATTGGATCTTGGTCATGATTGCATTTTGTGAGATGCCAAAATTTATAGGTCAAAAAATTTAAGGACAAATAGGTTCTTGCACAATTTAAAAGATATTTCCCAAGGTTAAAACGACTTTTTTTTTCAAAAATTAAAGTTCTGCGTCCTTCATTCATAAAGCACCCAAAATCACATTTTCCTCGTCGATTTCCGAACAAAACTCAATTGGCACTCACTTCAGATTTACACGTACCATATGTACGTACCACCTTCGAGACGAAATACACGTGCCACAACACTTCCATCCCACCGCATATCACTGTACACGAATTACTCAAGCGCTTGGACAAATTAATCGCGGACTGTTTGACATTTTCGCGGCTTGTAGGCACGCCATATCGTCTTGGGCGCGTTTCTCTCGCTCTCTCCCGTTATCCGCAGCTTTATTTCATCGTCCGATAGCTCTTTCTCTTCCCGAAGAGCACGGAGGGGAAGAAAATCGTTTTTCTTCCCGCAATATCGCACTCAATGTTTGCTTGTTCAATTCGTAGAAGCATACCGGAGGCTAGCTCGTATAACCAGCGTAGCCGCGTTTGGAACTTTGAGAGATCATTTGTTCGACGAATGCGGGCATCGCGTTCGGGCCATACAAGATGGATGTGTTGGCATAGTTAAGGGGGCTATTAATCCAGAACGGTGGCAGTTACAGAAATAAAGCCGGGCGTTTAGGCGTGCATTTAGAGGAGGTAAGGTGATGCTTGGAATTTGTGTTCGTTGAAGATTCGAAAAGTCGATTTTGAGAGATCTTGCTTTTAAATTTATCCAAAAAACGCTGTAAACGGTATTAATTCTTACAAAAAAGGAACAATTCACCTTCTGCGAGCACTCGCAACAATCTCCTGCAGTTTTCGTAGAGGTGTAGACGTGTCAATAATTTTTCTTTTGGGTGTGGATGTCTTCTTTATCAGTTTAAAATAACCAAAGTTAGTTTGTAAATGATGTCTCTGAATTTTCAATCTTTTAGCGTGTTAAACTTTACTGTTTCAAATAACATTATCCTGTAAAAAGTAGTACTTTGTATTTGTACTGTTGGATAATAAATATACTTAATAAAAAGAAAGCTTTTTCCATCAAATCGTCGCCATGGCAAAAATTCACGAATTGAGGTTCGAATTGAGAGGCCATCTACCCCATTCACCATAATCTAGGCCTCAACAACTTGCGCCGAATTCTGCTGGGACGAGCTTTAATTTTATCCTCTATGTACACTGCCGTTCAGTGAAGTTCGGTCATACAATAAAAATCTATTATATCATACTGTCTACAATTATTAATACATAAAATTAGAAAAATATTAAGCATACACTCTTTTCTAAGGGATTAAAGCCATAAATTGTTATGTAAAGTAGAAGTATTGGGACAACCCCAATAAAGTCCGTTTTATTATCATTCCAAGAATTTGTCGGAAGTACCGACCTTTTGAAACGGGTCATTTGGGGATTATTAACGAACAATACATTTAGGAAATATACCGCAGCATCACTCTTGTTTATCTATCACAGACGTAAAGATATAGATTTGCTTCATTTTACTGTTAAACGTGTGTTGGTGTGCATCTGTCGTTTTTGCGCGAAAGTTTTGAGAAAATTTACTTCAAAATGGCACGTGGCAAGCCTACCAGTGTAGAAAAACGTTCACGCATTATTACGCTGTTTGAAGAAGGATATTCGGAGCGACAAATTGCTGAAAAAATAAACATGAGAAGTTTAACAGTAAACGACATCATAAAGCGATATCCGACAACTGGAACTATAGAAAATCGTGTTCGTCCTGGAGCATCTAGGAAACCAACAAAAGCTGAAGTTTTGAGAATTGTATTATTAAGCAAACGCAATAGAAAATTAACAGCGCCACAAATAGCAGCCGAAGTCAATTGCGGCCGTGAAGAACAAGTTTCGGCGAGTACGGTAAAACGTCGACTTCAACAAGCGGACCTTCATGGACGCATTGCCATTCGAAAACCTTTATTACGTCGGGGCAACAGAGCAAAACGGCTACAGTGGGCCCGTTCTCATCTAGATTGGTCGTTAGATGATTGGAAACACGTGCTTTGGAGTGACGAGTCAAAGTTTGAGGTTTTTGGGCAAAATCGACGAGTTTATGTCCGAAGATCTAAAACCGAAAAGTGATCCCGAACTGCATTGTGCCTACAGTGAAGCAAGGGCGTAGTTCTGTGTTAATGTGGGGATGTTTCTCCTTTGCTGGGTCGGGAGATTTATGCAGAGTGTAGGGTGTAACGAGGAAGGAAAATTATTTTGCAATACTCCAGAATCATGCAGTGCTATCAGGATTGCGTATAATAGGCCGTAACTTTACATTCATGCACGACAACGACCCAAAACACACTGCGTTAGTGTGTAAGAACTATCTAAAGGAGCAAGAAGAACAGCACACCCTGAAAGTAATGACATGGCCCCCAAAAAGCCCAGATTTGAACCCTATAGAGTTGTTGTGGGATGAACTGGACAGGAGGATCCGAAAAATATGCCCAACTTCACAAGAACATTTACGGAATATTCTGCACCATGAATGGATTAATATTCCACAATCCGCTTTAACAAAACTTATCGAAAGAATGCCTCGAATAGTTCGAGCGGTAATTAACAGCAAAGGAGTTTTTTTCGATGAAAAAGAAATATAATGTTCAGTATGTTATATTAGGACAAAATAACTTTTTATTTATTTATTTTTGTCTTTTTTACCTGTACATACAATAAAATTGCATCTTGTTTTTAGTTTCATTTGTTTCTGTAACCTTTTCATGTTTTTTACCAACCGACCGAACTTCTCTGACCGGCAGTGTACATCGTCTGTACATCGATCCAAGTTTCAGGTAAAAATTATTAACGAGTGATTATCTCGATATCTTTCTCACTCAGAAGTTTAACAGTTGAAAAATCACTTGAAAGCAGCCCAAAGCAAATGTGACTCTATTTTCGATAATCTACCAGCTCAGTTTTTACCGAACCCTGTACCAACGTATTAACGCACCTCGTTGAGAAGCAATAAATTTCCTTCGCGACCTACCACTCCTACGCCGCCCACATCAACATAAATATTTGATAATGCTATTATTCAATAAAATAAATCTCGTTGTTTCAACGTGCGCGTAATAGAGGCCAATAAATTGACCTCTTGTAAAACAAAATGCCCGGCAGGATGACAACATGTTGTGAGCGCTAGCGCTAGGTGTTCTCCTGCGTCGGTGTTTTGGTTTGTTTCGCCTTCTCAGAACGACGCGAAGTACGGGGAAAAGAGACTCGTGCCGTCCTTGTCCGTCTTTTAGGTGGATATAGGCGCTATCGGAGGACCTTTGTTTCGACCAGCTTTTATCTGTTCTTTTCGATTGTTTATTCCAACGTCGTTTTGCGGTCTCTTCAACAATGCTCGGGATAATTTAAGCTCTTTTTGGATTAAGTAGGACGTTTGTAATTTAAATAGAAGGCGGTGCAGTGTTGGTACTAGCGATATGGTTGTCTAAATATGCCAACATCGCAGTCGACTGGGTGTGGTAATAATCTTAATTCAATAAAAAAAAAGTGTAAACGTTATTATCGATTGAAGAATGCATTTTTTAGGTGTTTTTCGGGTGTTCTTTTGTGCCTCAATTATTTAATTCAATTCATTTTATTGTTGAAAGACTTCACAAAGATATAAACATTGTCAATGTTAACATGTAACGAAAGTTCCTCCAGTAGTACCACATCCCGTGTAAGCAGCTCTTTAATTTCGACTCAAATGCGATGGTTTATTTAATAACACCGGCCCAATGTAATTTTCAGCATCTATAATTGCTTGATGTTTTACTTTAGATATACGAAATTGAAGTACCGGCACACTTGGCATCAAACGAGCTTAATTAATCAGTCCAGAATAGTTGTCTCGAGGATCAACCGTATGACCGGAATGCTTGTATTATTCCAGCTTTCGAGAAAATATATTTATTTGTATCTACTTTTGCCGCTGTACAGTCTAAAACTAAGACATAACTCTTAATCATTGCTGCTCAACATAAAATTATATTCAACTATACTGGGTGTTCCGTTTCCGCAGCGCACGATGCAAGTTTGATGTTTAAATTAGAGAGAAGATATGTGGAATTAGTATTATGCCATCTTACATTGAACCCAATCTGCGACCAACCATGCCGAGTCAACTTTGTTTGTTGATAATCCGTGCAAAAATTTGGTAGTATAAGTTCGTTCTGACAGTATGTACTTGTTGGCCGTGGTCTTGGGCTGGTGTAAGTCGACGTTTGGCCAAACACTGCGGCTGGTATCTTCAGGACGAAGTTGACGGTTAACTGGATGATCGAGCGGACGACCAGCAATATCGCCCTGAAGATGCGAGCCGCAATGTTTGGCGAAACGTCTACTTACACTGGCTCAAGACTCATGAACTCAGACTCCAGCTGTAAGAGCCTGCTGTTATTTATTTGGTAGTACATCTCTTTCTCCGTTTAAAGAGTGATGCCAGTTCATGTTGTTCTAGGAGAGCCATAAAGTTTAAAAGCTTAAAACGATGGGTCAAACAGCTTTGGCACTTTATCGGTCATAGGTTGCTGGTTTGCATACCAAGGACACTACACCAATGGGGCTCGCATCAATTTGCTTCGGCGCAGGACGAAGTACAAGATTTTAATGACAGCATGGTTGGTATGATCTAACAACAAAGCCAGGTGAGCTTTTCTTTAGGGACGAGGATGTTGTAAACCTTCGGCCACACAGCATTTAGGAGGTGCTTGTACTTCAAGATTTTGTCGCATCAAAAAAGACATGTTAAATGAATCAGACGTGTAACCATTGTATGATGCATAGTACACAGCCAACTCAATCAGTGATACACGATGAAACAAGTGTTGGAGAAAATTCTGTGGCATTCAACTTATTCAGAAGATGGTTATGATTGATTATGTAGAAGGCTTTAACGAAATCAGTGTAAACTAAATCAAGTTATTTGCGCTGGTCGAATTCCGGGGATGCATGTTGTGTGACGTTGCCGAAATTTGTTGTAGACCGTCCGGACAAATCCATGTTGCAAGACATATCCGAAGAAAGCGAAGCTTTGAGAACTAAATTAAAGATTTTGAACAGAGGATGTACCAAAAGAGAATATTGAATAAAAAACGGGTGATCGTGAGCAGAACTGTATCTATTCAGTAGTGCCCATGCAAAATGAACGATTTCGTTCAACTTGGGAATTGTTGGCAAATGAAGAATCGATTGAAGTATGTCCTAAATTCTTCCAATTTCCTTTCCAACAGTCCTTTCAAGATTTCAAATAGTTTTGCGTAATGTTAGTTCTCACGTCATTAATGCTTTTCTAAATTCTCTGTAGGCGTCTCTTAATTCGGTCCCGCGGTCTCTTAATTTGTCAGGATCCAAGCTGCTTACATGCAATGTACATTCAGGCCTATGCAAATTATTTTTAGTCTTAGTGCCATATGTGCTGCTAATATATATGTACAGGATGTTACCAAATTCGCAGACACGGATTATGGAATGACGTTAACCACGTTGTGTTACTTGTTGCATTACTGGAAATACCCGGTGTTATTGACCACAGGCATTTTGTAAACTAATGCTTTCAAAACGCCCCACACTAAGAAGTCGCAAGATGTCAGATAAGGCGATCGAGGTAGCCAAAGTATTGGACCACCCCTGAGAATCCAACCATTCACAGAACGGTTGCCAAAATTTACCGTCATTATCTTCCAAATGCCGGACTCTTGTGATATGATACCGTCTATTATCAAATTAATGATTGCACCATCACGTAAACGGTAAATGTATTGTAACGCACCCGGTGAAAAGAACTGTCTTCTAGTCTTTGGAACATTTGTTTCAGTTTTTGATGCTCAACGTAATCCTATAGTACGCGTCCGCGAATTTCATAACACCCTGTATAACAACATATTTGTAAAGTGTTGATAGAAGTAATGTTTTAAATTGAGAAAGAGATAGTCGGCATTAATCGAAAGCTCTTGCTCCTGCTTTCTGCGCCAAAGAGACCATCTCCAGGTGAGAATATGCAGTCCACAGAACGATGGCATACGGGATTTTTGGCTGAATTTTCGCAAAATATAAAGCCATCAATTCAAACTTCGCATCACAATCATTCTGATGCAGTACATCGCCTAAGAATGTTGTAGCTTCGCTTTGTGATAAAGAATAAGTGTGAAATTTTGATATACCTCTGCCAAGTATGAAAAAACTAAAAATTTGACTCTTTCAAGGCTCACGGCTAAATTATTTTCCGGAAGCAACACGTAGAGACATTCCAATAAATCATTTGCCACCTCCGTCGTATCACCAGACTGAACTGTGGGCAACAAGGGAATATCATCCGCATACATTACAAGATAGGCATCAGATAAGAACAGGGGAATATCGTTAATGCACATATTAAATAATACCGGTCTAAGTACAGATCCCTGCGGTACTCCACTTGACATGCACGAGGAGAAGCCAACATTGTGATGAAGAGTACCGTGGTAGGAAAAGAACTAACAAGCAAACAAGCATGTGGACACAGAGCAGTGAAACATCCCTTAATACTTTCTGTTGATCCTTCAAGAATAGTTGAGAGTATATAATTTCATTATTAGATAAAATTTTCCAGATTTCATGGAAAAAGTAGATATTATTAAGTGGCTTATAATATTTCACACTTCGTTTTAAACACGTATCAAAAAATTCAATGCCGGAAACCACACTCAAATATACACATACAAAAATATCTCAAAACGTTCGTCTTAAAAAAGACATCAACTCAATTAATATAATCGTTTCGGGTCGTATATTATTTCATTTCATTTATACGGCAAAGAACATTACGCGGATACGTGTAGTATCCCACAAACATCGTAAAAAACGTTCGCGTCACGCCGCTAACAAATAAAACTAATAAACCTCTCGGTTCACTCGTAAATAAGTTATGTTACATTCCGCGATGCAATCAGTGCCACCGCTTAATTTCCCCATAAATACCATAAAACAGTTCGTTCACCGAATATACGAGGCAGTGGCAGTCACGGGCTGACATCTTAAAGTCTGCACGTTTGACGTTTATGCAGCCATCGTGAAATTTAGAGTAGCCTAGAAGCTGAAGCAACGGATCCTCGTGGATCGTTTGAATCGAATAGTGTAGCAGTAAATTGGAGCGATTCGAGACGGGAGAACGTCGGGAAGAATAATTCAGTGGCGTAGAGCGAAATCGAACGATATCGGTTTAATTCCTGAAAAGGGCGGTGCGATCGCAGTAAGCAGTAATTTTCATACAGAGCTTACAGAAAGGAGCACTTTATCAAAATTGACCTGTTACTTTGTATTGGGGTGTCATATATAGGATGTTCAGTTTGAATATCGTTCTATGGAGAACTTTCTTCTTTCTAAAGATTCAAAGACAAAATATAATAAGATAATTGATACCTTCCCGTAGATTCCATTGAATCCCATATCAGGAAAATTAGTTCATCGGAAATGACTCCAACTTTGGTTTTTTTAAATGGAACACTTTGTATATTTTGACATTCTGCATCTGAATGCATCATTTTAAAAAATACTTCCACTTCCAGTCTAATAGACCATGACAACGATGGTTTTGCTTGGAGTTTGTCACGCCTGTAAATAACAGAGGACAATTCGTTAATCACAATTTAACAAGCAATTTATGCTGTGAGCTTGACTATCATTGTAGTATATTCATTTGCACAATAAAACATCATGAATCGAGTGGCCCTCAATGAAAAGGTAGATATGTTAGAAAGGACGCAATGAAAATATGTTTTTTTGGAAAAAGAGGTATTTTTGACTGTTGAAGCAGAAGCTGAAGGCTAATTAAAATGAATTTAACAGACGGGGAAGTCACCAAGATAGCAAAAAAAGCGAAATTAGTTGGCTTACTTCGAAGTCCATCAAAGCAGGACCTGGGATTAAGGTTAATCACTACATTGTGAAAAACAAATTTAAACCTTATAAAATTAAACCAGCGCCACACTACACTTAGGGAATGATCAAAAACGTTTACATTATTGCAACTGGTTGCTGAATGAACGGCAAAGCATTGCGGATAGAGTACTTTGGATGGAAGAATGTAATTTTCCAAATAGTGAAATGTACAGGCGGTAACATAGTTACTATTGGTTTGGTGCGAAAGACTGGAACTCGATGATATTTTGGATGATATACCACTTCACAAACACAGGAACTACATATTTCAGTAGAATGGCGCTCCAGTTCATCATACGCCGCGAGAAGAGCAGTTTCCCAACAAATGGCTAGGAACTCGTGGACCGTTTGTTTGGTGTTGTTTTTAATGTTTCCGCACAAGGCTAGCCTTAAGCGGCTACATTAAAGTCAGGTACACGAATCTTCTTATAAAAATGGCGAAGACTCATGTGCGAAATTTACTGTTAAATAAAGATGGTCGAATTTTAAGAAAAGTGAGAAACAACATTTTAAGAAGGGCTAATCTGCGCTTAGTTTATAATGGTGAAAATTTGGAAACATGAACTTTAACTACATTTTCTATTGTTGCGTCATAATTTCCCGAAAATGTAAAAATATACAAGATGCTCAGTTAAATAAAACTAAAGTTGGAGTCATTTCCGGTGTGCTGGTATAGTCAATTGTCTTTCTGATGAGAGATTCTAAATCTACGGCAAAAAGATCAATTGCTTTGTTGTAATTGAACCGTCCTGTATCTGTACAAACAAAAAAGTTAGCTATATAACGAAGTCCAAACCGAACACCTTGTATGTGGGATGTCTTACAAGGAACCGCATCGATCTAGTTATGGAAGAGTATACATTGGACAATTCAGAAAATTTGACAATATACTGTACAAGCTTACATATACTATTGAAATAAGAATTTTCAATTATCTATAACTTCCGCTTACACCGGAAGTAGCTGCAATTGCCTCTCTGATGAGAGATTCTAAATCTACGGCAAAAAGATCAAGTGTTTTGTTGTAATTTAACCGTCCTTGTATCTGTACAAATAAAAAAGTTAGCCATATAACGAAGTCCAAACCGAACACCTTGTATGTGGGATGTCTTACAAGGAACCGCATCGATCTAGTTATGGAAGAGTATACATTGGACAATTTAGAAAATATAACATGCTGAAGCTTACATGTATTTAATTTATTTAATTTTTTGTAATTTAATTTTAATTATTACAGTTTCCGCTTACACCGGAAGTAGCTGTTAACTGTGTTATTTTAAATTAAAAAAAATAATTCCTTATTTAATTTAAACGAACTATGTTGCTATTTTTAATCATATTTGAAATATTCCCATTTAAAATGATTTTTTCGTGAACATTATACAGCGTGTCCGATAATTACGATTAAATTTTGAAATGCGGAACGTGTTAAAACTTATTTCTTTTATACAGCTACCTATTTTCGTCTTTGGTATCAAAAAAAACTTTGGATCGATCAACGGAAAAATTCGAAAACGTACTTTTTGCAGACTTATTTGAATATGGCGTCAAGAACAGGAATTATTTTTAAGCAGACATTATCTGGACGAACGGAGAAAAATTTATAAGAAGTGCCCTCTTTAAACAACTGCTGAAGCAATTCGACCACGAATCGCCTATTTAGAACACAAAATGTCCACGAGTGTTGGCAATTTAATATTTCATTTAATATTTCTTCCTAATACTTGGATATCCTCAAAGTTGCGCGACGTTTTAAGAAACTACATAAGCTGCATTCTCGTTGCTACGAAGAAAATCGTGGCACAATATACATTTTTCTAATTATTTCGAAAAGTACCCCTTATTTATTTATTTATTTTTTAATAAAAGCAATTTGAAAAGAATTGTATTGTTTCGGCACTTTCTGCATTTCAAAATTTAAACCTAATTTTCTAATCCAACAGTTCTGCAACATTTCAACTTTATAAGTTAAACACAAAATTTAAGTGCGCTTGTCTATCTATCACGCACAAGTCCGATTTGTTTTATCAAGAAACCAAGAAACATAAATTTTCCATACAAACTAAAGATAACATTATAAATAAAAATAATAAAGCACTGAAATAAAAACTAACATGTGGTAAAGTGCTTGAATTATCACGAAGGTAAACGTGTTTTATATTAAAAAAAAAAAAAAACATTTCAGGTATTCGTTGCGAAACACCGAACGAAAAAGAACGTTTTAAAATAAATCTTCTATAAAAAAAAAACAAGCTATTGCTAACCGTAGATTAATAGGGAGCATCATGCATGATGTTATGAATATTCTGATAGGAATTGATACCACCACCTATTGCGCGACGTGTATATATGCAAGATTCGTTTCTCTATTAGATACTCATGTAGCTATTAAATCAGATTTGGTTGGCAACCTGTACGTAGGATGGTACATGAATAAAGTTCTTTTGAAATAGACTACGGGGAGACACTCTGGTTAGTTTTCTGTGTACCCTACGTTGTGGCCTTTTCCTCCTTCCAATGTTGTTTTATTATTTATTAACGCCTATTTTCTTGATGGCTTCACGAATCTGACGCTCTCATTTAGTTCTAAACTGTCTTCTGAGTGTCCTGTATTTTTTCAAAAGCGCTTAAATTATATTTCTCATTTCATAGTTGGTGAGTGGCGTGCATTCTCCTTCATCGATTGCTTTGGAAATTTCCACGCAATTTGCCTATATAAGTCGATGCTGGTTCAATTGCTGATTGATATAATTTTAGTTTGGTTTCTGGTATGATTTTCTTCTGTTTTGATTATTGATGATTGCTTTTAGGAATTTAAAGCATATTGGACATATTGCTAATATGTCTCCCATGCTTCTCTTACGTTTACCAATTATAGCTATAACGTAGGCATGACCTACAAGCTGGTTCGAGCTTTGTGTCATTGTTCCTCGGATTCTACTCATTCCAAGGTAATGCTGGAGGAGGTTGTTGACCCTTTTCCCCTTGTAAAATTCACCTTTGCCCAATCGCATTCAGCTTGTGTGGTTGTATTTCCATTCTTTTCACTTCCTGTTTTTTCCTTATTTTTGCTAATCCTGCGCAAAATTTGTTTAAAGTCAATAAAAGAAAGATATCGTGTTCTAGATCGTGCCGTGGCAAGTGAGGCCCCACAGGATGCTGAAATGTTGAGTAATTCTTCGTGATAGGAAGGTCTCGTGTTTCTTGACTAATCCATGTTGTGGCAAAGCAGTTAGTTTAGGATGTTTCAAAGAACTTCAAATTTAGCAAGTCACTACTGGCTAAATTGCAATAGATACGGCAGAAGTAAAGTCTATTGGCACATACAGCCATAATTTTTTATTCTTCTTGATATATTTTGTAATAATCTTCATGTCCAAATGATTTCTTCTAATTTCTTCTAGCAGGAGAAAATCTGTTTATCTTAGGTTGGAACCAAATGAAACGAACACTTAGGCGAATGACACAAGGTGAGGCGAGATTATTTGAGGTTTTACGTAAAGAAAAGCAGCAATAAGAATGGTTTTAAATAAATGCACTAGCCCTATTCGACGCCATTTGATTTGGTTTCCTTTGCAGATCGAAAAATAAATAATTACTTTTTATCTGCTAGTAGCCACTAAACATACCATGTAAAAGATAATAGACCCAGTTCAAGGATTTAAAGATCTCAGACCGATAACCTTGCTTCCAGTGAAGTCTAAGATTCTCGAGCAAGTGCTTCAGAAAGAGTTGAAGCGTTATGTTGCGGGCAGGGGGTTGTTGCCGGACGTTCAATCGGGATTTCGGACTGGCTATAGTTGTACTACCGCACTTCTTGGTGTGACGGATGATCGTCTAATCGGGGATTGGTTACCATGTTGCTATTGTTGGACTACTTAAAAGTCACGTGTTGCTCAAAATCTTGTTAAATATCGGGCTGGATCGCTCCTCTGGCGGGGTTCTTTTCTGATGGGTCCCAGTGCGTGCGACTGGGAGCGCTTTCCCGGCCGCCTACATTGGAATGCGGCACCCCATGGAAATTCATACTAAGCCCCATCTTGTTTTCTTCATACACTTCCTCACTCCTTAAGAATCTATCCCACACCAAAGCGCATGTGTATGCTGACGCCTTTAAAATGACTAAGAGGGATGTGGCATTGGCGAAGGTTAATGAGGACTTGACCGAGCTAGCTAGTATTTCTTCCTCTTGTTCGCCGCATTTAAATCCTTCAATGTCTCAGGTGTTGGTTGCAGGGTCATGGGCGATTTTCAAAATTAACAATATCAGCGTGACACCAAAGCGAAGAGTTTGGGATTGCATATTGATAATTCTTTTCGCTTTTTCACAAATTTGAGAAAAATGTACCCTTACTGGGCAATCCTAAATAAAAACGTGAAGAAAACCTTGTGTGATGCGCTCGTTCTCTCAAGTATTACAAACTGTTGCGAGGTGTACCGTTCCTGCTTAGATTCCATGACGTCTACAAGAAGTACAAAATGCTTGCCTCAGATTCATTCGTGGCATCAGGAAGTTTGACCACGTTTCTCACAAAGTAAAAGAGACGAATTGGCTGAATATGGCCAACAGAAGAGTATCTCGATGCAAAGATTCTTCTTCTCCTACTGATGTACATAACCTCGCAACTAAGTTTAGAGGACTGATTTCTCCACCGCCGCACAGGACGTCACTTTTTGATTTAATTTAATTTTCATTCCAAAGAAATCACCAAATATCTCAATTTCTTTTGGGTCGCATAAAGATAGTTTTAACCAGAAAAAAGTCAAATGATAGTCTTAAAAATGAAAAAAAAAATTTAGAGTCCCCTGAACATTAGACGGAATTCGACGAAAATGGAGGGTTTTTAATTTAATATATTTTTCTTTATTTTATTCTTAGATTTGGAAACCATTTGTGGTTAATATAGGAACAGATATTTTGGGAAGCCGATGGAAAGAACAATCGAGGTTAATCGCTTTGCCACCAACAAATAAAATATTTCCATTTAAAATATGACTTCCCAAATTTTGTTGGAATAGCTCAAAATCCTTTTAAACGATAGGAAATAAAATGGAAGCTATCTATACTTGAATTGGAAGCAAAACCTGTCTCTGAAGCCGTTTCTTGGATCAGGTATAAATTTCTTTGATCCAGTTGTTGGTTAATTTAAGGAAAACAGATCAATATTAACAACACATCCTTTTTCCAATTTTATCCCACGATAGTATATTCCCTATTTAGAAAAGGAAACCTAACCTACGCCACTGCCTTAGATTTCCCAGCCCTCAACGAATCCAATATTTTTAGCTCTCGAAACAGGCGTTTCGCCGGTTATACGCGAGTCTACAGCCTGCGGCACATTATTTCTCTAATATACGAGGGCAATTTTTGTTGTAGGGTATTGCGATCACATGTATATAGATATAATCTGTTTACAATAAAGGTCTAAAACACGATTTTAAAATAGGATCTTTCGGTTTCGGCATGTGTTCGCGACGATTATGCCGGCCCGTCTTAAATAACGTCGAAAAATTACGAGATTGGTGTCGTAGCGGATCTCATGGCTTCGTGAATATCGTACTTTATGTTTCACGTCTCAAGTCGCCTGTCGCGTAAGAACGATGGCTTATTTTAGTCCGTTGGTTTTAGTTTAAGAACATGTTTGACGTTTCGTAAGATTAAGGAGATTTGGGGACAAATATGTATAGCCTTAGGCATAAAATTGTAGAATATAAATTTGCAAAATGAGACGAATTGATAAAAGGATTAGATACGATCATGGTCCTTTGTGGACTGAAGGAGGACGTAATCAATTGAATAGTGGTGCTAATAATCATAATTCTACGATTTTCTCCATAAATCTCGACATAATTATTTGGCAAAATCTACATAAATTTGTATCTATTTTCTCTGGAAGACGAAAGACTTTTTAAGTTGTTTCTCATAATGAACATTCAGAAGAGAAAGCAATGCAAAATTCTCTGTGAGAGTCTTACCTATCGTCTGGGTCGCAATCTCGGAACCCTTTGGCGAAAGGGTTACTGGCAATTTTGAGTTGAGTTATCTGCAACCAAAACGTCGAATTTGAACCATTTTAGAACTATCGATAGTCCTTGCATTATTTCCGAATAAGATGATAACATCCTTACCCTATGGTTCTGATAAGCTGTCACCGCCGTGAAAGCTGTTTCTGGAAAGATGAAGGTCTTAAAATTATTTTGGGAAGATACATCATCTGCTGCGTTTGGGACGTTCTTCGAAGGCAGGTATACTATGTGAAATCGAGGCTGATACCGATGCATAGAATTCAATATTATCTGCAAGAAGAAAAGATTTTTTCTAAGGTATCTCTAATTGTAAGCAAGATGTTTATTTTAATATTAATGCCCGATTCTGGCAATCTTTAAAGGTATTGGGCGAAAACATTTATATAAAAAAAAACGAAAGTATTACTTACATGACCGTTATCGTCCATTTGATTGTTGGTAAGTTTAAGTTTATCGAATGAAACCACTTGTTTCATCCATTGGGCACCAGTGGCGGGGCTATCGGGGTGGACGTGTATCCTCGGGGGTGATACTGGATCGGCCTTGCCTGCTACTACCCAACTAGAACTGTAAATTGTAATAATAATCGACGATAAAATCTGCTTCGGATGTAATATGAATACTAGAAGCTATTTTCAAAGAAAATATTTGAATTTATAAAGGACGGTTTCATAAAATAATCTTAGTGGGCATTACTTTCAGGAAACGTGGAAAAAGACCATTATTTCCAATGGAAATGTATTTAACGACGCTTAAAACTTAAAGACTAATTCCTAAAAGATGCTGTTAAATATGCCGCTTTAAATTTCGAAAAACGGCTACATTGTAAAATGCTATTGTGGCATAATGGTACACCTGCCATGTGACCTTATTGTTGATCTTTTGTAACAAAGTACCCTTGAGTGTGGGCTTTTAATAAACTTTATTACTACTCTACGATCCAGATATGGTTTACTGAAATGTTGGTCCTGTGTGCGACTGATGGCAACACACAGTAAGTGGTAGTTAGGCCCACTAGTGCTTGTATCTCTGTAACCTTAACACTCACTGGATGCTCACCCAGTACAGCTCCTAATGATCACCTTATAAAGCTGATTAAAATTGTATTGCATAGGGATCATGTCCTTTGCAATGTGCACCAGATAATTTATGTTGGGATCTTCCAGGATTTTGAGATGCCCTCTTAAATCCTCAGGCTGTAATTCCTTCATTAAGCAGAACTCTCAGCGCCGCTGTAAGACACACCTACAGAAAGTTTCTGAATTTGTTGTGCTGCTGTTGCGCAGCCTTCTGAGTTGTTTTTGGCCACCAAACCAAAGAGGCGTAGGTGATCCCTCGTCTGATTATTGCTGTATATGACCAAATGGAGACCAAAGATCCCTGGGTATGGTCTACATATTCATTGGTGGTTTAACAGGCCAATAGCTTTTCTTCCGCACTAATTGCAATATTCCGCTTATGTTTGCTGAATGGATATTATACAAATATATACTCTAGGTTCAGATTTACATGAATCTAGTATATCTTAGCTCACCCATACCCTTTATTACTGTTGTTTGGGGAAAGAAGATCGTACCATATTGTACTATAAGCATGGTAAATAGCATATAGATGTTGGCAGGGTACGTTGCGAAATTATATTTAAACGGTTTTTAAATTTGTTGGGGGATATTTGTTCTTTTATCGCAGCTTATGAAATTAATTTTGGAGAAAACGATGAGATGGCATTTTCCATTTAAAACTAAACGTTCTCCGGGTTCGGACTGTGTCATGGTTAATCGAAAACTAGATGTTTTGCCCACAATCATATAGAGCTTCTTCAGGAGAGCAAAAGGTGGTAGGCCACAGTTCGCACGGTAACTCAACGTGTAAACCTCACCAGAGGCTAAACTAACTGAGCGGGAAACAGGTAAATGCGGTAACTCAACATCTGAACCATGCCAGAGGCGAAAATCAACTGAGTCTCTGGCATGGTTCACAGGTCACCTTGCCGCCTCCTAAAGAAGCTTTCCGTTTAACCATGGGACGGTCCGAACCCGGAACACGTTTAGTTTTGACTGACTCTGCCCGTGGAAACCTGTATTATGAAATTTTCTATTTTTTTGGACTAAAGGCGTTTTATAGAAGATAATGGGTACGGCAAAAGTAACGCATTAGTCTAATATCTCTGTAAATATAACCTTTATGGTAACAATTTCTTTTTAATACTTATAAATTTCTTACTACGGATATGTATTGTATTAGTAAGATCAGATATATAAAAATTAAATATTTAAAAATATTGAAATATTGAGTGCTATTTGTTCTTATAGTTGGCATACACGTGAGCAAAATATTGTTGGATTTAACCTGTTGCTTATGTGCCGGAGTGAATCTAGTTAGATATAACATCTGGCAAAGAGTTATCGGCGTAATCCAATGAAATATTTTGCGCCGAAAAGTGTTTTTCTTTCCAATAGTTTGTGTGAAAATGATGAAATTGACTACTTACAGCTAAAGGAATTGAAACCCTTATGATGGTTGACCATATTCAGCCATCATAAGGGCTTCAATTCTTTTAGATAGGCAACATTCTCATAACGTGCCGGAGCGAATGCCTAACAGTTTCAAGATTGCTTCCTAAATTTAGAGCAACGGGCGATGTTCAAGATATTCCTAAAGCCGGCTTTCCCAAATTAGCCAATAATGGAGGCCGATTACAAGATGTGTTACTCAATTTTGCCACTCAATTGGCAATCAGAAAAGTGATAAAGTCCGAAACCTGTTGTTAGAATATCGAGAAATAGTAAAAACAATCTCTACACGAGCTTAACAAAGATGCTCCGGACGGCTGAATGCAGAATAGTAATGTTTAATAATGATCACAATTTTTCAACAATATTTTATTTTCTGACTAAGCCACGTTTCGTCTTAACGGATTTATCCATCCATATTGGATGATGAAGCATCATACTCACCTTTCCCAAATATTTAACATATGGGCTGGTATTGTTGGGCGACGAATCGTAGGTCCATATTTCTTAGACGGCAACTTAAATGGGGGGCGGTCACTTAAATTTGCTGCGCAAGCGACTTTGTACCCGACACTTTGAATCTGTTTCCTAATAGCAACCGGGTACGCCAAAGCGTGACCAATGGTTTCAACAAGATAGGGTTCCACCGCATGCAATTAATGACCGACAGTACCTAGATGCAATTTTTCGCGATCATTGGATTGGATGTCGGGGTTTCTCATTGGATGGGTTGCCCGATTTAAACCAATTGGACTTCCCTCTGCGGGGTCGGTTGAAAACAAAGGAATACGAGGAGAAATCACAGAACTTAGAAGATTTAAGAATGACGTATGAGCCACATAACCTAATGCGCTTCAAATTATTATTCGCAATTTTTTAGGAGAGTGTACAGTGACTCACATTTGAACATTTAATTTCATTCTTTAATTTTTGTGTTTTGTTTAATTTCTCTTCCAATGTTTTTTTTTTTTGTCTAATTTAACCCCACGAAAACGATGCATGTCCAAATCCGATAAAAAATGTGACTGTTACCATTCAAAAAATACATATTTTTATTTGTACCATAAGAAGTAATTTGAAAGAAAATTCACAAATTGTGGAAAACAATAGAAAACAACTCATCAAACAAATTCTATTGGACCTTGGAAGAGTAAATTAAAGTTATTTACTAACCTATGAAAAGCGTAACGATATCTCTTGTCATCTAAAGGCACAAAATCCATCATTAACATATAATCCGCGTGCAGATCCAGTCCGCATAATCTCACTTGAAACGTCGGGAACATCCGTCGACCAGCTTTAGTCACGATCATCTCGGTGCCGAGCGAATGGAATTCGTCCCAAAGATTTTTCATTTCTAATACTGCTGATGCGGTGCTTAGAGCCGCCGAAACGTTAGCCAAACTGTAAGAACAGGAAAATACAACGTTTAAAACTTACTTCCGTCTTCGTTTCTTTGTGGACTCACCTGGAATGGGTATTTTTTCTTATATTATTGTTATCTCGTTCGTTATCCGTCTCCAATGAGACGGAGTCGACGTGTTCTAAGGGGGAATATGCTCTTCTATCTTTGCCGGCACTCTGAAGGCAAGCTAGAAGAAAAGGTAAAAGCATTTATTTCTATAAGTGTTAATGCGAAAGTTTTATGTTCTCCAAACATTGCGCTTGATCAAATTCTTCTTTCAAACTAACCGAAATGATTGTAAAAATTACATTTAATTATATAGATTTTTATTATAAAAGTATATGCGTGTATATCCGCCGAATGTCATAATATTTTCGTCGGCGGGCGCTTATGTTAGAATTACAAAAGGTTGGGTTAAAATTTAGTGATGGCATTAACGTCAAACAATCACGACTTACTACTTATAACGGACTTAGTCTCAAAATAACGAGAGCAAATTGTGGCTTTATAACAAAGGAATATTTTCGTTTGAATAAATCGGATTTGAACGAAGCTCTGAGAAGCATCTGCAAGTATTAATAACGCCACAGAGAAGTAACGAACGAAGAGACATAAATACGATCAGCTTGTTCACAAAGTAAATATTTTCCTTCAGTAACTAATATTCCGCTTCTAGATCATTTTTGGGTGTCAAATTATAAAATATTAACGAAATTTAGTGGGCATGCACCTAGATCACACCGAGGTATTCAAATAACATACTTTTTATCCGGAAAAAATTCTTTTGAATCTCTTTGCCACTTCCTAAAACAGAATAAAAGTGAACATGCAAAACTTTTACCAAGATCAGCGAATTACAAGCACCATAACACCAAACACTATATACCCACGCTACTTTGACTAGTATCAAATAAGATCCGTCGGAACTCTAAACGCGCCTCCGACCAAAACATCGAAGCAGACGTCCCGAAACGGGCGCTCAATCCGCGCTAGCCTAATTGCTACATCTCGGCGTTACTCCGACAGTTCCGTCGGCCGCATTAAATCAAAAATCAGCTCATTAGATCTTAACGCGTTCGGCCGCTAATTCGCTAGGCGAAAAGTGATTTATCCACGCTAGAAGCGGAAAGTCCGCGCGATTTTTACGGCCATAAAAACGATTCATGGACGCGATTCGTTAGGCACTAAATTAAAGGGAAATTCCGGGTGTAGAAAAAAAAGGGAAAGGTGACAACTTCTCGGCTGGAAATTTGTAATTAGGAGAATACATCATGCGTAGGGTTTGTTTTGCGTTATTTACGAATGGAGATGTGGTTGGAAAATGCGAATATGTTGGTTTGTGTCGTGACATTTTCTGGTTGAAACATGGTAGGTGTTCGTTTTAGTTTATTGTAATTTGAAGAATTGGTATGGCGTTGGTGTGATATAGAGGTAGGACTTCTTGGATTAATTGGGGACTTAGCGCTCCTTGTCGCTATCTCTGGAAAGGAATTATAAATATTTAATATTTTGTTTTTCTTATTGTTTGCAACAATGCTCTTGTAATTATTTGCAATAAAACAGTATCTTGCATCATGATTAACATAAACTTATCATTTTGTTAACAATCCTAAATGGTATCCCAGGAAAAGGTTAAAAGCAACTGTAGGGAAGTATAACCTATTGTTACTGCTTAGATAATGCTGATTTAGCTAAGAAACTTTAAAACCAATTTAGCCAAGTAGGTAGAAGATTCAATCTTTGTTGGTTATAGGAAAATATTATGAGGAAATTCAGCAGTAGTCCGCTAACAAACGCTGTTCGTCCACACAAACATTGGCAAAAATCTTCTTCATTTCCTCAAATGCTATTGCCCATAATTAGCATCGCATATCTTCATTGCATTGTTAATCATTGATCCATTCCCTCCATGCTTTCCGGTTTTCGACCAATCCTATCTTTTCTATTCCTCAACGTCAACTCTTCTTAGATCTTATCTGTACTTCTTATTTCAAGCACCTTTTTGCTAAAATAAGTAGTAGTAATAATAATAAGTTCGTGTACAGATGTGGCTCTTAGAGGCTGTCTAAAGAGATATAACAATGTTGCCAGAATTTTAATGGCTAAAATCGCAGTTGGATTTAGGAATATGGCCGATGAAAAGTAACTGTTGTTGAGGTAATTTTTGGCGTCATGGGTGAGGCACCTTAGGTAATTGCTTACAGCTGCACAGTTCCCTTAAGGTTTTGGAAAGCAACGCAGAGATGTACGAAGGAAGTTCCCAGCAAGCACTACTTTTCTTGTTAAATTCAGTTTTACTTCTCAACTCTCATAATCTCTCTGTCCTTTACGAATGCGATACCCGCGTCAATCGTTGAAAATCTCGTGTTCCGAGCGAAATTTTGAGCCTAGGAAAGTCTAGAAAAACCATCAAGGATACAAAACTATCAAGAAGAAATAGGAGAACCAATTCAAAAAGAGGAAGTTATAGAAGCAATAGCGTACATAAAACTAGGAAAGTCGGCAGATTTTGTCAGAATCACGCAAACGCAGAGATGTTAAAAAGTCTGGGAAATAAAGACATAGACATTTTGGCAAATATATTCAATAAAGCATGAAACGTAATAGCAAAGTTTTCAATGACTAGAAAATAGGAATAATTACTCCGATATTCAAAAAAGGCGACAACGGAAACTGTGCCAATTACGTTGTTAAGCATTGTATCCAAATCCTACAAATATACATTAGAGAAAAGACTAAAAAAGTGTAGCAAGAAAGCAATTGTCAGGCCATCAAAGTGGATTTAAAAAGGCAAAAGGCGCACAAGATCACACTTTTACAATGCGACAGTTATTAGAAAATACAAGAACAAAGGATTCAGAATTATACTTGGCATTTCTAGACCCGGAAATGACCGTCGATAGGGTATTGCAAAAAGTCATATGGAAGGATCTGAGACGCAAAGATATTATCGAAATTATTATTAATAAAGGGAATACAAAGTTTATACGAGAATAATAAAAGTGGTGTCTAGATCCTAACGACCGAATGATCAGTGCACCGACGGAAAAGGATATACAAGCAAACTTAACAAAATCGAACGAAGAACTTGGGAAAAGGAACCTGAAGATTGGCACGGGTAAAACAAAAGTAATAGCAATAGGAAAGCAAAATCAACGAACCCGGATAGTATCGAGAGAAGGGGAAGTCCAACGGGTGGACGACTACAAGTAGGTACTTATTAGGAATGGATAATACTGGAGAGAGGAGAAAACATGAAAATGAAATAAATAGAAGAATAAATAACGCTACAAATAGGTCGTAAATAAGGAAAAGAAAAGTTACTAGGAAGACAAAAGTAGCTGTACATGAAACGATCTTCGGACCTACGCTGACTTACGGGAGCGCAAGCTGGGTATTAAAAGAGTATATTGCAGGCCATATCTTCGAGTAGTAAAAGGCATAACGCGCAAAGATGGAACACGGAACGAAGCGGTAAGTGAAGAATTGAGGAAAGAGACTATACTGAACGTTGTAGAGTGGAACCAAATAACATCTTAATCGAATGAATGAAAATCGGCAAGTGAAACGAATATGGACAACAAACAACGAGAAAGGGAAGACCAAAAAGAATCATGGAACAACGATATTATTTTGGGTCCCTATTTAAGATTAAAAGTTACCTCCCATCTACAAGTAGGAAGAGAGAGAGGTTAATTTTTTAATTAGTGCTTATTTTTCGAGATATTTAAAAATTTCAAGTTAAAAAAATCACCCGGTATATTGTAATGAGACTCTTTCTTTAATAAATGAATAATTAAATATTCAAAAGAATTTTTTAATCGAATATTAATCGGTAACTGTGATGTCGTAGTCTATCCCAATCTTGAAATCCCCTTGCGAACCCTGCATTTCGACTCCAACCACCCGTACAATGTCAAGACGAGAGTGGCCAGATACCTATATGACAGAGCTAGGGAGATATGCTCGGGAGAACGGGACAAAAAAGAAGAATAAAAATTTGTAACCAACAGCTCGAAAAGAGACGGATATCCCGAGTACACATTGACCAGAGCAAGGAACAGCGGCACAAGAACTAAGCAAACATCGAAGGCAGAACTAACCCAAGCGGATACGGCGCCGTACATACAATACGCCAGAGGTCTTTCGGAGAAACTTACACGAATAGGCAATAAATACAAGGTGAGAACTGGTACAAGAACAACAAACACTCTCAGGTCGATATTGACAAAGATCAAGCCGGACAATGTGAATTAACAAACGAAGAATTGTGTATACTAAATTCTGTGTGAATGTGGACGACAACGTACAGGAGAGATTAGCAGACCCTTCGAATGAGAATCAAAGGGCATGAGGAGATGGTTCATCTAAATAAATACAACTTGGCCCAACACGCTTGGGAAGAAGATCAGAAAATTAATTGGGGTAACGCATCGATTCTGGAAAAAGAAGACCGTCAAACCAGAAGGTTGTTGAAAGAAACTGCATACATGGCCACTACACCATCAGCACTCCGAGCGTGGAATTAAAAGAGATCTGGCTCCCGCTGATTCGCGAGAGCATTCCCACCCCAGTAACAACCGCAATAAGCAATAGGACGGACTAAAGGCAGCTTCCGCGCAGTCCAGCTGGTGCGCGCACAAAACAATGGCTACTGCGCATCTACTTCTGCGCAGTTTGCGTAAAAACTATGAGTTTGAAGAAGCAGCCATTATCAGGGCTACCCTGAAGACGGCAGAAAAATGTCTGTCGAAACGTTGGATTCTAAAAATCCAAGAAACGGAGGAAATAGAACCAACATCGACTCAAATACTAATAATCCTTCGTCAACAATATCACGTAGTGAGGTATGTACATTGAAGATACATATCTCTTACTCAATCTGAGGGAAATTGGAAGGAAGAAGTCACCAACACTGCTTCTCCTCGCACTAACAAAACTAAGCTGTCAACTATGACACAAACAATAATATATACTTATTTTAACAAAAAATAAATAATTGAAAATTATTTAAAAAATAGAGAAATGCCATCAAAGTGAAATCAAAAGTCGGTCATGAGCCGGAAATTTTTCTAAATCACTACACTGTGCCCTTACAGGATATCTTGATATTCGTCACCAGAACTACCTAATTTCTATATTTGTAAACAAGATTCGCAATTTAAACTGCCACAAAGTCCATAAACCGTGATTTAAAGCATAAAACCGCGCACCACAAAAACAAAAATACAGAAAAAAGAAGGAACAAATAAAGCAAAAATAGAGACGGGAGGGCCATTAATACTAAAAGGAAAGAACCAAGGAGAGGAATCCGGCCGACGAACTAAACGCTACAAATTCGAAAGAGATGACGTTCGTCAGTATAACGCGCCCCTGAAGAATGCCGGATTGATTTATTAGGAACCCGGGGAATCGTTCGGCATTGTATGTACAGCTACAATTTGTGCATGTAACATCGTATATGTAACGTATATGGCTCCATGCGGTAGCTTAATTTGTGTGACTGTATTCTGTCGGTGCCGGTGCTGAGATGCGTGTATAAATAAACCCTCGGGGTAACGTGGTAGTTGGAGAAGGACCGCGAGAGTGAGATGGTTTAATAATGTCGCCGAGACTTAAGGCCCGTGGTGAATAGGGAAGATGAGTTCAATAATTGCACTGCTTTACGTACAAGCGTAATTTTAATGTAGGGGCCTGGAAAAAACCATGAGAGGAAGTGTAGCTAGTACAAACTTGATTTCAAGACATGTTTCTTTAACAGAGACCTCGCAGATATTGGCAAAAATACTGAAATTTCTCATTTCTCTTATTAGTAAGTTTGTGGAAAAGAAGTCTAGCGGACATGTTAAAGTATCCATGTGTTTAGTAATTATCTCTTATGAGAGTTGCCTTTATAGTCCATAACAGTAAAACAATAGATCGGCTTGAAGTTGTTAAAGCAGATACTTTTGATCGGTCACTTTGGGACTGCACATTTGGCCGACGTGTATCTACATACATTCTTCTGCTTTTTCACCTTCAGTGAATTATCATCATTAATCCATCTTCTCAACACCAAAACGTCTAATGCTGTATTTCCGAGTTCACCATAAGAAATCATCATCAACAATTTCTTCTGGTTCTTTGCTTGCTAAAGTTATGGTTTCTTCGTCATTCAAGAATTCATTTGCAAGATTCTCGTCACAGTTTTTCAGCCAATTCTTTATGTCTTCTGGTTGCATCCGATAGTTTTTGAAGATCTTGTAGAATGGATTTGTCTTCTGCATCTGTCTCTACATTTGAAAGAATCGCATTCTCAACCAGTTACTCAACGAGTAATCAAAGCTTTCTCCAAGAATTTACAAAAGTAGAGGACGGTATTTCATGAAAGGTTATAGCTAACATAACACGTCTTTGGTATTGATTTTTTTTTTGTTATTTCTAGAAGGCCCTTATCTTTACTTTTTGAATGTTGCAAAATTTCTGAAATAAATTTACATCTGTACTGTTTCCTTTCAACTTTCAATCACTCCTTGGTCCACTGGTTGCACTAAGCTGGTCGCATTAGAAGGAAGGTGCATTGTTCTTACATCACAAGTCAGGTCGTTAGGATAAGTTGGTGCATTGTCTAAAAGTAGAACCACTTTTGCAGACAAGTTCTTTAAATGCAAATTTACCTTTGGAACAAATTTTGAATTAAACCATGTCTGAGCTCATCCACGCTGATATCTGAACATCGGGGAGCGATGGTGGATTCAAGTTTCAAACAAGCAGTTGTTGTTGTGCAGCAACTCTGATACGTTCTTTGTTTTTCTTAAAACTAGAACCCGACTTCTCACCGCCTAGAAAAATTGTTTCTGGTAACATTTCAAAGCTTCAAAGCTCTGTTTAAATATAACCCATTTACGGTTTCTACTCATTGTAAAGAAAAGCAGTAGCAGTGTGCCGCACGAACTCAAAAAAGTAAACACACCCTGTGTTAAGGAAACAATTTAGCTACCAGGTTTCGTCATAGGCTTTTCCAGTAAAACTCCTACTAAATAAGTTTTTAATACCATTTACGACGGGCGCACTAAACCTAAGACGAAACAATACGATTAAGACCAGATTACTGGAAAAAAAAATTGCAGTTTGTGAATTCCAAATAATTTGTAAAGCGTAGTACTAACGCTGGAATTCTCTCTAGACAAGCTTCAGCACAAAATTTTCTGTGTATACCGCTCACATGCGAGGTTTTTTTAACTCAAAATTGGAGAACAAAATGAGTTCTGCATCAACCGTTGTACTGACACATTTCTGCACGAAAGACAATAAAGTCATTGTAACACATTTTCATTTAAACATCAGGAAGAACGATACGACTTAGTACAGTGTTATTACCTGTGTCATAAGAAAAGTAAAACTCCAGCGTACAAATATCTTCTTCGTCTTTTTGACGTCGTTTTACATAATCGCATAAACAAAAACTGATAACAAAAACTTTAATGAATTAAATTAATAATTAAATCTCGTATTTGCTTTAAGATTAATTTTATTTGAAATCAGTAAGAGTAAATAATTTACCGCGCATAAGAAAGTACATTTACTTACATGCAATGCTTTTTTTAAATTTAAATGAACATTTTGTTCTTCGAAATAAACCAAAGCTACTTTTTCTTGGATCAAGGAAACGCCTTTCCGCGTGTGGGTATCGCATCATGATAGAAAATGAAATGGCAGATGAAGTACTGATCGTGCAAAATAAATGTGAAAGCCAAGACAGCAAGAAGGAAGAAGCAACATGCCCAAAAATAATCAATTATCATATTATCAACGATCACATCGGATCTCGACGATCTAATAACATTTATTGATTGTTGTTGGTCGTCTCTGTTGTCCGTTGACTCGGTTGTCCATGTCGGACCACCCCATATTACACGCATTTTTGTAATTTTAGGGAATTGGTTATAAGAAGAAAACAGCAACGTGCACACAAAACTTGATTCTTTTTTCAAAACAGGATTACCGAAAGCAAGTGACATCGGACATTAATGTCGTTCCGTAACGGGAGTGTCTGGATATCTGAAGATGAAGACTACATTATTTCTCCCACAGCTAAACAACGACTTATCAACAGTTTTATCAACAGTAACCGTCTGGAGTGTACTTTACGTTAAAAATTTTACCAGAATTCTTGACGATCGGTAGAACAAAGAATTCAACATTTTACCTGACAAAGATCTATTTTATAATTCTATGGACAATTAAAAATCAACTACCTAGACTAGCACGTAAACACGCACCTTTTAAGTAAAAATATAGTCCAAGAATATTGTACAAGATGGGCCAAATTCGATACTTTTAATAGGGAACTTATATTTCTATAAGGAATTAGACAAAAACTGACCTAAGCTTCTGGAGCTCGATTTTAAAGAGAAATCGATTGGTGAAATCCCTATTTTTATATCTTCCTTAATATAAAAGGTACAGAGCGTTCTCTTAAAATGTGCAATTTTGAAAAACCCTTTAGCCATCTTAAAATAATGTGAAACGAAGAAAAACAAATAATTTAAAAATTGTTTAAATAAAATATCAATTGTGTTATATCATTTTAAAGGTAATTTTATATGCTTTTCAATAGTGTAAAAATATATAGGGTGTTCCATATAAAAAAACACAAGTCTTGATAATATCTCAAAAAATAGGAGTTAAAAAAAAGAAAAAAATAGAGCATAGGATTCTGCGTCAAAAAGCGCCCTAATATAGTTTTTATATAAGTCAAGCATTTTCACAAATGAAAAAGTTACAAGGGTTTTTAATAATTGCACATTTTAAGAGAACGCTCTGTATCTCTTATATTAAGGAAGATATAAAAATAGGGATTTCACCAATCGATTTCTCTTTAAAATCGAGCTCCAGAAGCTTAGGTCAGTTTTTGTCTAATTTCTTTAGAAATGTAAGTTCCCTATTAATAGTATCGAATTTGGCCCACCTTGTACAGCGTGTACATATGGAATAAATTTCTCATTTCCTAAAGTAAAGACATTTTGAAAAAATTCTCAGACAAGACGATTTTAATTTTCAACCGCGCATCGTATTGCGTATTACGTTTTATTGGTTATGGAAGATAATTCATAACAGCGTTCGACAGATTAGTCGAGATCACGATGTTCCCTTTACGTTTTAAAATACGACAAGTGGCATCCCTTTAAGATTCATCCTGTACAAGAATTATTAGCTTCGGAACGAAGAATGCAATTTTTATTTTTCCTGACACGCTTTTACATTAAATGATGAAGCCAACCGATAAAATTTTAGATATTGGGAGAAAGAAAATCTTAAATCTTAAAAAGACCCTACTTCTTTAATCCTTTCTTTTTCCAACTTTAATGTGCAGACATTCCCAGCAATATTGATGTGTCGACATGACGCGACGTCGCAGATTTATGCAACCGACTTTCGAAAATATCTTGACCAAGTTTTCTCAAACAAATGGATCGGTAGACGAGGGCCCAGAGTGGCCACCAAGGTTACCGGACCTCGCGTCGTTGGATTTTTTTTTGTGGGGTCAAATAAATTAATAACATTTGTTATTAACGGAGTTCAGTAAGAGTTTACCGATCGCCTGGGACATTGTCAGGCAGCAGAAGGAAGGCGATTCGAACACTTAACTGCAATTTGTCTGAGAATTTTTTCAAAATGTCTTTACTTTAGGAAATAAAGCATTTATTCCATACTTTGTGCACTCAACACTTCTCACTCAATAACTTTAACGAACAATTTAATAGATTTAAATAGAAAAATCTACAGCTTCAAATTAATCGCACAAATTCTTTTACCTTCGATTTGCTTCATGGGCGTGACGGCAGTATTGTAGTGCCATTGCTCGGCCGAATAACAGCAGTCGCTAGCCACCGAAGACGCATCCACCGGCTGTTCCGAAACGTCCCTGCGCATCTGACACTGTTGATGATACATTTTACGGTCGAGGACGATCCTAGCGAAATCCGCCTCGAGAAAGTGATCTTCCATAGACGAAAATACCGTCGGAATAAAAGTGGAGAACGTCCGGATTCACCGAACTACATCTTTTCTAGTCGGCCGCCTCTAAACAACATATTTCACACAAATCTTTCCACCGATTCATTATTATATCAGTAGAACAATCGGACCCGGGTTATAATTCTGTAAGCTGCGGACGCTCCTTAAGAGAGTTTTATGTTCTAAACACGAAATCGAAGCATCATCGTATAATAGCGAGGAACTATAGGAGATTATCCTTACACGAAAGTGAAACTTGTATTGTTAGTAAACTACACGGCACGGCGGTTGCTGCCGTATCAAGTGCGTGAGGTCGTTTGGAGCTTCTGTGTATACGCGTTCGGTTACGAAATTTATTATTACATAAGTTCATCAGCAGACTGTATTAATTGTCAGCACATTTTAATTATTTTGCTTATACAAGGTGAACGCGGCCTGTTGTAATCCTTGTGTTTCGTGGCTCCTGTGGCGTCTAGTAGTGTTGAAACGGGAGACGTTCAAAGTCAAGTTCATCTCACTTTATTGGTGCTGCTTCTCTGGGACGATTGCTGGTGATGTCTTTACGACCTGGAACAATGAAAATTTTATATAAATTGGATCCCCATTGTATAGCTAAAGATCATATCGTTTATGTTATGCTCAGATTAACATGAGAACGAAATTAATTTTTTCACATTGATTTCTTTTAATTGCTCATAGTACTTGGCTTCTACTTGAAAATAATTTTGGTTCATGTAAAGTAAAGTTAGTCTTTTGTATCCTGCAATTTTGGATACATTGATTTTCTTGAGTGAGTTGAGGAAGAGTGAACGAATATCGAACGATACTAAAATTTTCCGCATCTTCCAATTCAATATTATTATATTTTGCTTCTAGACCATCTACTTTGATGGGTCAATTTTTTTATTCGTTTAGTAGTCATTTGGACAATTGGTACGTAGGCGAGTCTACGCCTGAAACTAATGGTCTCATAGATTTACCCGGTTTGTGGATTTTTGGAAGATGGTGCATTTTTGGAATTGGGGGGTTGGAGATTGGCAGCTTTAACTTTAGCCTTGCGCTAATAAGTTTTGGGCAATTTTTCAGAACGACTTGTCCAGATCGGCTACTTTGTTGCGTTCATCTGCTTTCAAATAAAAACAATTTTTTTTTTGAGGCCCTTAATAGTCCTAAGATCGCCTGCGTTCTTCCTTAACCCTCAAGTGCTATCGTGGGGTGTTTCGGAACCCCAGAGGTCATTTTTTTAAAATTTTTTCTAAAACTATTTTTGTCACATTTCTAAGGTTCCAGGTATTCGCCTATGCAAATGAGATATGTAATATAGTGTAATTTATTATTTACCATATTCTACAGTTTTAGCAAAAAATAGCTTTTGGGGTGTCTCAACACCCCACGATAGCAATTACGTTTGTTTTTTTCAAAAATAGCGTAGTGTATTCTAACCAATGATTTAGAATTTTATAGTGATAATAGCCCTCGTCCTCTTTTGGGGAAATCACAGATGTTGTTGTGCATGTAAGTATAGGGGATTCACTTATATACGTTCCAATTCGGCGATTTTTATTATAGTACCTACATGTACAGGGGATTCACTCATTTATGTTCGACTTCGGTGATTTTTTACAAATCAAATAGTGGCATTTCCCCTGATTTCTGTACGGCGTATAAATATTCGACTCAAACAAATTTCTTACTCAGTTCCTCACAAACCAGAGCGTCGTCAACTTGTTCCTTATTTCCCTTCTATAATACGTGTATTGAATAGTAAAAACAATATGATAAAGTTTCTAACTGATGAACAATTAGCAAATCTTGCCGAAAACTTTTACGATGATGTTAGTGAAAGTGAATGCCCTGATGAACGTGATGATGATTTGAGTGATGCAGCAAGCGAACATAGTGATCACGACACATGTTCAGAATTTGAAAACGAAAGTGAAGAAGACTTAGGTGATGTCAGTGCAAGAACAAGTTACTTCTATGGACGAAATCGATATAAGTGGTCCAAAAATCCTCCTGCTACTTCACGTACCAGATCTTCTAATATAGTCACTCTTCGACCGGGAGCAAAGGGTCCGGCAGTAAATACTCCTCCAAGAACACCTTCTGAAGCATTTTCTCTTTTCTTTACGGAAGAAATTCTAAATGAAATACTAGAGCATACAAATGCAAAAATAACGGAAACGAGTTCTTCTTATGGACCAACGGCAAGTTATGTTGAACATGTAGACATGATTGAATTGAAAGCATTTCTGGGACTTGTAATTTTGGCAGGAGTGTTTAAATCAAACCACGAAGATACTAGAAGTCTTTTTGCAACGGATGGTACGGGACGAGATATTTTTAGAGGTGTCATGTCTAAACAACGGTTTTTGTTTCTTTTGTCAGTGCTAAGATTTGACGATCAAACAACTAGAAGGAACAGGATTGACAATGGTGATAAACTTGCTGCCATTTCAAAAATTTATGAAATTTTCAACGCAAACTGTACGAATAATTACAGTTGCAGCGAATATGCTGTTGTAGATGAAATGCTTGTTGGATTTCGCGGCCGCTGCTCTTTTCGCCAATATATCAAGAGTAAACCAAAAAAATATGGCATCAAAATTATGTGCTTATGCGATTCGAAAACGCATTATCTGATCAATTCATTTATTTATACAGGAAAGACAACCGAACCCAATCCAAACAAACTTTCAGTTCCAACACGTAGTGTACTCAAATTAATTTCTCCGATCATCAATACAAATCGAAATCTAACAGGAGATAATTGGTTTTCTTCTATAGAGCTGTTGAATGAATTGAAACGGGTTGGTATAACGTATGTTGGAACACTTCGTAAGAATAAGCGCGAAATTCCGCCAGCATTTTTACAAACTAAACAGCAACCAATAAACACCTGTAAATTTGGATTTACGCACGATAATACGTTGGTTTCCTTCATACCAAAAAAGAACAACTGTGTCTTGTTGGTTTCGTCTATGCATCACAATGGAAATGTTGAAGTAAATGCAAAACCTGAAATAATAAATTTCTACAATTGTACCAAAGGGGGAGTTGATGCTTTAGACCAGAAGTGTATGACGTACTCCTGCCAAAGACGAACCAGACGATGGCCAATGGCTATATTAGGAGCAATGGTAGACATTTCACGTGTCAACAGTTACATAATTTTCTTAGCCACTTCAGACCATACAGTTAACATGACACGAAGAGAATCTTATATTCGTCTAGGAAGAGAACTCGTCAATGACCACGTAAAAAGACGATACCAAACAAAAGAATTGTCAACTAAGCTAAACTCAATTATCAAAAATTTACTAGGCTTAGAAACACCACAACAACAGCCACAAGAAGCAGAACCTTCAAGAACCTACAAAAGGTGTCACATCTGCGGGCGAAATAGAGACAAGAAAATAAAAACCACGTGTCATAGATGTCATCAGCATGTCTGCAAGGAACATTCTGAGCAACTTGTAAAATGCGCAGAATGCTTACAAAGGTAAATTGTAAGAAATTTATAAAAATCTGATTACATGAAATAACACATTACATGTTTTTTGTCAAATAAAATGTACGCCTCACAACGTCATTGTCAGAATTTTTATGTGAAATGCTAATGGCATTTTCTTTTACAGGGAGTAAGACCATAGTTTCCAGTAACAGAAAAAACCAAGACATCTTAACAATACAGAACACAATTTTGTAAAAAGAAAAAATTGTACGAAGAAATACTTTTTACATAATTTTTATGAATGTAACATTTCCTCCTAATTTTCTGTTTTGCTTTAAATAAAGTTTTGTTTTTCCTTATAACAATCGCAAGATAAAGGTCTAGTTATTACACTGTGGGTTTAAAAGTGAAAAAAAAAAGATAACTAACAAAAAAAAGCTAAATTTAAAGAGTGGGGTGTAAATCACCCCACGATAGCAGTTGTGTTACCTGAAAACACGATAGTACTTGAGGGTTAAACTCTTAAATTTTTTTTTTAATTTATCCATCTATATGCTGGTTGGATGGAAACACCAAGATAATATTTTTTGAAGCTTGAAGCTTGCCATAACTTTAGGAGTCTTAAGTGTGTAAATAATAATAACAAGTTTTTATTGTTCTATTTGTTATTATTATATTTAATTGCTGTATTCTCTACGTGAACCTTCCTTACGAAGTGTCCTCAAAACCGCTGTTTTTTTAACCAATTTGGTATTTGTCCAGCTTCGTATGACTTCATTTCACTATAAAATATCAGAAAACCTCCGTACCAAGTGATTTGTTTTTCTTTAGTTCACTTGTTATTTTTGTAAAGTCTTTTAAGTTTATTCCTAGGAGGCAAGTGCATCGATTGCATCAATTGTTTCTGTGTCCGGAACTCCAGGATGCAAATTGTGAAAAAATTACAAAAATAACATGTTGACCAAAGTAGTAGGTGACAAATGGATGAAATCAAACAATTATGATAAATACGTCAGTGCCTATTTTTAATTTCACCATTAATCGCTGTGACAAAGACGAAAACTACATTAAGTCGAAAGAATACAAAAAAAAAATGAACAAAACTAAAAAAAATGCACATCGGAAAACATATGTCGTGTATGACCTGTAAAACAGTGGAGTGTTAACCCGAAAACGTGACCGGGAAGATTATTATTAAATCGCGCGATGTTGAAAGAGAATAATCTCTTAAGAAGAGCAATGCGACGGGCGGACGATGTGATATAATGATGAGATTTAACGTTAGCGTTGCGAAGTTCGTTCATGCTTAACCAAATTAGCCCGGGTAATTTATGAAAAATATGCTCACGTTTGCATAGGTCGATGGTAGTTGAACAAATAAGCAAATACTCTATCTAAACTAAACAAAAAAAGAATTTTTGCATAAATTGATCTAAGTTAACTACAAAATGGATCATCGTGAATGAAAAGAATACGAGAATTTTGAATTCGTTGAGAAATCCTGCTGTTAACATCGCAGAAACTAAAATGCCATAATATGAGGGCAACAAACAGACGCAACAGAAAAGTAACTTCTCTGGCCACAGCTTTAGCATTTTAAACTGGTATGAGCTTTACGCATACACGAACTGTCTTGATTAAGTAGGCCTTAAAAAGGCCAAAGTTTTTAGCCGAATTAGTTATTGTTAAAAACGATTCATTAATCTTAATTGTCATTAAGACTACGGAATATTCGATTTTGTATTGATATTTTAGATTAAGATCTGCTCCCGAAAGTTCTCATTCAATTGGTGCAAGGAAATGCCAAAAGAATTCGACCGAGGAACTTCAAGATCCGCAAAAACATCGTGATCGCTGTGGAAGCTAGCATATCTCCGTACAAGCCGGAAACTAAGCAACAAACAACTGCTTGGGTGTTCCCTGATGAATCGAATTTTTTTTTTTTTTTCGAATTCATAGCCACGGGTTCCTTGTAAGCAGATCTAAGTAACAATTGGTGCTGAACGTTCGCCTTCTCGAGTTTGCAAATTAAATCCCACGGGTTATAACATATCATGGAGTAATATTCTGGTCTGGGGCATTTTGTAATGAATTTGGCAATATTTGGAGCATTTACGCTTTTATAAGTTACTTTGTAAAAAGCGACGCCATCAGGTCTTGAAATTAAACATCATTATACTTATAACCAGTGTCCCAATCTTCTGGAATTGTAGGATTATGCCTGTTCTGTAAATACTGGTGCATGCATTTGATCACTGGATCCAAGTGGTTTCTGGTGTTAAAAATTGTTCGGTTACCATAACAATGATAAACAAAACATTCCGACTTTGCTGTTCTCAACTGTTAATTCAAAATTTTAAACACAAGCAGCTGCTTGGTTACGTAGTATTTACACAATAGGCCCAATGGGCCCAATTCTAGAAATTTGGGACGTCTATATGTTCGTCTATTCGTGATCATAAATGTATCCGATTTTCGTGCATTCTTCGGAAACGTGTATTTGATCTGCTTCCTTGATTATTCTTTTCCGAAATCACGGTTAATTGCTTGCTTCTTTCGTTGTACCGGACATGTGACAAGGGTTGCTGTGACAAAAAAATGCGGGTAAATTAAACAAAATATTTCACGCGCAGAGGTGGGCGTAGTAGCAAATTTATTCTCGGCGTCGGCCAATGCAGTTCGTGATAACAGACGAGCTACATGGAATTTCATTCTATGCAAAAGATCAGGAAAATCTATTTCATTTGGTTGTTTGGTTTAAAGACGGGCATTGGTTAACAGTCAATAGAATCTTCTAAAGGTAAGAAATTGCAAGGATCATTCATCTAAGTGTTCGAGTAAATTATTATAGACGCGTACTCCAATTTAGCCACCACGAAGACATAATATAACGTCCGTGTTTTGAAGGCTTTTCAGATACACGAACAAGAAAGTCCAATGTTCGCGATGGCAGTTAATAGATATCTTCTACGTGTTGGCTGAAGGACTCATTGACTGATTATAGGAGAAAAACATCGAATCAACATTTCATTGCCGTTCGTTGTTTTGTTATCTAACTTCTTTTCTTTTTGTTTGTGAAATAAAAAATTCGTTCAAACGCAAGCAAAAGTATATAAATCTAAATCAGAAATATAAAAAAATGCCTTCTTTCATTGTTTTTGTAAAAAATTGAAGGATATCCCTCATACGTCGAAGAAATTGATCAGAAAACTTCGTGACAAAAAGCAATACGATGCGTTTAATGCGCTTCCAATGTACGCTTTTATAGCATTTAAATTCGCCACTGTGTTTTGGGATAAAACTTCACCACAGCTGCTGATTTTTTGCATCCTTTTATCCAACTCTAACAAAATCAACTTTACAAAATCAAATTTTTATTTTAATTCACAAGTTCCTAAAATGCTTAAGCTTATTTTTTAATACCCGCGTATATTGGGCATCTGAAGCTAATCCTTAATTTTGAGTGAGCGATTTCTTGCCTCATCTCTCTCGGCTCGCTTCCAAAATAGCAAATCCACTCTGAACACGTGAACGAGGCAACGTGCTAAATGTCAAAACAATAACAAATAATCGATATCCCGATACGCTGGTTGGGATAGAACGTATCGCTGCTTGATGTAACTAATTGCAAGATCTAATCTAGAACATTGTTTGAAGTGACGGCCCTATCTTTAACGTTATATGTCTCTCCTCAAGTTCAAGAACCTGCCGTCGTTGTTTTTCGCACTTCCGATTCGTCAGTATCAACACTGGTGGAAATTTTAATAAGTTCTATTGGTGATTTCGCTCTAATCAGAATCGATTAATTATATTCTTTTTTGTTTTCATCATTTCACCATATTTACATGATTTTACATTAAAGATTACCAGGAATAATACTATTGTATGGGTTTATTATGTAAGCACCTGCATTTGGAAAGGGGATACGAGGATAGTACGATAAATACCTGTGTTAAGAATGACAACGCAATTGTTTTGCATTTAGTAAATTCAGGTCACGTTTTGATGATGATAAATAACAATCTTCTTATTAAAAACGATGAAAATTCTTGCGTTCTATTTAACAACAAACGTAAGCACAATATCGAAACGCTATCGTCAAATAACGCTACTAGAAGCGTTTGCAGTTCAGCAAGGATTCTTGGAAATTGGAATTCCCACATTAATCATCTTTGCGCTGGTTTATTACGTATATGTTGTGCTTTAAGTAACTTAAGTTACAGCTGCAGCCTGGATGTTTTAACAATATTTCTCATGATTACGAAAGACGAAAACAAGTTATGTTTTGCCGCCACTATACAGTAGGTCTAAAGTAAAAGATCTTTTACTACGCAAAAATTGCTACATTTTCGATGATTTTTTCTTATGATTATTGTAATTTTCTTTCACTTGTTTCTGGCATACTGTTGATTGCTCTAAGAAATAAATATTATTATTATTTCTCGACATAATCTCCTTAAAGACACTTAGACCAGTGATGCTTCAAATTTTCTAAGCCATCATAAGAATAATTCTGCAAAATAAGCCATTTTTCCAAACTTGGGCCCCTAATTTGGCGAAAATGGTAGATGGAGCACCAATTTGTACCGTAACTGGACAAGTTTTGCCGTCGGAATTGCTAATAAGTAGGCCAGGGTGGTATGGGGATAATATCTTTTTCCCTTTAGTTCAGCGACTAATCGGTCCAACAAATCACAGTGATTATTCCTCTTTATCCCAAATAACCAATTAAAACTATGTTTTGCGAATTCCATAACTTTCTCGACTGATGGAATCGTCTTCACCTTCTTTGGGGCACGTCTGCCAGGAAAAAAAAACATTTTGCTCACCAGCATGTACTGCTGATAATTTCCTCATATTCAATTTTTCGTGAAAGATGTTTTGCGCACCTTCAATTGAGATATTTACTATATTAGCAATTTCTCTGATCTTCGCCTGTCGGTCTGCTAACACGATATCCTGAACTTGTATGAACCAGTATCTGATGGTAGTCAGCGAAGGTCCATGGTGCTTATAAACAGCATCCAACATCTCTTTGATTTCTGCCCACATCTTCCCATCAGAGAAAAATGAAATCGAATCACGGATTTCGGTGATACAGATTTTAACACAAAACGCCATCTTGCTTCAAGCACGGTTGGTTCTCGTACCATCTTCGTAGATAATATAAAACGAGTGAGTTTGTAAATCATCATTTATCTGTATATATGAGCGAAAACCTTCATTGTTTTCTAATATAGTAGATATTGATATGATTCGTATAGATGGTGTAACATATAAGCGTCCAATTTAGTTTGGTGTTCCGCAGGGATCTATATTGAGGCCCATACTATTTTAAATATATATTAGCGATTTTTCTCAGAACATGTTCGTTGCTCAAAGCATCCTTTTCGCAAATAATATTACTCTGTGATATGTTAGTAAACTCTGAGTATTGTAGCGACATCTTAGTTAAAGCATCGACGGCCCGTAATTGTGTAAGTATGGGTGGTTTGCAGCAAACCGTCTATTCCTCAATGAAGATAAGACTACCACAGTGATGTTCCTTTTAAGAGATATTTCTTACGTTAATGATCCGGAGTGTGTCAAATATTTGAGTCTTTTGCTTAATCGCAAGGTAAGATGGGAGCCACATGTTGATTGTACGACAAGTAAACTTGTAAAAACTGAGAAATCTATCTTCTGTACTATCTACATATTTCTCATTGTTTCATGTATCGGATGCTACAGTTCATCATGCCACAAGGTCTTTGGTCTGCAAAGACCAAGAAATACTGGTGGCATGATGAACTGTACCTTCAAATTGTTGCGAATCTTTTACTTTAAAGATATAATAGCTTCTTCGCAATTTTCTTTTTGTATATTAGAAGCAACATTCATATCTTTTCATAACAATAGTACAAGAAATAAAAACATCTAAAAAAAATCTAGTTAAAAATTTTTTTTTAAGTTTTACATTGTTCTTCCTGAGAATATGAAAAATTTATGTTCGAATATCTTTAAAATTAATTTAAAATGCATCACTTTCATTATTAGTGGCGCAACTAGTATAATGTCCAATTTGCCAAGCTATCGCTCTGCCGCGAGTTCGCATCTACCTCAAAGTAAGGTCTTCGGCAGCTTACCTTACTTTTACAAATTTGCTGAATCTTTGGAGAAGGTAAGTGCCCCTAAAGAGCTAATGTAATATTCATATGGTAGGTCAATACTTTCCTGTTAATGACGAAAACTGCGGAAGATGCGAAAACAACTGCCATTATAATGTACGTTTAGAAAGAACATGTGGATTTGTCTTTTATTTGATTTTAAGGCGCGCCTACGGTTTACTACAACACTTTTAGAAGAACATACATGATAGTTGGTTCTGATTAACAGTTGGCTAAAGTAATGAACCATTTAGCGAAAAGACGTCTTCTTCAACATTAATTTGAAAATGGCGTCTACTTCAATGTTAATTTGAGTAAGAGTGCCCAGAAAGATGCCTGTTATGGTTTTTACATTCAACAGATTCAACAAAGAATCAGATTTTCTGATTACTTTCGAGAAGACCGTTGTGAAATTATATTGATCTCCGATGAAGCCTGCTTTCGGTTGGCTGGCCTGCGGATTTTGGGTAGAGAAGAGCCTACAGCACGAAAATCAAAGTTTTATGCAAAAATTATGATTTGGGGAGCAATTTCGCAACGTGGTCCAAACTTCGTTGTGTACAATCGCCAGTATAGTAGACTGTGCCCATTCTAGATTAACCTTGCCTTTTTCTAACTGAACTCTGGAAGTTACAGCAAGATGCCGGATGTTACGTCTCCAGATATGCAAAAAATTGCTCGCAAGAGAATGGAATTGAAACTATCACGTAACCTCTTCAGACCTGAGCCCGATTAAAAATATCTGGAGACTCATGAGAATTATTAGCAGAACCTGCGGCACCTCGAAACAAATCTAAGTTAGCGGCAGTCGTTTTAGAAGCGTTGCAAGTTACGTGCATACGATCTACTTGTCGGTCTACTTGTCCCCAGCGAGTTAACAAATGTTCACCTGTGTATTAGCAAGTAAGACGAGTTGTCGTGTAATCTAATGTAATAATTACTAAAATTCGTTAAATTAGCATTTTAGTAAGTACTTGCACGGTTGTTGAATATTGTGTCGTTAATTGCTATAAATTGTTTGCGCCACGATTTCTTGCGGCATTTTCTACGATTTTGAAGAAGTTACTCTAACTTCTTATTTCTTTGTCTGGAAGAAGGTATAAATATCAATTCTTCGTCTAATAAAGACGCTAAATTAACAGTAACGCTAACATCCAATGCAAACCCAGTTAGACTATTCCAAGAGAGAACTATAAGCATAACTTTGGCGAGGAATTTGTTAACATCGGCTTGTCAGCGCCTTTAATTCAACCGACGTCGTCCCTTCATCAGCACCGTCGGATTCCCCGTACGTAACGCGTTTTCCCAGTAGCAGAAGCGGCAGCAAAGCAAGTGTAGTTCGATGGATTTTTCATCGCCACGTCCTTTAACACTTTATAAAACGTATATGGCTTTCATTTCTTTTGCTATTTTCTTCCTTTTCTCGTTTTTTTTTTTTCCATTCGCGAGCTTTGGTTCTTCGATTCCTACGCGTCGGATATCCCATAGTGCGTTCGGTGGTCCCTACAGGCGCTAACGTATTAATTGAAGATGATTGCCGGCGTTGAAAACGATCTATAAACGTCGTCGTGCAATCGACGAGGAGGAAAGGATAAGAATAATACCGGTCGGAAAAGAAGAAAGATGTGCCAATCGATGGATTGTCTGTTTCGAAGAAATTCACAGCTTACGTTACTTTAAGTTACCCGTATTATTATTATTTTTTTCTTTTTGGTAACAATAATAAGTCGCTAGCCGCGGTCTTCGTAGATGTCAAAGGCGTTCGTTACGATTCTGTGAATTTGTGTATGTTGAGGAGGGAAGATTTTACGTACCGGTAAAGTTAACTACAAAATTATATTTTGCATTCAATAAAATCTGAAAAATCCTTACAATGGTACCAAACATCAAATGGAGCGCAGATCCTTCCACATCTCTTCTTTTTTGCAAAGTCACCATCAGGTTTATATCTGACTATTGTTGTAGTATATATGCGAATGTAAGCGACATATTGCTTAACAAAATCGACGTAATTCAAAACAAATGCCTACGTTTGTGTGTCTTCTAGCCAAGAAGTACTCCAATCAATGTGATGTTACTAGAAACATGTCAACTACCGTTACGACTGAGAAGAACGATGCTTGGAGCTAAGTATCTGATGAAATGTTCCTTCAAAACAATCTGTTGGCTTCGAAGTAATCATGGACCGTGCAATAGTTATTTGTGCAGAATAAACTTTAAAAAAGCTGCAACTTATGTGGAAATGAGGAGATCGATAGGCAAGCTTTTCTTTATAAATATATGCAAGAATTCGGTTAATACTCCTAGCTGAGTGTTATTTATTAGCTGTTAGCTAAGTGTTATTTAGGTGGTGTATGAAGTATTTTTAGGCTCTTATGTCGATGGAAAATCATGGTCTGAAGAGCGTTTGTAACAAGCGAATGTGTAACACTTTGCTTTCTTCTTTGTAGGTTCTATTCTTTTTTGTGTTTTTAATGCACTGATGAACCCCTGAGGGAGAAGAGCATTTACCTTACTTCCATCCTTGACAAAAGGATGCATGTTATAGAGCACTGTTGGACTTGGCACGTAGCAGAATCAATTAAATATTTTTTTTTCCTTTATTTAGACGTGAGGGCCATCAAAGGTAAAGATTATTCAAACTAATGATTGATTGAATCGGAGTTTTTTGTTGATTTCTAAAAAGCTTTGTTAATTCTTTTATTTTCAATGAAGAAGGTCATCTGTTAATCATTTATTACTTCTAAGGTCTATTTTGTTCTTTAGAGTGCGACGAATTAACTAGACTCTATGGCCTACCACCTTTCCTTCTCTTGAATGAAAATAAAAAAATTGTAACTCGTAGAGATGAATTTTGCCCTTAAATTTAACAGCTTCCTTTCCCATATTTAGTCCTTGATCCTGATATGACAATTAATTTAATCTTTTTGTTCTTTTACTCGTTCACTTTAAATTGCTCTTATTTTTTCTTTTTTTCCCCTAGTGCAGATATTTGACACAACATAAGACGACTAATACTTTTGAACATAACTGTATATCATTCAAAATTTATTTATTCTACTTACATCCATCTCAAAGGAATCCAAGCTTCGATTGAGCTCTCCACCCCTAACCCTTCCCTCCTCTCCCGGCTCCTTAAGATTACTACTTCGCTGTGAACTTCAACGAATGATTGACATACGAGATGTGTTTATTTTACGAATTTTTCCGTAGCGTAAGTGGCGGGAAGTATTTTTTGGCGGCGATTTCTTCTCATTTTTTGCAATTTTTGATACAAGTTCTCGGTGTCAGCGATGAAAGATCGATCATTTGGACTTCTTTTGCTGCGAAAGCGATGAGTTGTTGTTTACGCTAGGCTAATTGCTTTTATTAATCGGTGAAGATTGTAAGCGTTTGCGTTTGGGAAAGATAGAAGAAGGAATTGGGAAAAAATAGATATGTTTTTGGGAGAATAGTAGCAACTTTATTTCTGTATTAAATTATTCAAAACTATATTATTTCTGTGCATTTAAATTATGAGGAAAGTCCATTGGTCTATCATGGGAAAATTCTATTGGTGATAGTTATTTAAATGACTTCTGAGAAACATATTCATTGTTTCCTACAGAGTAGAATTTTTATTTTTGCACAATAACATGCTGCACCTGCTGTTTAAGTTAACTATAGCTCAACTCATCCATGTGAAACCGAAAGAATTTGCTGGACAAGAAAGTTGTTCGGAAAACGCGAATTATGGAAGAAAATTAGATTATCTTCAAGAAATTCCAATCGGACAATGCAAAACCTTTTAATAGGAGAACCATTGGTAATTTAGATATAATAATAAATCTGCCAAAATAGCATCGTTATTTATCAAAACCCAGAAGCATCTAGTTTACATAGACGTGGTTCCAGTTCTTCTAAATCTGAAAGAAAATCCTTTAACGCTCTGTCATTTTTTACTAATTGCAAGAGGACTCAACCAATCTTATTCAAATCACATGGTTCGTAAAGGAAATGTAAAAAATCTTGAATAAGTTCGTGTCAAAATATTTAATTAGCAATTTTCCATCTAACCATTTTTTGTTTCTTGCGTCTCCGAGCCCAATGTCACCCATCATTTTCATTGTTCTTAGATTGAGCGTTTTCTGTATGTGTCTCAGCCATCTCAATCTTACAAATTCGTCCATATTACTTTGCTTTGCCATACAAAAGCTTTATTTCTTGGTATGTCCATCTGATCCGAGTTTCTTCTACTTTGCTTTCTCCAACGATCCATTTCAAGATTTTCCTTCTACCGGCTTGATTTCCTTCAGCCTTGTTCGACAATGTCTAAGTTTCGAACATTTCATTTGGTAAAGGCGTGAGTATCGATCGAATTACACAGTTTTTCCTTTTGGATCTACTTTACTTTCTCTTCGTTTATTGTTAGATTTACTTCTTCTGTAACGACTATTAAAGATTTTTATGGTTTCTTTAATTCTTGTTCTGATTTTGTGATATTGTTTGTGTTAAAATCAACAACACTCCTAACACGCTCTGACGTCTTTAATCTTTCTCTTTCCAGGGATAATCTTGATTAACCTCGTTGACCTTCTAAATATATTTAACTTTCACATTACTCAGAATGGTTGTGCTCGCTGAATACGCATTGGTATCCCTTCCTGATCAACTTGGTTTGAAGCCGCTCTGGTAATCCGCGAGTCTCATTGAGAGAAATATGTTGTGAGACCATTAAAAAAAAATATGCATATTATACTGGACTGTTGCTAGTAACGGAGGGTTAGGCGTCCTCTTTGATATTCAACCCTTAAGCTTTTAGAGCGCGTGGAATTTTCCATGTGGCTCTTTTTTGTACATTAGCTCATTTGGTACCTTTGGCCATTTCCATTCGATGTTGCTTTAGTAATAATTCCCAAGTAGAACGTTCCATTGTAGTTAATTACAAACCTGAGGTGTTACAACTTCTGGCTCCTGCTCGTTCGCAGGCGTTGATAAAATACTGCTGAACAGTGTTGTGATTTGGTCTTGGCTTAAGAGAACTAGCAGTACTAACAAAATCTTCTTCTTCGGACTTAGAATTTTCTACGCGGGGTGGTACCCGGGTTGAGTTTGTAACACGCTGCAGGTGTGACAGATCATAAAATATACACCAAAATCATTTTGAAGCTCGCTTTTTGAAGATGCTTTTAGAAATAATTATTTGTTCAGAAGAAGGTTTGACAAAATTTTTGCAAACTTGAAAAAATGTAATGTGCTCTATCAGTACCAACGCACAAAACTGAGCTTCTCGTGGCAACTACCAGATTACACCACGTGCTAGACAAAGAGATGCTACAGTTGCAAGTTTTTATGACTTCTACTCTTAGCACCAGATGCAAAAAGCATAATAAAGACCATGTTTCATAAAGACAAAAATTGGCAGCCCTAATTCACAGCGTATTGTATTTTGCTAGTAGTTTGCGCTTTTTATTTCAATTTCGATTCATTCACTTTCGTCTAAATTTAAAAAGATCGGCGGTGGCGACTTTTCCCAAATACTTATAATTGTAAATACTACTGGATTGGTGATGTAATTTTAGCTGAAGTTTACTGGTCTATGCATAAATCATGTTCTTATGGCACCACGCAATATTTGAATTGGGCTTAGATTCTCAGTGCTTCTCGTCAAATTCTATAGCCGAGCAAAAGGACCAGACAGGTTTCGAGTCCATCCTCAGGCCAGCTGAAAGCCATCTATAAAATTACTATTAGACTTAGACTTAGAAGTTATCTTTAGTAAGAAATCTTTTTTCCATTTACCTCATCACATAGATTATTTATATTCTGGATTTACATGTTTTATTTTGTTTCAGCATATTTCTCCATGACTTTAGCACTGTGTTTAACGGTTTGATGCTTCTGTAGTCTGCACTATTTTTCCTCCATTTTTGTGTACTAACAACAACGTTGCAGTTTTCTAAGCCTATGCATTGTTTCCTATTCTCAAAATGTTCGTCATTAACCATTGAAAATAATAGGATTTTATGCTTCCAAGGAAAGGCTTATTTCCAAAGACATTAAACTTGTAATTATAATTTCTTAAACATTAACCCATATACACCTTATTTTAAGACCCAAAGGATTATTTTTTTAAAATAAATTATATTATAAAAAATAATAAAAAAGCTCTTTTGGAATAAGGAATTCCAACACCCACAAAGAAGACAACAAACTTCGCTCGAAAACAGATCCATATTTTACGTACAATACAGGAGCGTAGTGTTGACGTTCGCGATGATATTCTATAGAAAATGACTCACAATCTAAACAGCAAGAAGGACGTTTTCTATATTTTATTCGGTCCTTTTTCCGCCGCTTCCTTAACGAGTTTCCTTTCTTTTTTTCCTTTTAAAAATACAGAGAAACAACAACTATAACTTACGTCTAGTATTTATGGAAAGATTGTTTATATACATTCGTGTTATTGATATTGTAAATTATTAGGATTCACCTAATTCCGAAGGAATTATTAATAAGACGGAGAAAAATGCGTCGGCCATATTTTATTTTTGGGATGAAAATATCTTCTGCGGACGCTTTCTGGCTAGCGTATGCGTATATCAAGGAAATTCGATAACTTAGGTAACTTGTGATAAATGGGTTCTATTTAAAAGAAAATCCGTAGAGGAGAAAGACTGTACAACCTAAGACGTCTTAAACTGCAGAATTTGTATTTAATTTGGATTTATTTATTTTATTTAAATTTGAGTAAATTTCAATCTTGAAGATGGGAACTTCCTACCTCAAGATACAGATGTAGACGTAACCATCGGTCCCAATTGTCTTTTAGTATTACAAAACTGGCCGAACATCACAATTGAAAGGGATGAACGTTTCGGGCGACCATCAATCGGTTTTATACCAAAACATATCGTTCATGCAAAAAATGTAGTTGTGAATGATCGTAACGAAACCATCCAAACCACTGCGACTTTGTAAAATTATCTTATGGCACATGTGTACCTAACCATCATTCTACATGGGTTGTAGTCTGAAGACATTATCAGCAACAATTTTTTTTTAACTTTCACGCATCAGGTAAAATAGGTAAGCATTTACTCATCCAGGGCTTCTTCTGGCTTCTCTAAGATTAAGTCACACACAACCGAGTCTCGGTATATAAAGAACCTATAAAGGATTAAAACCAAGGGAACATTTAGCCACATTTCTCAAGAATAGTTGCCGATCTGAAATTCTCACAACTCATGATTATGTGTTGTGGTTCTGCTATAAAGGTAGCTGCTACAATTCACGATTTCGACGAAGGCGACATATGGTCTTCATAGGATGAAGAACATTTAAAGATCGACGTTTCTCTTTAGCAGCCTTGTCTACAGCTTCATTTCTCGTTACTCACAGGAATTCAACATTATGTGCCTTATGTCTAACTTTTCATAGGTTTTAATGAATATTGAAGACATTTTAGAATTTACGGTGGTTCTTTGTAGCTTACACGGTCTCGGAAGATAATCATTAAAAATTGATTGAGAATATTCCAAACAAAATGATTTTGACAATTTTCGCTGGCGATCATAAAAGGCGCAACCAAAGGAGTCTGCTTTGCTAGAATCGTTAATATATACAACATAATGTTCTCTCTATTTCTCTCATATTCTTGAAATAAGTCAGTGGTTGCTATAAATTGATCGTAAAACCATTACCTTGGCACAGCAACCAACCTAGCAAATGCAACATTAGAAGTAATGAGGAAAGTTCGATGAATACCCGGCCTTGGCAAGACAAAAAAAAAAAAAAAATAAGTGTAAAATCCATTTTAGGTCGGTACATTTAGCATCCCATCAAAAAAATCCACGTTTCGACAACAGTTATGAATCGACGCCAAAAATCATATGGATTGTGTTCTAACATTGCTAAATATTCCTTTGAAGGTAACGCACGTGCGTCGCGATACCCATCTTGCGGAAAACGTGATTATATTTAAATGAGTTGCTAAATATTATGCACTCTGTTAATTGAGAGCCTCAGCCTCAGCCTCAGCAAATTCATGCACTTTCATTCTCCGATGATCCGATACGATATCGCGAATTTTTCATTAATTTCTGACGTGGTGACCTTTGGACCTTGGATGATCTGGACGTTCTTCACCAAAGATGCTCGTACAGGCGCGTTTAAATTTAGCTGTCCAATATTTTATGGTCACTAATGAAAGTGCGGAGTCCATATAGGCCTCACTGCGTTCTACTTCTATCTATTCATTCGTTTTCTTTTTCTCAAAAAGAAATTATTTAATCACTATTGCATATTCAATTTTTTGCATTGTTGTTAAATCACCAAAGTTCTTCATTTTAAATGGCTGTCGTTCCGTATCTGTTTAAAAACATAACGGAAGTTTACTTTCTACCTTTACAAAAAATAGTTATTTTAATTTTAGTAATGCCCCCTTTTGCCGAGGTCAGGCAATTATCGAACCCTCGTTGGGTATTCAAACTAACTCCTATATCAGACAGAAGGTAATATGGTAATATGATGTTAGTAGGAAATTTTCTACAAATTCGGTATTTGGATGTTAGGTCAGCAATATGGCGTATGTCTCCTAAATTTCGAAAAATTTTAGGTACCGCCTCGTATGTTTAATATCCAATTATTAGCAACTGGACCTTCCATTCACGGTCATTTATTCAATATTATTCATGGTCGTGTCCTTGAGTTTTTTCAAGATTTATTGTTATTGGCGCCTAGACAACCTAGTCGATGCATTTTTATGTACGCACAGCTTGCACAAATTTGCTGCTTAAGTTCCTTATAAAATTTATCAATATAATTATATTAATTTAATTTAAACATTTCTTGGTCATTGAACATAATTGATTGGTTCTCATTTTGCTATTGATTGGATTGAGAGGTTTCAGTACAACGCATGGAGAAACAAATTGGATATATTTTAAAAATAAAAACAATTTATGCTAAGAAGTGCAATACGTTTATTTAATCCAACAAAACATATAGTCACTCTAACAAAAATTACAGTTGGATTTAAGATACAGCGTTGCTGTCACATATTTTGCTATATGTACAAAGCGAGTTAAAAGTATGAAAACACCCTTTTTGGTAATTGTTGCGCATTTTACAAAGAAAAAATTAAACAAATGTGCAGGAAATTCTGACGTAAAAGATTTTATTTTCGTTCAACTGTTTGTTAGCTACGGCATCACCCCATCTTTTTTTTTTAATTGTTCGATTGAATATAAGGCCCTCTTTATGGTAAAATAAAAATATGATTGGGTTACGTAGCAATTGTTTCGAGAAGATGCCGTTTACCTAAACGAGAAATGATAATTTAGAATCAAGTTACAACTGACTAAAAACATTTAATAAACAACAGAAAGTACTAAAAGGTGCATTTTTTTTTTATTTTTAGATGTTGTGCATACTACGTTAATCATCAATTTTGTACAAGAATTATCAGCATTAAAAATGGCAATAAATAACGTTCATCCCAATAGAGAATTAACGGCTACGGTAAAAAAAGCGGCGACAAATGATGACAAGGATTACATGTACTTCTAGCAGTATCGGAAGATCCACATTCATCAACAAAACAATTAGTACTCGATCAAAATATTTCTGTCATTTGTAACGAAAATTTTTTAAAAGGAGAAATTGAAGTCTTGCAAGGCTCAGCTTCTTTATGAATTGGTCGAAGATGAGGCTCCAGTTTTGAGAGGAAATTCTCAATAACAATCAAAATTTTATAAACAATATTATTTTGTCAGATGAGGCTATGTTTTGCCTCAATGGATGTATAAACCGCCATAACTGCAGAGAGGTACACATAGAGTGGCCAGCCCGATCTCCAAATTTAAACCCGTTAGATTTTTGAAGTTCAAAGTGTATAAAGATAAACCCGATAACATGGAAGATTTGCGGACCGAATTACCAGAGCAGCAGAAGAAATTACCTCTGTTCTTTTAAGAAATGCTCTACTTGAGTTTTGTAGTTCTATTGTTTTATTTTCTAGAGCAGTATTTATTTATTTCATTATTTCTGCATCTATTTTATTTATTAAATTTCATTGTTTTAAATGGCACCTAATATCATGCAATATCTACTTATCTTACTTTACTTACTCTACACTCGATCCCGTTTGTAACTATCTACTGATCTCAGAACACATTCCGTTATTTTATAGCCAAGTTGATATATCTTAGTTTTAAGTTTAGAACGACGTTTTTTCGAAACAATTATTATGTAATCCCTTGACATTTTTATTTTACCATAAACATACAGAGGGTTTTATGCTCTATCAAACAAGTGAAGAAAAGTCGTAGGTTCGTATTTAGAAAGAAGATCGCGTGACGTTGTAGCTACCAAACGATTGAGCGAAAATAAAATTTTTTACATCAGTTATGTCGATAAGAATTTCCTGCATAACCTTAATTTCATTTTTTTTTTTTTGTAAACTAGACAATATGAACAAAAAAGGGTATTTCCTTTACTTTTAGGTCATCCCGTATATATTGTAATTTAAAGTATATATTTTTCTGAGTGCAATAAGGAATGATAGTCAGATTGTGTTGCTGCTTTTGGCTTTCTATTTGTAATGACGTGTATGATTTATTTTTTGTGCTTAATGCAGTTGATAACGCTTGGTCAAATAAACTTGTAATATGTAATGTATAAGTTTGACTAATTCAACTCCAGACTTTCGAAGTACACAGTATGATTTCCAACGTAACAAACTCAACTTTTATCCTAAGGCAAGGTATATGTTTCAACTTATTATCCAATTTCAACAAATTAGACCAACAATAAAAATCAATAGAAACTGAATTTCTTGAATAATAGCATTCCTTATACCAACTGCTCAATATGACCTCCATCTTGGTGATATAAAAGCACCAACCTTTCCTCCTACACCCCATTATGCAACATTTCAGGTTGAACTGCCTCCTCCCTAATACCACCATTTTTATTCTTCCATCATTTTTGGTTGTATTCCAAACACTAAAATTTTTGAAATAAACCCAAACCCAGAAATCCACTGGGTTCAGATCTGGCAAATTTAATGGCCGCAAATTTTCAAAATCCTGCTTATAACACGATCGTGAAAAACAGTCTTTAACCGGGATACTTCGCAACTGTGGGATTGACATAATCTCTCTAACATTTAGAGGTATCGTTACGACCTCAATGTTCTGCATTTCCTTTAAAAAGATACGGATCAATAATGAAATAAGTAGTGAAACAGTGAAGAGCTTCCTCTGGGTTTCCTGTTGACCACATACGACAGTTTTGAGAAATGAATCCTCCGTTAAGAGAAAAAATAGGCCTCATCTGTCCACGAAATATCAATCTGAGTCATTATTCGCAACAGAAAATTGCCAAATCTGCTTCCTTCAAATCAAGCAATCATTGCAGCTTATGAATGTACATTTTCAGGATTTCGTGTAAAATTCTTCAAGCCGTCGTATACTGCATTTGCAGTTGGCTTGATACTGAATTAACATAAAAATTGGAGGATACAACGAAACCTTATTTCATGTCTGTCAGAAGTAGAAGAGAAGATGTTCTAAGTTTATATCGGATACATTTTGAAGATATTTGCCACATTGTCCCCAAAAATTTGTAAAAAATTTTATGTGGAAGTCTACTGTACGTACTGCGATTTAGTAATAAATAAATAAAAAGCTACATTTCGTCTAACAATATTTTAAAGAATTACATTTTTCATTTCATTAAATTGGTCCATAGAGACTTCACCTTGTTAGTTGAATATCATTTCAACAGGCAATTTGAAACAACACATGTTTAACAAATCTTCTATTTTATAATTGAAATATTAATTTTGTTTACAGCAACAAACAATATTTATTAAATTTGCAATAAAAATCTTCTGAATCCACAAAAAAATCGAGGTAATATTGGCTTTTCCGGATTATGTATTTTACAAATTCATCATAACATTACGCCCCCTTCAATTAATTTATTACATCAATTCCAGAAAAAAAATTGTAAAGCCTTCAAACTGTGGAGCCGATTCTTCTTCTTGCTTAAATATTGACTTCTTTTTAATTCTCAAATTAAATCCCCGTTATGAAAAATATAAGCAATATCCTTTAAAAGTTAAAAAGGATCTAACATCTGAAATTTATCAAGAGAAGAATGTATAAGAAGACACCTTTTTAATAAGAATAGAATTATGAAAAGTTTACGGAGAGACACCTTTAAAATCTGCGGGGCAAATTAAACGAATTAAAATAATCTAAAGAAATTATAAAGATCAAGTTGTTGAAACTACATTTTTGAAGCTTTGCAAGCTATTTAATACGATTGATCGCACTTAGGAGTACGTTGGATAACAAAATAATACTTAATAAGATCTGCATCACTGTTGAGTAGCGCGTTAGTTACTTATGGTATGAAAATTTGGAAAAGAAGCCCTAGAAGAAAGACTTGTTTATTTTCTGTTCCAGCAGCTTTCAAGGCCTGTTCTAAAACAAATTATTTATTGTTTCGTTTTTGAAGAAAAATACGTTGTACTAACCTTCATAAAGTCGCGGTCAAAAATGTGCATTAAACACAAGGAATAAAACTTAAATGGACGATAAATAAGTGAGCTTTTTATCTTTTCTTTAAACATTTTTTTGATATTAAAATTTGTACTTTTTTTTAGTATCATGAGGAAGTTGAATAAAAAGCAATATTTTAGAAGATATTAAAAAAAAATATATGTCTGGATTACAAACGTACCCCGCCCGCACGGGTTTATGGAGCTTAAGCCAGATTTTATTTGAATTAGGAAATCGGATTCTCGTACTTACGTTTGGCCGTTGCTGAACTAATTTCTAAATTACAATATTTAATTTCAGGTTAAATAAATCAGCTAATTTGGATCTTTTATCTTTCTTTAAATTTCAAATTCATCGTATTACTATAAGCACCGCTTAGAAAAGAAAATATTCATTTTAGAAGGCTCTTGCTTTCTTTCATTTTCGTTTTGGATAAGAGCATTTAAGACAATGTTAACTGAAACAAAATTATGTACGCAAGCTGGTAATGTTTTTGCTATTTGCTATTATGAAACAAATGAGAAAAATCAAATTTAACAATTTTTCCATCATAACCCCTCTGTACATTTTTTTAAATGTGGGAAGTTAATTTAACTTGTTGCATGTGCAAATGTTTTTAAAAATAGGAGTTTAAGAAGAATAACTTAGTTTCAACATAGCATAAAACCTAGTAAGAATAATTAGAAAAAGATCAGCGGTTCAGCGTTAAAAAGAAGAAGAAAAAATATCATCCAAAAGGTTTCCAATATTTCTGCATCGTCAAACTGACGTCTGTTATTCGGACACGCACAAGGAACGCATCACGTCTGTCGCGCAACACGCTTAAATCTCGGAAGAAGAATTATGTACAAGAGAACTAGCGTCATTTGGACATTTACCTATCGTCAATCGGAGGCCATTCTTTCCATCAACAAGGCTATGAATCGCGTCCTCTTCTCTCCCCGTTACTTTTTTCCACGGATTTGATCGTCGGATGAACGCCGGAACGTCTTCTGCTCGTTATCTTCGTCTAACACCTTCGGAACTCACTGAAAACCACGTCAAAATTTCACACCTTAGACACTTCGCGGGTTTAAAATGGATACCTTCGACGAAAACGCGTTTTGACAAAGTCCGACGCGCGATTTTCGATTTTTATTTCGATTTTCTTTCGCCGACCTCGTAATTTACGACGTGAGAAGCCTAGGTTGTAAAAAGGCGGATTCTCCCCCGTGCGATTCGATGAATTCCTCGACTTATACGCCGTACATCAGCGGCTGTAGGTTTTTGTGTTCGGACCGGCGATCCCCCCGGACTTTAATAGATGCATTCGAAATTCGGGCTGTTGAGTGACTGAATTTTAAAATTTTCACACATGTTTTCATCGGCGGGTACGGACGACAGTTTCACTCGACTTCCCCCACCATCGCAAGGTTGGGAAGCTAGACGGCGGTGGTTTTCGCTAGGATAGCGGACGACTTAAGCCAGCTTTGGATGGTATGCACGTAGTCGAGGGGCGTGGCTTCGAGATGCTACTCAAGTACACTCCGATACGCTAGGGTGTTGTTGAAATTAAAGTATATTGATGATCTCTTGCAGTAGGTTTAGGTTCGTTGGAATTTGAACACCTTGTATGGTGTCATTACAGAATCGGCTATTGTTGAAGTTAATTTGGATATGTTGATCATTTGCTTTTAAGTGTAAATAGATTTCTCCCAATGTTACCTTTCAATTTAGTGAGTTCTAAACTTCGAAGGAAATGCGACTTTACCTGAACTGCCTACCTTGATATATTTTTTTTCCAAATAATCGCAACATATGCCATTATTTTTAAATTTTTTTGGACGATTTATCAAAATTAAAGCAAATCAATATAAAATTATTTTTTTAATATAAAAGTCACCATTTTAGCTTATTTTGATCTCATTTAAGGTAAAAAGAAACTTCACGATCGCGTGTCATGTCTCTGAAATTAGATGTGGAGCTACTTTTGGACAAGTTTCATTTTTAACTGAAAGAAGGCATGTGTTTGAATGTTATTCTCGTATTGCAAACGGTTGTAGCGGGGAATTGAATGTTAAACCTAGATTCGACATCTTGTCCAGCAAATCAGGGCAGCAACCTTAGTAGTTATGTAATTTAGGTGAATACATTGTCTTTATGGCGGCTAAAATGCAGATAGAGTATATCAAAAGAAGCAACAACCGAAGGCAGTGCACTGAAGACCACCGTCGAATTGCTACAAATATAAATTCAACAGTAATAGAGCACTAAGGACGCTGTTAAGAAAGGCTAAAAGCGTAAATTAGGATCCACCCACGGGTTGTTCCAGAATAGAAAACAAACAAGAACTAGTGTAGTAGGTCAAAAAATTAGAGAAGGTTGGCTTTGCTTCTACAGCTAACGAAATGAGATATTTGCCTTTTACCTTTCCCTCCAAGGATAATATCAAAGATAAATTTGAAAGATAGGTCGCGAACATGATTGCTTTAATTCATTTATGAAACAAAACTGGCAGTCCATATTCCTCAGGGGCAAGAAATGGCTCAATCCCTAAGAATGAATCGTATAGAAGCCAATGTATACACTGATCCGTTTTCAGCAACACTGAAAAGACATCGTTTTGATTAAGAACTAGTTGATGGGCACGCATCCCACTGCAGCGACCTTAATGTCTTACGCTTTCTAGCTAAGAATTACATTAAAGTGCTGTATTTGCTCAATCACACCACACATTGGTTGCAGCTCCTCTTAGAGAACTTTCTTCAAACCTCCTGAAATATATTAGGACTAACCTTGCGCGATCTAGCTTCGTACACACCCCGGAAGGAAGATTACGTGGCTTCAGTGTGGTGAATTCCCGCCTACCACTTGGAAATTTTTTTCAAACCGAAAAGACGTTGTGAGATACATCCCTGTTACTTACCACATACGCTTTTTCAATATTGGCTAATCTGATTGAACCAGGAACTAACAATGCATCAGAAAGCGACCCTCAAGGACCCCCCCCCCCCCCCCCCCCACGCCCGCGAAAACGAAGCTGGATCTGTCGTAATACCCTTTGAGGAAATTTCATCCGTCCCTGTGATACCACATCGTACTAAATCAAATGCTAGAAAGCACCACGCAGAAATAGCAACATCGTTAGAAATACGACAAATTTAAAAATTATGAAGCAACATAAATATCAGAAGAAGAGAAACCAACAGGAAGTAAAGGCTAAAAAGGGGAAGAACGTCAATTGTAGCAGCAGTAGTAGTAAGGATTAGGCAAATACCATGTTAGATCATAGCTCCGACGGTTTTTTACGTAGCCTGCAGCGGTCACTACCATGATAAAAATGCTTCAAATTTGACTGGTTATGTTGTGCCTAAGCACTTTCTTATACCCTCTGGGGTACCGCAGGGATCAAATTTTGGTCCCTTAATATTTAATATTTTTTTGAATGATCTACTTCTGAAATTAAACTGCGAGTTACTGGCATATGCAGATGATCTAAAAATATATAGCGTAATTAATACAGAAATGGATTGCGTAAAACTGCAGGTCAATCTTTCCCTTATTGATGAATGGTGTAAACAGAACAGAATCTCCCTGAATATTGCCAAGTGTTCAGTTGTATCTTACTTCTCCAGTATTTTTTAACTATTCTCTAAGCACAGAATCTATTATCAGAAAATTTGAAAAGTTTCGAACTTGGGAGTATTATTTGATTCACAGCTTACATTTTCTCAACATGTAACAACGCTTTGCTTGTCAGCGTCCAGATCTTTAGGTTTTCCTATACGATCATGTAAGTCTTTCCATAATATATCTGCAATTAAAACTGTTTATTATGCTACTGTACGTAGTAAACTGGAATATGCATCCCTGGTATGGTTTCCCTACTACATTATTCAGCAACTTTCTGTTGAAAGAATACAGAGAAGATTTTTCAAATATTTGTCTTTTCAGATCACCGGTGTGTACCCTGAAAGAAATGTAGATTACATTAGTTTGTTAAATCATCATAATGTTGAAAGTTTATCTTACCGCCGTGAGCGATGTAGTGCCACATTCATGCTTAAATTGCTACAAAACAAAATTGATTCTCCATCCTTGCTTGCTGCGGTTAATTTTAATGTCCCAGCGCATAGTACTAGATATGGTGCTACAATTAATACACCAAGGGCTAGGACGAAGATTATGATGAAGTCTCCAATTTACGTTACGTCAAAGAACTTTAATGTCTTCTATTCCAATTACTTGGAACTGTAAATTATTTATGTTTGTTAGTACTAAGATTTTTGTATTCTTGTATTGCTATTTTGTTCGTTGGTTTATTCTTTGTAGCAATTAAGATGCTGCACATGTATTTTTTCTTTTTATTAAGTTGTCCTGTAATTGGCTTTCGCTGTTGGACGAATAAACTTATTATTATTATTATTACGATTGCGCGAAACTAATGTGAAAACTGTCACGAACCTATATTTTCTTTTGTTACGTTTGGCATTTTTTTTATTGTAACCGTGTAGTTTCCGTTTATACAGAATAAAATGCCGTAAAGTGTTTACTTTAATAATAATAATAATGATAATAATAATAATAATTTATTTCCATCCCATAATAAGTCAAAACACATAAAATAGGAAAACATTCTAGGAAATCTCAAGCTTTTCTTGTCAAGGGCAGTCGTAACTGACCATGCTCTTCCCAAAAAGACCTGGATGTGTATGACATAATATGTCTTAACTTAATGCCTAAAAACTACAGCTTTGCGCGCAGAAAATAGAAAAGACAAAGAAACAATTAAATAGAAGACGAGGGAATGAAATAACTAGGCAAATAGTATCTGAATTAAACCAAGCTACAGCACAACATACTCCAAGAACAAAAACAAAATGAGTAACTATGACGCTCTGACCTTACACCCAAACATTCGCAGACCATGCCAATGTATCGTCACACCATACTCCCCCTCAGAATCACTTGCTTCAATTTTGCCTTAAATAGTCCCTTACTAACTTAAGCTTGAGATGAATTATAAATTTTTAGTATTTGATATGAAAATTATTGTTCAAACAGTGCAATCCGATGCATTGGAGGCGTCAGAAAGCTCCCAAATCGTAAGTTGAGAGTTTGGACGTCCCGTAGGAAACTTTATATTGTTATATAAATACGATGGCTGTCGATCCACAATTATTTTATGGTATAATGTGGCACTCTGGAGGAGCCCCTGACTGTTCATATTCAACCAATTCAGTGAATATAATTATGCGACACATGATCTCATTTACGTATGCTGAATATCATGCGTAGACATGAATTCTGTGCTGGTATTCGTGCGTTGTTCTCTGCAAGTAATACATGGCATACAAATTGGAGCACTTTACCCATATATCGGTGTAAAATGCCAATGTCAATGTAATATGTTGCAATATCCCAGCAATTAGGTTCATTTTCTGTATTGCTATTGTTATTACGACGTGGTCGGTTCAGATTATAACCTGGGAACCTTGATATTCTCTCTCATTTTAGCCAGAACCAGGTAATATTTTAATTCTTAATTAGACAAGGCAAAAGATTAGCAAGAGCTAATTTATACAATTTTCTTTGCTTCATTTCAAGTTTTTTCAGATTTAATTCCATTCTTCACCAGGGGGAAAAATGTGAAAACTCTTCTTAAATATTCCTTGTATTGAATACATCCTTGTAACAAACCAAAACTTACAACTGTACTGCGTTACTTCTGTTCAAATTGATATTTTAAGATCATTAAAATTCTAAAACCAATTCAAGGATTACTTAGCTGGAAAAGTTTTTATTTCCTCATATTCACAACCAACTTTTCAATAATTTTCAAGGCTAATCTTTAGAGGTAAATATGTAAGTAGATATATCAACTATTTGCAACAAAGTTAAAAGGATTTTATGAAGTAAATTTTTCTAAAAATTTAACGTTTCCTATTTAGAATTTGCCAATAATGAAGTGAGAGTCTGTACAAAGCATAAGACTTCTTAAGTTTATTTTCCAAACATTTTTTTTCAAAATTATGCAGCTATGTACTGCGAAATGAAATTGTAATATCTAAAACCAGAAAAATAAATAATAATAATCATTTTAATCATTAAAAATGGTAGACATAGAGATTAAAATGGATTACTGAGGATGTACAAGTTCTTCAACACTACAACAATTACTTACACGTCATTAACAACAGTTCCAAGAATTATTTTTTAGAATTAGTTTTTAGAATTTTTGATGTTTAACATTTCTGATTAGAATTGTAGGTGCAGTTTGCTGCCCTTTATATATACAGTAGTGTGAATATGTTTTAGACCAACCACGAAAATTGCACTTTCGCCACTGTTAGTTTTATATTTTATCTCACGGGCAACTAATATTAATCCGCTTATCAAGTCTTCAAATTTCTAGAAAATTTATAGTAAAATGAGCATCAAATATCTGTCGTAACAGCAATTAAGTTTAAATTTAGATACGATAGCGTAATCCTCCCTAAATAAAGAAGCTTTATTTATTGAACCGTTGTAGGAAGGAAATATTTCACGATTTCTTCTTACATATTTAGTTTAGCACTGGATTCAGTGACAAATAGTTGTGCGTATGTGTAATTTTTACCTTGAAATAAATATTAAACTGTTGAAGATTCTTTCTTCCCAGTCTTATTTTTGGTGCTATTTAGAGGGTTTCATTCAGCATTCGTATTTACACCTTTATAATGGAAAAAATACCTATTGGTGAACGTAACAGAATAATAATGTTATATAATGAAGGACAGACACAGCGACAAATAGCTGAAAAAAACAAAATTTTCGAAAACAGCAGTTAGGGAGTTGATCAAAAAATTTAACGAAACAGGTACCGTTGAAGACAAACCAAAGAGTGGACGAATTCCTAAAATTAGGAATAGTCTCAAAAGATATTTGAAAATACAGTCATCGAGAAATCGTCGAAAATCTTCAAAAGAACTAGCGATTGATCTCGAAACTGCTACGGGTGTCAGTAACTGCTTCGTGCGTAAGAATGGCATTTGATTAAGCGAGGTCTTAGGGGATGTATTGCCATTCGTAAACAGCTATTTCGTCGAGGTAATAAACAAAAGCGTTTGCGATGTGTAAGAGAAGACGAAGACTGGACTCCAGAAATGTGGTGTCGAGTATTGTACAGCGATGAATCGAAGTTCGAAGTTTTTAGCAGTAAAAGACGCCAGTACGTTCGTCGGAGAAAGGCAGAAGCGTACAACCCAGAATGTTTACAGCCAACTATAAAACACGGCGATGGGTCTGTGTTAATGTAAGGTTGCATTTTTCATTCATCTGGTCATTTTTCGGCAAATGGACCGCGGGATTTAACAATAATTAAGGAAAGGTTAACTGTTAGCTGTACCTTCTGGACGGCAGTTAATCGGACATAATTTTATGTTTCAACACGATAACGACCCAAAGCATTCGTCCCGAGTTGTTAAAAACTAACTTGAAGAACTTACTGAAGAAGGAACCCTGGAAGTTATGATATGGCCGCCACAGAGTCCCGATTTAAACATAATAGAACACGTGTGGGGGTATCTTGATCGGAAGAACGAAAGGCAGCCAAAAAGTGTCCAAGAGTGCATTAAAGTATTGCAAGAAGAATGGGCAAATATCCTGAGTGAATTTATAACAAAATTATATCGATCAATTCCGAAAAGAATTGCTGCTGTACGCAGAGCTAAGGGAGGCCATACAAAATATTAATTATTTCTTTTATTTATAACCAGTTCTGTGATTAAATGTTTGTAATTTCATTGAATATAAAAATGCTAACCAACGTTTAAATTTATTTTGCTTAAATTCACTTATTTCTGCTTTTATTTCCTTTATGTACTACTGGTCTAAAACATATTCACACTACTGTATTTTAAACAAACCCTTTGTACTGCTATCAACCCAATTTTTCGGAGTTGTATGTAAACATTTTCCGTTTTAGGTAATTGCCGGGTTGACCAAAGAACTTCTTCATTCACAGCATTAGAATTTTAATCAGATTATTCGTGAAACATGCTTGATTTCTTTGATTATCTAACTATAGCTTTTAATCAAGTTTAAACAAAGCTTCCTAACCTATGTTTTTTGCAATTTTGTAAATATCACCACTCTTTAAAGGAGAAATTATTGCTGTTGCTTTAAGAGCTAAGTAATCAAATTAAAAAATAATATCTTTAATCAATAAAGGGGATAAACTTATGCTTATAACTTGACATATCTTATGCAATTTAGAACATATTTCCATTTCAATTTTATATACCGAGTCTGCAAATCTTATATTTTAATTCTACCAATTTCCAATTAATTGGATTCAAAACGCTTCCCATGTATATAGGTATACTTCAGGAGCTTAAAATTGAAGGCGTATCTTCATTAATTTGATCTTTCGTATTTTTAATTATTTTATTACATAAAACAAAATCCATATTATGAGTTTAATCCTAATTTTTCTTTGTCTTTGCGTCTTTGTTGATATTGTTGTATTATTCCACGTTAAATATTCGCCCCATTCACTTGATTTTCATCTTTGGAAAGTGACAATTGTCGCCAAAGGAAGCCTAGTTAGGCGAAAAGGTAGGATGAAGATCAAACGTGATTGAGCTGGCGCAAAAGCTGCTTTACATGCCGAGTTACTTTAGATTTTTGGATAATCTTCGGCACACCTATGACTTATTGCATGTTCTACAAGGTGTAACAGGTTTTAAGACGTTAGAATCCCTAATTTTTTAAATAAAGAGGATAAATTTAATTAATTTTTGTTTTTTTTTCTTTAGACTTTGTCAATTAGCAGTACTAAATTAGATGATCTTAACAGTTAAATAAAAATTGCTAACTTCTTCGTCTATTGGACAAGTTCTTACGTATAAAAGGAACAAAAGTAAAAGCTGGAAACTAAAAAGCAGTAAAACTAACAATAAATGACAATAGAAGAAAATATTCAAGTTGCTTGCTGGAAGCTGTTGAACAGTGATCCTTTTACATTTTGCACGCAGAATTCTAGCTTTCAGTTTGTTTAAATCTCGAGATTTATCTTTAATGTTATTCAACACTTTAGTGGCTAAATAACCCTAAATCAGAAAAGTCCAAGTGGGTCCAACCTGCACTAATCCATTCATGAGGAAAGTGTGTTTAAAAATTCTGGAATTTCTCGTGCACTATGACGAGGAGCTGCATCCTGTCCACATGCCCACTTATTGGGACCGTTGCGTATATGTTTCTTGAAAGGAATAAGGATTTACTGTCGACCATATTCTGATGTTTTCACTACAGACGCTTCCATTGAGCAAACATGTCATATTATAGAAAAGAATTAGATTTAGGATATTTGGATTTTCTTCCAATATTCACAGAATTCCATTCTGGGAAAATGGTCTCTCCATAGAAGTCGCTCTTCTTTCAAAGCTTATGTTTCCTCTGAGTTACAACCGTGTTTCCTCGTTTTTCTTCTGACTGTGTTCTGAATTTACGCATCCACGAACCATAAAATTGTTGTAAGCTCTCGAAGTAGTTTTTTGATCTAGGATCGCACGATTTGGAAATTCTACCGTCAAAATTATCACGAACCGTCTGCTCGAAAGCCCTTGAATGAAATATGTCACCATGTTCAGCTTTTCTTCTATGGTGCTAGAAGACATCTTAGCATTTTAATATATTTCAAAAATGTAAAGCTATGTGACTTGTATTTCTAACTAATAAACATCTTAAAACTTTAAAACTAAACGTGTTCCGGGTTTGGGGCGTGCCACCCGGTCTGAACCCGGAACACATTTAGCTTTAACTGACTCTGGCCGTGGAAGCCTACGTTTTTGTCTTAAAACTTGCTAAGCTATGTAGAACATGCTGTATACCACGCCGCAAATTATCCACAAATCTAAAGAGGAAGAACCATTAAACTATTTTAGGTTTGACAAAGACAAAATTTCATGTTTCAGGGTCCATCGGAGCGACTCTTATTCAACACATATATAAAGCAGAAATCAACGGCAAAAAAGGAAATCTCACATAGGAGGAAAACGAGGAGTAATTAAGAATAGAAGCTACATTATCAGTTTAACATACTTCAGAAACGAACCATAAACTTTAATATTATTTTTCTTAAAATTCATGCAGTATTTGTAGGTGGCTCAATATTCTCACATTTTTACCGAGTTTAAAACTGAACTTGGTGGAGATACGCTATTTTCTCAAATTTACCGTTAAAAAAATCTCAAAGACAATCAGCCACAACAATGGAAAATTGTTCACCAATAAAAATCGTTTCTATTTACAACTCCATTTATAGAGGTGTTTGATTATCTTCAATGAATTTAGTGACAGCCTATAGATCGCTATCTACCTGTTAGATTTTAACGTTTACAAGCTCTCAAAGAACTCAAATGATATTGTATAATTTTCTCAATTCATATCATTCAATATACTTGTACAAATATGCTTGAATAGGTCCTTATTTGTGAAATTAAAGTATACAAGGTAGATAGCAACAAAAAAACCTAAATACTACGTGTAGCGTTCAAATATTCTTTTCAGGCAACTTTTTCTTCCTACTCGCTTAAATAAACCAAGATGCTCCGTCATTTTCGAACACTGTTTTTGGCTTCGACTATCCGATAGGTGTGTCTCGACGAGACCGCGCCTTAGTTACCCACTTTTGCCTCGTCTATTGGGCAGGAGACCACCATAAATAATACAGGAAAATATACTTTGCGGCGGGCCGTCGAGCCACGGAGACCTTCTCGGCACAGCAGACGCTTCTAAGTTTATATACTGACGGCTGAAATTCTTTGAACTCCTCGCCGAAAACGAGCGGTAATAATATCCAGCGGCTACGAGTCGCCGATTGTCACAACAAAGCGTGCCATGGGAAATCCGTAATTTACGAAATTTACCGAATGATAGGAACGTTCGTTCGACGAAGAAAAGGTTTCGTTTCTATGCTTGTGGTGGTGTTGAGTATTGGAGAATATAAACAATATGTTGAATGTACGTGTTTGACTTGGAAGTGTCAAAATATTTTTTTTGTCGTGGAAAGTAGGTGTCGTATTGAAAGGGAGCTAAATAATATTTCTTGTATTTTACAACAGATTTTGGAGTAGTAATTATAATATTGAATGCTTCCATTGTTAGTTTGAAAATTAAATTAAATTTAGCGCGTTCAATTAACATGTTTTTAAAGCAACTACAACCTATCTTTGGCCAACCGCTTGAAGGTACCATCCTTTGGTTGCTAACTTCAAATTCAAACAACTTATTCGAAACTGCACAAAAAGTTTAAGCAAAGAATAAAGATTTTAATTTTAATTTAAGTCAAGAAACATTACGGAGCGAAAAATAAAAAAATCACGATTTTCCTACGAAAACCAGCACCAGCCCAAGAAATATAAGAATTAAGATATAAAATCAATTATTTTTTTTCTTTTAACGCTTGACATCATTATTTCATTTGTACCAAGTGAAAAACTTCAGGTTTTGTGCTTTCATTCTGATATTTTCAAAATTTTCCAAAAGCAAAGCTAGAGAAGTCCAGCTTCTTTAAGATTCGTCCTTTTACATCTTCAGATTTGTCTAATTATAATCGTTAATTGTAAAATATAATGAAGAATTTGTGCTTTACCCTTTGTCTTTCAGTAATTTGGAAGAATGTTTCACGCTTTTTCATTCTATTGATATTTGACCTTCTTTTGTTTTTTTTGTTTGTTTGTTTCGTAGCTCCATTGTTCGATAAAAATGTATGTAATAGTTTTTCTGTAAATAGCTTCGTTCTAATAACAAAGGCGCAAAATAATTTTGGCTAAATACACATGAAGGTATGAATCAGTATTTTTGACGATGGCGCTAAAAGAGATCAGCACGTTCTGATAAAGTAGATGGTTGTGCCACTTAGTTCAATATGAGAGAAAATATTATTAAATATGCTTAGTCTCGGAAGAAACAAGCGAGCTTCATTAAGTGGAAGAAATTCTCGAAATAATTGAGTCGCTGCGAAAAATTGTGGTTGTTATTAAATAACAATCGAAGCATAGCGCGATTACAAATATTTAAAGTAATAATCAAAAACCTCGTATAAGGTCCTTCATGCTGGCTTAATTTCAACATCGACATGTTTTTACATCAACTAACGCCTATAAGCCACCACTAAAATATCTAAATGCAGACATAAATGGAGGTTATTCTTCTTTCGTAGAAAATAATTTCTCCAAAACGTATTGACCTTGCTTTCGGCTAAGGCTTTTCCCTTCTAAAATCTTTTTAGCATTGTTTTCTCCTTTAATCAAGAAATCAGCTTCCTCCCCATTGACTGATACCAAAGATTCTTTTCTCCACTCTTCTCCTTATACTGCTTATCCTTGCATTTAAGTGGTTCCCTTTTGGTCTTAATTAGCGAATCAATTGTATGTTTTTCCATTGCTTTGCTAACGTTTGATTGATATTCTTTGGTCTTGTGATAAAGTCCTCGTGCATTCTTTGATATTTACATTTTTGTTAACTGATAAATAATCATTATCCAGCAGCTTCTGCCTATTATATTCCATCAATTCTTGTGGGGTTAAGGTTTTCATGAATTCCTTTAAGCTTTCCTTCTTTTCTCTTACTTCTTCAAAGCCTAAACCACGTTCACACTCCATTTGATAGTAGCGAATATGCCGAAATGAACCTGTTAGATCTGTCGAAAACGTTGATGCTGTGTTTGAGGCTTGAGATAAATAAATGACACGTATGATTGGTTTGCTCCTAACAAGCTGAAAGAGAAAATAGAGAAGAGACCCAAAGCCTTATTCTTACCTCAAAGAATATCGCAGATAGTGCAAGTGTAAAATTCCTGGGTTTGACAATGGATTCCGAGTTGAAATTAACTGCACACGTTGGCGTCGAGAATATCGTCGACTTTATATGGCTTGAGGTGGCAGAAGTGAAAGAGGTTACAGGAGACAGCGCGGCTAGGATTGTTCTCCGCCACATTCCTTTCGCTTTTGAGCTATGGTGTAATCTTCTGGGTTACTTGTACAGGATATGTGGAGGTTGCTTTAAAAGGTTTTTTGCACTGGATGTGGTTCTGTGTGGTCTTAGCAATAAAACCCAATTTACTCAAAATGGAAATAATCACATGATTTTCAAGTACACACAAACACACACAAGGCTGTGGGGGTTCAATCTAATCTTGCTTTCTTCAGACGTCAAAGGGCCTTCCAGTCATAAATTCAAGAATGCAGATGGAAATATTGTGTGATATAAAGTGTTATAACATTAAACAGAATTCTTCAGTCTCTTGGAATACTAAAAGATCTTTTTAAGCATTTTTAATTGTTCCAGGTTTGGTCGGTCCAAAATTCTTACAGCACTGATCTTTTCATTCCCTCTACTTTAACTTCTTAATTTTTTATTTTTTTTTTTCGTTGTTTCAGATTTTTTCTTTTAACCATTCTGGCATTGGCAATATACTGTTTAATAATTACCTAATAACCCTCGAATAAAAAAAAAAAATTGGCAGTCTGTGTGATGAGAAGAAGCAGACTCTTTATCTTAAATGGAGAATAAATCATGCAAATCGGATGGTTTAAAGAATTTTTGTAGCGTTTGGATCCAAAAGTATTTTGTTGCTGAGTAATTGTTTCCAAGATTAATGTAACGATAAAGTTATGTTAAAAGTATATAGGGGGGACTGAGTGCCTCGTTATCCACTTTGCCCGAAAATAATTTTACAAAAATTTAAAATTTGCACGGGATCCCCATCAACGAAGGTAAAGTATTAAAATATTTTTCTACATTTCAACCGATTCTGGACCGTTTAAATTGGGTTATCAATGCAAATCATGCAATGATGTTATTATGAATGGTTAATATCTTGGAAAAAATAGTTTTGTTAGTTTGGAAATAACTGGGATGTACGTTAAGAAATGGAATAATCTAAGAATGGAAATATCATCATCCTCACTATTTTCTCCCGATCTCGAAATATAATTAATGTAAACCCAACGATGATGATTCTGAGTATATTACTTCACGATCTAGTTGGCCCTGATAGACCCGGGTGCTAAAATAAGTGAAAGTAAACATATCGTTTGCTCCCTGAACCAAGCTCTTTGAGAAAGCCCGACTCCGGCGCAGCCTACCGAATACGAGAGAATATAAATTAAATTTAGTGTTGATTAAATTTTTTTCGAGTTTTTCCGCTCCGATTTTGCCTCATCGCTAATTGGCCATTAAGGTAAATACGGAATAAATTTCGATCTTTAAAGCTGTATACTCGACACCAAAACCTGTATACACAATATACAAAGTACACACACCTCTTCTTTCGATTTTTTTTTTACAATTTTTTTTTTCGGTCGCCAGTAAGCATAAAATATTTATATATTTGTTTCTTGGAAATCGAAATAAAAATCTGGATTTTACGGCGCCGTGCAACGGGTCTTTGTTTATAATTATTTTCACATTTTAGCTCCCTGTTGAATTATGAAATAGTGCAGGTGTTTCCCGAAAGCGTTGACGTTTTTATAGCGGTAATATTGTTAATTAATAAAAACGAAAGGTATTAGTGGTTTAGTTTTCGTGGAAATAGTGGAAGGAAAAATATACATACATTATATAGACTGGATATGTTTAAATATCGAAAACAGCCGACGTGCTCC
>LR736874.1:4724829-4756545 GCA_902654985.2 Oryctes borbonicus
CTCGTCTCTTTCTTTTCCATTCATTCCAATCGAATAAATCGAAAAGCTGGCTGCGTCTTCTATATCTAGACTTCTACGTTAGATCTCCGGGCATCAGAGACACATACAAACGAAGATGATGACTCGAACATACGGCCGCAGTTAATCCGGCAAAGTTATTGAGGTGTTAACAGGCTTAACGGACCATTTCCTTCCTTCTACCATCTGTCTGTCAATGGCGGTTCGGGTCGCGACATGCACTTAATTTTAAGCTTTATCTGTATACGCGCACTTTCGTGCTTTTGGGATGCGATCGCGACGCCGTCTAGCGGTAGAAAGGAGATGAGGCTACGCGACGCGCAGAAATAAAGGATGCATGCAAACAAAAAGGAGATCGGAGAAGGATGAAGAGGGAAGATGTGGCGATTTCATCGGGAGTGTCAGATGGCCTTTGATGTCTGATGATATTTTCGAGATTTAGCGATGGTATTATGGCTAAAGAACTATTATTTGTGGTTCTTCTATCTCTTTTATGGTGATTCATATTTTGTTGGGCAAGAAAAGTTTTTGAATAAATACAAGTTTTGGTCTTCTCTCTTGGATTTTATTTTTAAATTGGGTGTCGCTTAGAGAGTTAAATGGGAAGAATAAATTATTCTTTCTAATTTATTTTGTAATTATCTTCCAAATTTATGCTTACACTATACGAAGAATAACATAATTTGCCCTCGGAAGAAGAAGCATTCGACCTCAGATGTATTGTTGACATGAACCCAGATAGCCAAAACCGCAATGTCAGCATTCAATAGCATCGAGCGAAATTCTTTTTAGAACGCCAGAACAAAGGATTATCTCCGAGGAATTGTAGCAACATTAAATGGATTAGGGCGGCCCTAAACGAGAAAATAATCAATTGTTTTTTCTCACATTTAGACAATGAACTCAATTTAATCGACGATACCGGCAGAAAACGGATCTTATTCAGCGTGGATGTAAATATCCTGAAACAATAAGGGCTTCTACGAAAGCTGCTATAAGCATTATGATTAGTAGGAAGCTGGAGAGGTGTGCTCGCCACAAACTTCAAGGCCGAAAAGATGTGAAGCACTTGGACTGAAGGAGTTCCTCCAATTTCTAGGCGTAACAAATCCAAATTTGGTTAGTTCGACAGCTTCATCTTTGACAATTCGAACTTTTACTATTGCATTGCCAGTGCTAGAAAGGAAGAGCTGAAGAAGTTCCTACAACAGCTTATGAGTCCTAGAAGGTTGTGAAGGACATAACATTGTATTTATTTTGCTTTCACCTGTCTGTCGACATTATTTTAGTCCGTCTAACTGCTTTTGACAAAGAATGCCAACAATCCCCAAAAGTGCACTTATTCTTCCAAACTCAGAAGTCAATTTACAAGGTGAAGAAGCTTAGAAATTTTCCCCATTGTGTTGGGTGTTGGACACCCAAGTGTTGTTACAGCCACCTTAAAATATATCTAAATGGCAAGCAAACAAGCAGTAGAATAAACATCCATAAACAAAAGAAAGAAGAAGCTTGATGTTGAGCCAAGTAAAAATATTTCAGCAGAAGATATTGACAAACTGACATTACCATCTACCGCCACACTAGAGTTTGCCCAAATGAAAAGAAATTTCCTACAAAGCGAGAGTATTGGATATTCCTTGACTTCAGGATCTTCATTGAATTTTCAGAAATCGAAGAGACCTGACCATATATCAAATCATGAATTTCTGAATGATGGTTATCTTCCTGCAAGTACGAAGGAGAATATTATTCTGGGCAAGCTATAATAGTAGAGGATAATGGGACTTATATAAAATGAAGGGCAAGATCTAGCAATTTATTATACGAGAGCCCAGATAAAGAAAATTGCATTATTTTACCTTAACGAAGGTATTGAACTATCCACAGGATAGCCAAAACAGAGGACCACCAAATGAGAGGTTTCCCAAGTGTTTGAGCTCAAGGGCATAGATCGTAAACTAAAAAAGTAAACCAATTGATGATTTATTTGTTCATAGTTGTGTGCTTGATGCTTGACAAAAAAAAAAGAAAATAAATATAATATTAACAAAACTTTTTAATACGATTTTTTTTGCATGTAATCTTAGCAGAGAAACCTGTCTAAGGCTTTATTGGTGGTGATTATTGGTTTTATGGTTGAAGAGTAGGAGTTCAGTGATTAAGAATATCTAGCTTGTAAAAATTACCAAAAAATTTTGAGAAATAAACAATACAAAGTAAATTACTTTTTGTCATTTACCGAAAAATGTAATAACTGGAAAGTATGTCCGGACTTTTTGACCTTTTTTTTCAAATTTCCCCCGTCCATATCTAGTCAACGCGTTTTAAGCAAATCTAGTATAATTTTGTTTTCTCATTTAGCACGTTTCTGGCAACATCACTGATTGCTCGATTTTTTGCTGTATTTAGACATTTTGTAAATATTCACTGCTTATTATACTTAAATTAAAATACCACCAACTCCTGTATTTAACTGAAAGCGACATTCTATTAGCGTATGAAAAGCTTCAATAGTGAATTAATAATTAAAAAAGTTATTAAAGATGTCACTAGAAGATAAAGTTCAATTTCGTGTGGTGATATAATGATGCTTCCGCTTAATCTTTGAAACGTATCGCAAACAATATAAAAGTATCGGCACACTCCGCACCAACAAGTTTAATAAATCGATTAATCGGGGATGGCTGTTTCGAGGATAGGAATGATGTGATAAATCTAATATGCCTGTTCTATCGCTACTTTCGAGAGAAATATTATTTACAAATAAACACTTTTACCACCTACATTCGCAAAAGCTAAGACATGCGAAAAAATACGGAAAGATAGATGGAAGAGTCTCCCATCATTATAGTACGAAACATAAAACATGTGCAGCCTTACCCCAATAAATCGAATAGAACTGAGTACGACAACGGTCCGTTCTCTCAATTCGTCTTGATTTTTATGTAAATAGTTTCATAACCGTCTAAATCCCGCGGCGAGGTTACGTTTTTAATCAATTTTGAGTTTTATAATTTTATATATTGTGCTACACTTGACGATTCTAATCTACCAAATCGATAAGACCTAATGTGTTCCTCGAATCTGGTGCCTATCGCTCTTTTCGTTTGACTACAAGTACTTTTCCTTGTAGCAAAGATCATCTACATACCTAAGCTAATTTCTAGGAAGATATACTGTATCCATTCTCATGCATGTTGCAAATTTAGCACGGACAAGTTGGCTATGAAAGGGGACAGGGGGTTACCCATTGCCGTATCCTTTAATTATTTCTAGTACTTGCCCTCTACTTGAAAAGAATTTTGATCCATGCAGAGTAAAATTAGTTTTTTGTACTCTGCAATTTTGGCATCATCCATATTGTTGAGTTTTAGGAACTCAACCAACATTGTGTAGTGCGCAGTGTGCCGATACTTTTGTATTGTTTGCCATTTTCGGCCATAATCCTCGCTATCATTATTTTAAAACGTATCCATTAAATGATTAATTGTATGTTCAAATGTAAATAAATTTATTTATTTAAAATCCTATAAAAAAAATGTTTAATTTAGGATTTAAATCGGCGATCATAGCGCTATCTAGTGGTCAGCAGGCGAATTCATGCAACAGCTTGAAGCTACCATTTCACTAAAAAAGATTTCTTTTCCATATTTTCGTTATCTTACCCATTCTCGTCTCTAAAATAACGAAAGGAACGGCAAAACAATTTACATTAATCATATCCATGATGATCATGTAGGTGATCATTTATCTTCGAATACGTTTCCTATATTCTAGGACTAGCTGTTTTAATCACAGAATTCTCTTTAGGAACCTCTCTCCCTCTCTTATAACTTCGTTCCGTGACTACGAGGTGGCGCCAAGTATTCGATTCAATTCAAATATAATTTATCAGAATTTAATTATACGCACAGCGAAATAATTCTTACGCAAACAAGATATATCACGAAATTATAATAATTAGCACAATTAGGAAAATTATGTCGGCGTTGAAAACAAAAAACAAAAACAGCAAAATAAGTACTTACGGCTTTCTACTGTGTAATTAACGTCAACACCGCAGCCAATTTTTTTTAATTGGATAACACACGCATTAATTATATTCATTTACGCTACTCCCCTGATACGTTTTTTTCTTTTTTTTTTAGATCGCTTCTGATTAGTTAATTATGAAATTATACCTTGCTGGATTAGTAAAACATTTGTTAAATTAGTGAAGAAAAAAGAAGTGCGAGTTGTTTTGAAGTTATGTTTAAAGTCGGAATTTATAAATTAATTTTTATTACATTACATAATCCGCAGTTTGCAATTATTTATTTAAATGTACCAACACGTTACGATTTTCCTTAAATTAAGTTCGTCAAAGTTGGCACGCGTAGAACAAACAAAAATGAACTCGATCCCTTTTCCTTTTTAATTGTTTTTTCTTCCGTTTTACTTTTCCATTTCTTTTTTCTTTATTTCTTTCAGCGCTGTGCAATTATGGCCAATTAAAATTGCATTAACCTCTTTAAAAACAAGATTTAGCGAAGTTGCATGTAATTGTCGGAAGGCAGGCGAAAGCAACAGAGCCAACTTATTCCAATTTCATTTCGTTCAAGATTTCTTTCATTAGTTTTTTTTGGGTTGTACATTGGCCAACCCCTTTTAGTTAGTCCTCCATCAATTAATTTTAAATCTGGTTGGATTGCTGAGTTTGATGGTTTTCGAAAAAAAGGGTGTCTCAATTTATAAGATTTTTCCTTTTTTTTTTTTAAATAAGTTCATTAAATTTGAAATTCTTCTAAGTAGTTATTTGGAACAACTTGACGTACGTTAGTAGATGTACACTGCCGTTCAATGAAGTTCGGTCATACAATAAAAATCTATTATATCACATTCTATACAATTATTAATACATGAAATTAGAAAAATATTAAGCATACACTCTTTTCTAAGCGGTTAAAGCCATAAATTATTATGTAAAGTAGAAATATTGCGACAACCACAATACAGTCCCTTTTATTATCATTCCAAGAATTTCTCGGAAGTACCGATCTTTTGAAACGGGTCGTTTGGGGATTATTAACGAACAATACATTTAGGAGATATACCGCAGTATCATTCTTGTTTATTTATCACAGGCGTAAAGATATAAATTTGCTTCATTTTACTGTTAAACGTGTGTTGGTGTGAATCAAAATTGACTTCAAAATGGCACGTGACAAGCCTACCAGTGTAGAAAAACGTTCACGCATTATTACGCTGTTTGAAGAAGGATATTCGGGACGACAAATTGCTGAAAAAATAAATATCAGAAGTTCAACAGTAAATGACATCATAAGGCGATATCGGACAACTGGAACTATAGAAAATCGCGTTCGTCCTGGAGCATCTAGGAAAACAACAAAAGCTGAAGATTTGAGAATTGTATTATTAAGCAAACGCAATAGAAAATTAACAGCGCCACAAATAGCAGCCGAAGTCAATCGCGGCCGTGAAGAACAAGTTTTGGCGAGTACCGTAAAACGTCGACTTCAACAAGCGGACCTTCATGGGGGCATTGCCATTCGAAAACCCTTATTACGTCGGGGCAACAGAGCAAAACGGCTACAGTGGGCCCGTTCTCATCTAGATTGGTCGTTAGATGATTGGAAACACGTGCTTTGGAGTGACGAGTCAAAGTTTGAGGTGTTTGGGCAAAATCGACGAGTTTATGTCCGAAGATCTAAAATCGAAAAGCGATCCCGAACTGCATTGTGCCCATAGTGAAGCAACGGCGTAGTTTTGTGTTAGTGTGGGGATGTTTCTCCATTGCTGGGACGGGAGATTTATGCAGAGTGCAGGGTGTAATGAGGAAGGAAAATTATTTTGCAACACTCCAGAATCATGCAGTGCCATCAGGATTGCGTATAATAGGCCGTAACTTTACATTCATGCATGACACCGACCCAAAACACACTGCGTTAGGGTGTAAGAACTATCCAAAGGAGTAAGAAGAACAGCATACCCTGAAAGTAATGACGTGGCCCCCACAAAGCCCAACCCTACAGAGTTGTTGTGGGATGAACTGGACCGGAGGATCCGAAAAATATGCCCAACTTCACAAGAACATTTTCGTATAGATTTATAATTTCGTATAAGATTTTCGTATATTTATATTAATTTATAATAGATTGGCACCCTATATTAAGAAGTCCTCGCTTTTTCTCAAATTTTTGTCAAAGCGTACAAAAATATACAGGATGTTCAATTTAAACCATGTAGTTCTTGTAACTAACTTAGAAATAAAATATTTAATAAGTGTCTGGTGCGATACAAGAAAAGAATTATTCACTATGAGGTATTTATTATTATAGATTCGAGAAAGAGACCATTCTCTTGAATATCTTGTTGCTAGTTATAAGAGAGCGAAGTACTTGCATAGAATAAGAAAATTACTTCTTCCCAGAATCTGCTTCCTCATAAGAAATGAATTTTATTTTGATATCCTGCCATGTTTTATACGGCACTCTTGTAGGCCACAGAAGGAGTTAGGACCAAGGAAGGGCATATTCACTGCTTCTCTAGTCATCTTGTCAGCTTTTTCATTACCGTCGATCCCTTGATGGCTTGAGACCCACCGCAAAGTAGCGTCCCAATTGCCTAAATTATAATATTCATATGGAGACGATTCCTTCCTGCCTATATGTGATAATAAGGATCATTTAAATTTAACGAGTCTTACTTAGTTGTAGAATCAACAGAAGTGGATAAATTTTCTTTCAACTGGGCTTCGCCACGTGAATCTTAATTTAATTTGCTTTTTGTATTTGGATATCGCAGCTTTATTTGATTGTAACATCTGTGTATTTGCTTGAATAAAGGCGTTTATTATTATTATTATTATTGATGTAGAAACATATGAACGGGAGAATCTAATTAAAAATACTGTAATCACATAATTTGTCCAAATATTCACAATTATTATTACTATTATTATTATTATTGTCCCCATTTTCAAAATGGCTTGCTATTATTTTGCGATTTGTTTAATTTGATCCCTGTTATTGTATAGATAGTTCTGATATCGTAATTTCTTGGCTTTCTGACACCCCAACATATATTATGCTTACTATTATTTTTATCGCTTTACTTCTGCGACTATCTGCTGTTTGCAATCTCTCAATTTTGTTTCCTTTCATACCCTATTTAAATTAGAAAATTTGATTTTTTGTCAATGGGGGCAGCTGCACCTTGTATTTTCTATTCCAGAACTACACACGCTTTATCATTATTTTCTTTATCTAAAAACCTTAAGTTATGTTTATTGTCTTTAATTAATTAATTTTAATTCAATTTGGAAATTAAATGACATTACTTTTTTCTTGACGACATTTAATTTCTGCGAGTTTAAGGGTCCAGTTTCTTCCAGTAAGTCGTTTTCGGCGCTGGATACGTCTGAAAAAAAAGTTGGAAAACAGGTATTATACGTTAGGAAGCAAATAATTAATTGAACAGGTAATCGGTCTGTGGTGGTTTGAAAAAAAGGAATCCCTTTTATTTACTAACTCCATATTTCGCTCTTTATTTATCATTTATTTAACATCAAAAGTATAAACTACCATCACGAAAAAATTATTAAAATAAACGTAAAGTAATTCCGTTTGTAGCTTCGCCCAGCAGGTGCGGATCTTACATGAAGAGATCGTCAAGTTCATTGTTACCAATCCTGGATAGCAAATGAGTTGAAACCTTCCTCATTCTATCAGCTTTTTCAAATGGAACCATAAATGTTGAATTATTTCTGGAACTGATACGCGGAACAAGAAACAATAACAAAAACAATTGAAAAAGAAAACAGTTGACCAGAAACAAGGTATGTGGGCTTATTCAGAAGACCAACTTATTCGTAATTTCAAGGAGAAACCTCTTCTTAAAATTACTATCCAAATCTAATATTTGTACAAGGTGGGCCAAATTCGATACTTTTAATAGGGAACTTATATTTCTAAAGGAATTAGATAAAAACTGACCTAAGCTTCTGGAGCTCGATTTTAAAGAGAAATCGATGGGTGTAATCCCTATTTGTATATCTTCCTTAATGTAAGAGATAGAGAGCGTTTTGTAACTTTTTTATTTGTGAAAATGCTTGATTTATATAAAAATTATATTAGGGCGCTTTTTCACGCAGAATCCTATGCTCTAATTTTTTCTTTTTTTAAACTCCTATTTTTTGAGATATTATCAAGACTTGTGTTTTTTTTATATGGAACACCTCATATATTAAACCCTCTTAATTCCTTAGAGCTATAATATCAGAAATGCTGATTCCAGGTTGCAGGTTTCCTTAGTTTAGTTTGTTTGAACTGTTATTTGTAACATTTAATATTAAAACCATTTTTTTTTTGTTTTTTATATGGAACACCCTATATATTTTCACACTATTGAAAAGCATATAAAATTACCTTTAGAATGATATAACACACTTGATATTTTATTTAAACAATTTTTAAATTATTTGTTTTTCCTCATTTCACATTATTTTAAGATGGCTGTGTAGAATGATGGTGATTCCGTCACGACCTTTTTTACTCAAAAGACAAATACTCCTATGTTGGCTCAAGCGATGTTTAAGCCATTGTGATGTAAATAACAGCATTTCGTTCTTTCTTCCATCTCTACACTCCTTCAAAAAAAAAATTAGAGAAATTTATTTATTTTCATTGCTCGAAACAAAATTTTTATCCACAACCATACGACAGTTAACTAAGAATAAGATCAGAATGTGAGAAAATTATTCCCAATTAAGCCCCTTTACTTTAAAACAATAAAACAAAGAATGGACAATTTATGCAATTTGCAATCAAGCATTGTATTACGTACGTTAACTCGTTCTGACTTAATTAAATAAATAATTCATGCACAATTAGTCCAATTAAAAAGAAAGGAATATTTATAACATGCTTTACAGCGATCTGAGAGCATTGCCATGTATAAACGGGTGCACTAAGAAACTAAAGTTTGCGAAGTGGAAGTCGTAGAGCGGATATGGTTTAGGAATATGTTACGAACTTCTTGATTTTATAAATTTGGCGCGATAAAATTCTGCAGCGCGTTAATATCAGGTTAATCCATAGTTGTAACTGTGTTTGATTCTCTTCAATAAAATACGGCTATATAATAAAACGGGATCTAAAATAGAGCAAAAAATAAACCTGATAAATTCCGACATTTGCGAGGTGATCATTTGGCGTCTTCATTTAAGACGATATCTAAAATTTTTGGAATTCACGCGGAAAATTGTTACAAAAAAAAAACATTTTAATATCTAACCGCCTTGATATTCTCTTGAAACAATAGGAGCATTAATGTAACGTCATCAGCGTTTAAAATTGTGCTAATGTAATTCATCAAAACATTATAATAAAGATTTTTTTCTTATCTTGAAAGCCCTAATTGATAGTTCCGAGGATACCATAACATACTACTTTGTAGAGCGCAAGAAGTCGATTGCCTAGCAGTAGCGTCACTGCACTGGGTTAATCAAAATAAACGTGCGCGTTATTTAGAACAAAAAAACAATAAGAGAATTTATGAAAACGGAAATATAAAAAACAAAGTAACTTATCGAATATGCTTGGATGGCTAAAAAGAAATCCGGAAAATCCGGAAGTGAAGCCTTCAATACCCGTATCACAGCGTACGTTTCTATAGTGGTCTCTTTGAGACCCGTCCGTTGCGGCGTATGTATCTGCTTATACGCAGAAGAAGATCGTTATGCATCTAGCGATGTAATATTCGCGTACTTAAAGTGAAAAAAGATGGCGTAATCTAGAAAAATCGACATTTTTACGTAATATAGTATTAAAGTTTTCTCTTACCGAAACACTTCTTGCGTCATCTAAAATATGTAGCACTGTTTGTACTTGGTCAACAATTTCGCACGAATCTCGTAAGGACAACGAAATGTTTTGCAATTGTTCTATTGCGTCGACTTCGGGAACTTAATTGTCGTTAATAGTTTTTGAATCTGCTGCAACTTGAGGATTTTCAAATTGCATTTGACTTAGCTTTATTGCAGCTGCTTCTTTAGCATCGAGTTGTAAAATCACTAATTTGATCTTTTGAAAATGTTGAAAATAATAGAATGCTGCTTCTAACCATGTACTCCATCGTGTAAGAATTGGGTGCGGCAGTTCCGGTATGTCAGGACACTGTGAACGAAATAGCCGAATACGTTTGGATGATTTAAGAAAAACCGCTTTCGTCTGTGCTACTAGTTGATCCACATCGGGATAACATTTTCGTACAGTGTCTGCTACAAGGTGTAAAGCATGAAGCAGACATGTTATGTGCAGCAAATTCGGTTGAACAGCTTTGAATAATTGACCTGTGAGAAGCATAACCGGGGCAGTATCGGTAACCATCATTAACACTTGCTTTGGTGAAATTTCAAAGTTGTTTAATGTTCTAACTTATACATTATGTACAGCTTCGGCAGTACATATTTGCTGTCTGTTACAGGTTAGCAAATAAGGATGTGACGGTCTTTTCAAGGTCATTGTCCGTGCTACAATCGATACTACGGATTTCTTTTTAACGTCTGTAGTTTCATCTATAGTTAGCCACAACCGTTCACTTTTCACTGCGGTTTTCACATAATCCTTGATCTTCTCGCTCACTGACGACAAGTACCTCCCCAGCGTCTGCGAACTTGGTAGTTCACACGTTGGATTGTATTTCTTCCATAACTGACTAAACATTGTTTGTACGATTTTTGCAAACGGTGTATTACATCCATTTGACATCATTATTATAGAAATGCATCCATTGCGTCTCTCAAGAATATTCTTTTTGGGCCTTTCGAATATATTCTCCAAGAAGCTTCCTTTCTTTCCAAAGACGATTCTATTAGTTTTTTTTTCTGTAAATATGCGAAATTCAGTTAAAAAATCTACTTAAACAATCTCTAAAACGCTGTTCAAAAGCAGCAGATTAATCTGGATATCTGCTAGAATCCAAGGATCAATATTATATCTCATTCATTTATCTTTTTTTTTTTATTTTTAGCGAAATTTAAGATATACTTGGAGAAAGATTTGCATAAAATACTCATTATCGACACCAACATTTGCGTATGTCGCAGATAAACACCAAACGTGAGCTTTGCAGGCGTTAAATTCTACATTTGGTAAATCTTGATGTCCAAAAGAATTGTAGTTGACTCTCATATAACAATTAAATCTAGATAAAATTAAAGATACGTACAATGTGAGACATGCAGTTTAAAACGGATTTTAAACAACATGTGCTCCAATTCACGTGCACATTGTGATTATTTATCTTAATTATTACTTAGCCTAAAATTGAGACAACAATCCCTTTTGCATTTAAAAAGTAGGTGTTAACTCTGTGTAAGTTCATCATAAAGAAAATAATAAAACTTGGTCTATTCTCTCACAAATTCAATTTTGTAAAAAGTTCTAGCCTGAGGATGCGTTATTTAGCGCGAAACCGGTAGGTTTTGTAAGAAAATAGAGAAGTTTGATTATTTTCCTTGTATTTAAGTTACAGTGAGAATTACGACAAAATTTTATAATCCAATCAGACGTATGGCAAATACAGAGTAAAGAACCAAGAATATTGACCTGAGGGACACTAGATACAATAAGAGTCGGTGAGGACAAAGACTAATGCTTTATTTGATAAATATGCAGGGAAGTAAAAGGTTATAATCATAACAATTTTCATTAGATTTTAACCATCTTACAGCGTATACAAACTTTATTTCATCACTGTACCTATCGGTAATAAAACAGGAAAATTGAAAAAAGCAAATGGTTTATTCATACACCATTGACCACGCCATCCATTACACAAATCATCCTGTTAGGTAAGTATATTTTTTCCTTAAGTAGCGCACAAAAAACGACCGAAATGAAGTTAGAAAAAAGACAAATAACAAAAAAAAAACTAAATTCCCCTAGAACGGTGGACAAGTCGATGATTTACGCGAATTAATGATAGCCACCGATAGCGATTTAGTGCTTCTAGGAGAATAACTTAACAATTTAGAGCCTTCTCCTTGTACATGTATATTTTATGTATATCTTACACATACATGCATCCGTGGGTATATACATATATAGATTGGAATTTGATTGTGCATAATTGGTCACATTATTCACTCGTTTCGGTCCTTCGAGGGACATCTTCAACGACCTTTAAACGAACAGAAGCAGGAATACCGTGCAGTTAATTGCTGCCTCCTCTATACCTAGCCGTTGGGGTAACGAGATGTTAATTTGATGTTGATGCGCTTTATTTCATTTTTTTCTGAAGCAGGGAAAAGGGGAACATCGATTGTTGTAAAAGAATTGGGATTAAAATGTCGCTAATAAATGGTATAATTTAGCTTTTGTCTAAAGTAATATAAAAAAAAAATTTTAAATTCTTCTCCAGAAGAAATTGCACAGTTGGACCAAAGAGGCGGGATGCACATCCACTAACATGGAAAGAACTAGAAACTATAAAGAAAAATCAATAGTACAGCTAATAGAAACAATGATTAAATCTAGGAATGATGCGTCCTTATAAGAAAAAATTGATATTAAAAATACATTAAATTGGACAAGTAACAACTTGATTGTAAAAAGATTGTCCAGAAGAGGTACTTCTAAACACGTTATTGACCAGAAGCAGGCGGTAGACGTTAGTGTAGGGTCCAGCAGGGCTCTGCCCAGGAACCGGTTCTCTGAAACGTCTTATATGATAGGGTACTGGATTTGGAACTCATCGTAGACTTCAAAGTAACTGGATTTGATAACGACTTCGCGCTAATCATTGCAGCGAAAAATTAAAACATTCTTATGGGCAACGTAAATAAGCGTCTAAGCGACATCAACGCCCGAATGAAAAATCACAAGCTGGCGCTCATGCCAGAAAAGACCGAAGTCGTCCTGGTCAGAGAAGGAAGTAACATGGGAGGTGTAAAAAGATGCATTACTACAAACCTATGCAACTTACCACGGAAAAAAAAAAGGAAAAAAAGCTTTACTAAAATAATATCAAATACTCGAAACCTCAGACAGTTCTGCGTTCCACATTGCACAAGAAGAACCAAAAACTGCTGATAAACACGCAGCAAAATGCGTTATTGCGTGTGACCCCAGCGTATCGAACCGTGTCAGCAAGTACCGTGATTATGACAAGAGTACCTATAAAGCTCATGGTCTGAAGTTAAGAGCTTATCTATATGAGCATAGAGAAGATGGAAATAAAACTCATCCCGAACTCCATGAATGAATCCATGAATTTCTGGCAAAAACACTGGGAGGAGAGAATCAAGTAGCATAATGGACAAAGAAATTATAAAAGATACGTGAAGAAATAGTACAAAAATGAACAGAAAAATTAGTAAAGTTCTGTCGACACAGAAAGAAATCTCGTTGCTTAATTTTCGAGTATATACGGGTGTTTTTGCGTCAATTAATGCCTTTGGATACACCGGCCCACTTTTGAAGCCAACAGCCCATAGTGGAACCAGTGGGCTGTGTTCCAAAAAAGTGAAGACAAAAACAGGGCCCTACTACACTTTATTACTTGACAAACTGAAGGCAGAAATTGCGGAATTCCGTTCCACCAAGACGCTTTAGTAGTTGCCATAGCAAAAATTTATCAGTTGGAAGTCGAATTGATAGACCACCCAGCTTATTCATAAGACCTGGCCTTCGGCGGTTTATTTCTGTTTTCTTAGCTTAAGGCATTCGTCGAGTGGCTTACAATAAAACAGGACAACGTAATAAAGAAAAACAGAAAGGGCCTGACGATGGTGTCTTTTCCCACACAATACTAGAAGCTTAGGGCCAGACACAAAAGAATACTCAGATCTAGTTCTTTCACAGTTAGACAGTTAGAAGCGGAGATGGAAGCGTCGGACACTCAATATTCATCATGAGATTCTTCTATTTCCAGCACCTGCCGCTGCTTTCCAGGTTACCACGAGTCACCTCAGATTTTCTTCTCATGCCTACCATCCAATCTGTTACAAAAAACAATTATTATACTGATTTATCTTAATTTTCGAACTGTTTTGAATTGCATTTGAAGAAAAAGGAATTTCCTTTCCACCATGAAGCTTCAATGATTGTCATTGTTTACTAAGCTGAAAGTTTCGCTCGGAGGACAGAGATCTGGAGGCCATCATATTCGCAAGCCCCCATTTTGCAGAACAAGATGCGAACTACTATTCGGATGGATCGAGGAGGTGGGGACATAGCACAGTGTCACGAGGAAATGAAACATTTTATTTTGTATTACTGCTAAGTTGTTTAATGAATATAATATTGATCTTTAATAGTGAAAGATATATGTTTTGCGACTTTAGAGGCCGGCACTAACATCTAATTTTAAATATTCTCGAATAGTATGGACGAGTATATTTTACTTAAATTCCTTTTGTGATCGCAAGAAAGATATAAAAGAGATATAAAAGTTAAGAACATAAGGTTATGGTTTGTGTGATGTCTGGACGTCTTCCGTGTACGACATTCCCTGAAATTTCTAGCATCCTTGTATGTTCCTTCCCTGATGAACTGGCCGATAAGTATAAGAAGAAATTCGGTAACATCTGCACCATGGATTAAAATTTTATGAACGGATATAGGCATACAGTTCTTCCGTCTCTTTCAAGAGGTCCTTAAATTTATTCAAGTTGAAGGAAATTCACTTGAAATAGCTCTGTTTATTATTTTTATGAAAATAGTAGCAGTATTACCACCATTTGAAGAATTGAATTCGAGTTTAGCTTCATCAACTGAAAACCCCATTTTTTTTTTCTTTAAATTCATTTTGAATTATTTTTTTTTCCTTATTGAATATTTGTTTTTGACATCAGCTAATATTTTAAAGCTAGTCTGTGGCTAATATGCAGAAGGCATTCTAAGATCCAATTGTATAAAGTTGATAAACCATATTTGTAAGCAGATTCATCCGGTGTTCCTGTTGGTAAATTCATTAATGTAGGTGTGACTTTACAAATATAATAAGAAGTGGAATTCACTCCAATTGCAATGCTGCAAATGCTGCCGTCTATCATTAAAAAAAAAAATAGTTTCAAAGGAGACTGTTATTAAGCTATCAAAGTTTCTTAACACTACTTTATTCTTTTATTAAAACGTTTGACTCCTTCGTGAAAGAAAATCAAGGAAGGAGGATTTTTTCCCATTTTTTGTATCACCTTCCGTTGATACAATTCGTTTGACTCCTCCCCCGAATCTAAATTTATGTATAATGCTAAAAAATCCATGCTTCATAGAGACATTTATGCTAAAAGTCCGTCTTTAAATATACATATCAACGTAAAAAAAAGCTCCGTGAAACTAATAACTCCCACCCGATAAAAGGTTCTATAATTATCAGCCACAGACACAAATCACAATTCAATTACTTTCCTAGAGTTTTGACAACTGCTTTTCACTTTACACACTTTAATTGGCAGTTATTAAGACGTCCGAAGTATCTCTATCAAAACACGAGCCCCTTCTTTTTTTACCCGGGCGGCGTAGAGCTTTCGACGATTAATAATTTCTCCGTTTTCGGCGGAAATTATACAGTCTCTTTCTTTAATTGAATCTAACACCCCAAAATAACAGCGGAATATGCGAGATAAATACATGAAATTAAATCTTAAACCCTCAATTAAAAGTTTTCGGCCGCGCGCGCAGTAGTCGAAAGGAGACCAAGGGATGATGAACTAACTCTAGAATTAAGAGGTCTCGTTCTAAATTATACGTTTCCGATGTGATTTGTTGACGGAAAAATGATAGCTCTCGTTTTTTAATGATATTCGTCCAAATGAACCAATTAATATCCCCTTTAACTTATTCCTTCGTCGCGCTGTAACTTTGTTTTGAATAACCTTATATTGAGCTTGTAGAGTAACGAGTCATGCTATTGGAAAAATCTAATTCAAGGACATCTGTTTGTGTCAGGAAAGACCTACACATGATGTATGTGTACGTGGTTCATATAGATGCAATTAATCATTGTTCTCGATCCGATGAGTATGAGGATGTGGTAAAGGAAAGGGTTAGCTCAATCATCGAGACAGGGAAGTCTAAAATCGCAGGAAGCCAGTTTTTGTGATAGGTAGATACTTTGTGTCATAAAAACCGCAATTGCAAGGTGTACTTGATGAATTGTTTATGTTAATATAGGATATAGTGTGGTTATTTATCATATTTTAAGATGTTACTTTGTAGATACATACACAGTGTGTGGAACTAAGTAATTTAGAGAAAAAGTGGGCATTGCTTGGATCTAATACTTTCTATATGCAAAGCATTCCTTAAAAACGAAACGTGGAGATTTTTGGATAAATGCAATACTTGTGAAGCTGAGTTTCTTGTTAAAACGTTTTTGGAGCCCTCACATATCGTAATGCCAGGAGCCCCTGGTCACAGTTAGAGGTGCTAATTATTATTATTTGTCCGACAGCTCTACAATAATTTCTAGGATAAAGACATAAGGACAAGACATGTGAGTCACATACACATACTCAAAGTAAATCAACGAAGAAAATAATTAAATGCGAAAAACTGGCGATTTCAGCATTACATTCGTTCGAATCCTCGATGTTTTGAACGTTGTTATGAAAGGAGTATTGGTGGAGCAGAAATGTTATGATTAACAAGAGCAAGAAGTGATGAGCAATTAATCTTATTAAGATTTCACCATTAGCTTCAAACATCTTTTGTACACAGTCAAACTTTGGTGGAAATAATCAGGATATCATAGTCTCCTTACAAGGCTGCACTATAAAGTTTGTAACACGCGTAGGTCACATGTTCTTATAAGATAACCCAGGTTTCAAGATGCTGACAACAGATATTCGGCAAAAGACAGCTTTGCGTTAAATAGTACTCCCAAATCCTTTACAATCAGATCTTTGGTTACGACTTAAGATTCAATTGAGAAAGAGCGTAAAATTAACAAAAGAACGACTTAAAAACGGACAGAAAATCGACATCGTTCCAGTTTTCGTTGATTATCTCTGGCTCCTTTGGTTGGCTAGCTCTGGTGCTCCAATGTTGAAAAAATAATTTTCCTTTTTCAAGTTTGAGACGCCGTAACGTCTGAACGGTTATCGAATGAGTTAAAATTTCTCTCCTTTAAAGCGCTCGCCGAGAACTTTCGAACGAGCCCCAACTTGTCCTCCTAGCTTGTTCAGATGCCGAGATCTAGAAGAAGAAAGAACGACATTAATATAAACATAAGTGCTGAAGGTTTGAAGACTGATGAAGCTTGTTTTGATCGGTTTGCAAGAAGTCAAAACTGGTAAAAAAGGCTAAATCCAAGAATATAGCAAAGAAATGAGCGTTAATACATTTCAAGCTTCTAATGGTTTGGTGCAAAAGTGGCATATGAAGCATAATATCAGTTTCAAACGCATCTCCGGCGAAACAGATGATGTTATTCACAAGGACGTTGATTTATATATTCCTATAAAGGAAACTTTCGACCATATTGCCCTGGTTACTGACCAAAGGGCATCTTCAACCCAAGTGACAAAGTTGACTATTTTTCTGCACGTTATTGGACCAAATCCTATCGTTGCAATCAAAAGAATCTACAGTTGGTAGACTGGTTTGTAGAAGTAATTGGAAAAGATTTTCCACGCGACATCACATTTTATCAAAAATGGACTATTGATGTATTAAATGGGCTGTATTTAATTAACGTTGCATTGTACAAAGCAAATTTTGATACAATTAAGAACTACTTGACAGACATATTGATTACAGAAAGGTCAAATCAGTTCATTTCAATCAGATCCCATTTAAATGTGGCAAAGGTTTAGAAGCAGAAGATTCAAAAAGAATTGAAGAGTTTTCAGCTATAGATAAAAGCACCCAGACAGATGACATTTTATATTCATTTATTACCGGAATTTGCATCATTTACCAACCCCAAAAATATATAAGCTTCGAATAGACATTAAAACTACACCAACCATTTGAAACTTTCCAATTTTCATCAACGGGAACCGAACGATCTCGAAACCAACGGCTTCAATGACTAAATGACCCTACTCGCCGACGTTACAGAAGACCAATAACCCGGCAAAGCCAATCTTCAGTCGTTTGCGCCCCGGCGAAAACGATCTCTAAGGATAGAAAACTTAATATCCGGTTAAGATGTTATCTTCCCAGCGATCGACGAGAGGAGGAAAATATAAAAGCAAGATCGTGGGTAAGGATCGTAATATACGGCGTAACACACCAACAACAACAACAACAACCACCCTTATTACAGGAGGTAGCCGCTTACCCATGAATGGGATATCGAGAGAAGCTTACTTGATTATAGACCGCGAACGTACAGCGGTAGTGGTTCGGGGAATCGAAACGACGCAGAGCAAAAAGGATACGAATAAGAAGGCGCAGTGGAAGAAGGAGACTATTGGAAAGACCGCGTACAGAGTAAAAAAGCGAAGTGAAATAATGATGTCCGACCATATATCATAGCGGTAATTATTGGTATCTGAATATTGGTGGGATCCGATCGGGACGGTGGTATAATATAGAAACGGGGAAAAAAGAAAAAGGGATAAAAAAGAGGAGAATGAAGTGTACGAGATCGTAGGAGGTTATTAGATTATTATTGTTTTTCGCTTGGTGTTCCATCGCGGTTAGTTTTTGTTTTCTGGGCGTGCGTTTTTTTTGTTATCGTTTTGTTTTATGCCTTGCTTTTTTTTTGCTTTCTTTTTCCTCAGAAATTTGACGATGTACGCAAAGAATGTAAGGCAATTGCGTCCAGAAGAATTAAGGGCTAACAGTTGAGCTTAATTCGTTTCTATTCTTCGTTAATTAATCCTGTAATTTAGAAGCAGTAAGTTTTAAGTTGTTTCCTAAAGGTACTTTTCCCCTTATCTTTCGTTTCTGAATATAGAAAACATTCACCACAGCTGTATATTTCATGCAAATGGCACGACGATCGGCAGAAGCATTCATGGATCGATTTCTCAAAACTACCAGTTCGGTGCGACTTCCACCTTCAAATAACACACGCAGAGCCATGTTTCTTTCAAGGTACCTCTCCCTGCGCTTCCTCCACACTGAAACTCTACCATTAGAATGATATAGAGTGGATCTAGACTCGTCAGAGAAAGGGCATCTTCTCCAATGGCGGGTTTTCCATGGTAAGCAATTTGCATCTACTGCTTCTTAGTGATCTTGTGTTGCGTCGTGAACAGCGGTTATGTGGCCCTTCTGCTAGACCTGAAATCAAATTCGTTTACAAACACTCCTGTAGCTGCAGGTTAAGACTAAGGCACGATCAGCAGAAGCATTCATGGATTGATTTTTCAAAACTACCAGCTCGGTGCGACCGTTTGAAGATATGTCACCCCAAACCCTAGCACTTCCACCTTCAAATAACACACGTAGGGCCATGTTTCTTTCAAGGTACCTTTCTCTGCGCTTCCTCCGCATTAAAACTCTACCATCAGAATGATATAGAGTGAATCTAGACTCGTCAAAGAAAAGGCATCTTCTCCAATGGCGGGCTTTCCATGATAAGCAATTTGCACCTACTGCTTCTTAGTGATCTTGTGTTGCGTCGTGAACAGCGGTTATGTGGCCCTTCCGCCAGACCTGAAACAAAATTCGTTAACAAACACTCCTGTAGCTGCAGATTAAGACTAAGACACAATCAGCAGAAGCATTCATGGATTAATTTCTCAAAACTACCGGCTCGGTGCGACCGTTTGAAGATATGTGACCCTAAAGTCACCCCCACTTCCACCTTCCAATGACACACGTAAAGCCATGTTTCTTTCAAGGTAGCTTTCTCTGCGCTTCGTCCACGCTGAAACTCTACCATCAGAATGATATATAGTGGATCTAGACTCGTTAGAGAAAGGGCATCTTCCCAAATCATGAGCTTTCCGTCGTAAGTGACTTGCGCATTACTACTTTTTAGTGATCTTGTGTTGCGCCGTGAACAACGGTTATGTGGCCCTTCTGCCAGTCCTGAAACCAAATTCGTTAATAAACACTCCTGTAGCTGCAGATTAAGACTAAGACACGATCGGCAGAAGCATTCATGGATTGATTTCTCAAAACTACCAGCTCGGTGCGACCGTTTGAAGATATGTCACCCCAAATTCTAACACTTCCACCTACTATGACACACGTAGAGCCATGTTTCTTTCAAGGTACCTTTCTCTGCGCTTTCTCCACACTAAAACTCTACCATCAGAATGATATATAGTGGATCTAGACTCGTCAGAGAAAGGGCATCTTCCCAAATCATGAGCTTTCCATCGTAAGTGACTTGCGCATTACTACTTTTTAGTGATCTTGTGTTGCGTCGTGAACAACGGTTATGTGGCCCTTCTGCCAGTCCTGAAATCAAATTCGTTAACAAGCACTCCTGTAGCTGCAGATTAAGACTAAGACACGATCGATAGAAGCATTCATGGATTGATTTCTCAAAACTACCAGCTCGGTGAGACCGTTTGAAGATATGTTACCCCAAATTCTAGCACTTCCATCTTCGAATGACACACGTAGAGCCATGTTTCTTTCAAGGTACCTTTCTCTGCGCTTCCTCCGCACTAAAACTCTACCATCAGAATGATATAGAGTGAATCTAGACTCGTCAAAGAAAAGGCATCTTCTCCAATGGCGGGCTTTCCATGATAAGCAATTTGCACCTACTGCTTCTTAGTGATCTTGTGTTGCGTCGTGAACAGCGGTTATGTGGCCTTTCTGCCAGACCTGAAACCAAATTCGTTAACAAACACTCCTGTAGCTGCAAATTAAGATCGTTATTCAACGTCCTAAACGGCTGAACGCCATTTCGCCTGATCTAGAGTCTTGGATGCTAATTTTGTGCAGGAGATATTCGCCTACGTTGGTCTTCCCCATGTTATGCAATTAATTTACAGAAAAAAATGTCTTCTATTAATTTTTAGCGATTTTTTATAAGCGAATCACTTCAATTGAGTAGCAGCATAATTGGTACGCTGAAAAATAAATTTTGCAGCTCCCCTGGGAACACTTATTGTTTAAACCATTTAATATCCTCTACTCTATCTCTCTAAGAGGTTGTAGTTATTTTTTAAGCATACCATCCAAATCAGCCAAAAAAACTGACATTCATCATTCGCAGTTCAAAACGGTAACACCTCAACCACCCACGAAATTCGAGAAAATATCCGGAAATGAGCTTAAATAATTAGCAGGTGTCTTCGTTAGATATTCTTTTCTCGTCGAACATTGGTTTGCGTTTTGTGAATTCTGACGCGCTCACGCAAAGGTCATCTAGACACGCAATCCACAGCTAAAACTCGATGGAATGAGCACGTGGCCACGCGAGCATTGCGACGATGATATTCCCCTAATTGTTTCTTCAAATATGGCCCATACAATTCGGGCTAACCACCACTGTGCTGGTAATAATACGATACATTGTTTGCTTAGATGGAATTAGCAATTATCGAAATAAATAATGTCAATTGGGTTGCCTCAAATGGGAACAATGAAGATATTTTTAGCGATTCGTAACATCTACTCTAGATTTAAGTTGCTCTCAAGCTTGTGATTTAACGTCTTCAAAGTAAGAAAACAGCAAGTTATTATTGACTTAAGAAAATATAAAACAGTCTTTTTCCTTTAATTTTACTTGCTTCAAGATAGTTAGAGAACGTGCTCTTCTAGGATACGCCCCGATAATGTTATTCCCCCTAGATCCAGATTTAACTTGCTTTATTTAAACCTTCATCTATCTATTGACTTACAATTATTACGACGGCGACGACCAAAAGCCCGTGTTTGCTTTACTCCGTAATAAATTACCTCCTCCATAACGCAAGTCGTGAGGAATAGAGGATCCAATACACTCACAATCATATAATAACATAACGGTGAGAATACTAAAACCCTCTAGAGTGTAAAAGGTACACTACCAGGTCTTATTCCGTACGGTGGATGGCGTAGTTAGTTGTGACTGTTATTCGCGTGGAGGGCGCGTTGACAAATAGATTAGGGGGATACTAGCGGACTTCTTCGACATGTGTTTCGGTGTACACAATAAATATATCCGTTCTCTACGCGTATTCAGAAGGCACATTAGCAACACCCTTGGATCCTCCAAACGACGACACGTCCAGTCGGCTTGACGCTGTTTGATCCACGCTTATTGGAAAATCGTGTGTGCTACCGCAATCGTGTACTTCATTAGGGGATTCGACGGGATGCTTTGAGTTAATTAGAGTTGGGCACGTGATGTTAGCGAAGAAGTTCTCACAACTGTTACGGACGCATTGCATAAGCAACTGCATAAGCAATTGCTCTTTTGCCAAATAATTGGTTAATATAATTAATAATAATTTAAAATTCTGGTTAAAAAATCCATATCGAATGGACACATCAGATGAATGGGGAGGGTAGTCTGTACACTTTTACCAGCGACGTTTTCGATCTCTTTAATTCCTCGAAATGGTAGTTGCTCTGCGAAGTAGGCCTCTTCGTTCGATGAAAATCTCTAAACTTCGAGCGAAACTTTGAGCCCAAGAAGTCCCTGGGGGCCACATCTCATGGGCAGGACGGGTGGTTTATTAATTCAAACCCCAATTCGTAAAGTGTGAGACGTATAACAAAACGCCCATGTCCAGTATTAATTTTAATTCATATTTATTTATTGCTACCCAATAGAATTGATTTAATTTTGTTTCGGTTAAAATATTGATGTTTTCGCTCATATGTTTTCTTGTACAGCTCACGATTGATGATGGAGATGACGAGAGCGGCGATATTCGAGGAAAAAGGCGCTAAATGGTTAATCCCGGCATCTATATTCGATTATTAGCGGCTAGGCGACTAAATCGGACGGACGCGCGACCAGCGTCCAATGAAAACGGCGGCTGGTTCTAAAAAAACTCCAATTGCTGAGAAAAAAAGGCATCTCCTTTATCTTTCAAAGCGAATATTATCGCGATCAAGGAAGCCGTAAAAATAAGTTACGTGGTATTTGTACCACGCGTATAAGTCGCTAGGTACCCTACGAGAAAAAAGACGTTAACCACAGCCGTAATAAGGTTACAGTGCGTTGTAAAAGATGCTACAATAAGTGTTATAAAGAAGATAAAGCTTGGGTCATCATCGTCCGCCCAAGAAGACGCGTCATCAGAAGCCATAGATCGAAGAGCCACGGTTGATCATATTTATCGTTTTCTGCTCGTATCGAACCATTTCTTGTTAATACGTTGCTCCAAGTCATTTAAATAATACTTTTTGGTTATGGAAGATTCTAACTATTCGATATAATTTAATATTCAATCTATATTATTTTTGGAGTCCCCATTTTTTGCGCATCAACTCTTATTTTCGCATCTTTCTTGCTTGCGTTAAAACCATTGTTCTTGAATGTAATCAGATGGTAGGTTATCTTGGTTTCTTTTTCTTCTTGCTTTTCCGCAATTTATTCCATTTTCCAGGTCAGAAGTGTGCTAATGTATCTAGGTTCAATCTACAATTATTAATCGACGTCAAAATTCCAACTTATTTCGCTTAAATTGCTTGTACAAATGTGTTTGAAGTACATAGAGTCTATCTTTGCTTCATACATCTTACCTTCTATTACAATTAGAAGATTAACCACCTTTAAATCTTCGTCAATTACTTTTTGAATTCTGATCAAATCCGCTCCTTTTATTTTAAATGATTTTCAAAATTTTTGAGTTTTTTTTTCTTTATCGCAAATTTCGTACTTGCGAAGTGGTTTGACTCAAAAGACACTTCGGCTCATCAGTGGTTTTTATTGAATATCTACAAATGCGTACTTAACATGAAGGTATAAGATGACAAAGAAAAATATTCTATAAAAACGTTTAGGGCACTTAGCAAGGCCGAAGACATGAATGTTCTACATTGTAGTTACGAACATCGGATGCTTAGAAACCACTATAATTCATTCTTCTTTTGTTCTTTTGTTTTTAAAAACATAGGATTGATTTTACCATTGTTAATTTCTATGTTTAAAAGTTTTTTTTAAATGCTCTCTTAAAGCTCAATTAAAGCTAATGGCGTTCGTCTACTGGTTTCTAAATTAATTACCGACTAAACATTATCTTCGTCCTATCCTAATCGCGATACATTTGCTAAACCACAAGAAAAAAAAAATAAAAGCAAACGTAAGAAACAAAAACGAAAACGACACAAAAGTTATAATTGCATCATTAGGAAAACGAGTAATACAAACGATACAATTGTCACGACATGGAGTTTGCTCAGCTAATTGAACAATTACTGGGAAAAGGACAAGGTGTTCCGTACAATATCTGCGCTAGTCATCTGATGGGGGTCATACATTAATGAATTATTTCATTTAAGGTAAGCAAAAACTTATGTTTCGTTTGTTTTTCGAAGATGGTTATCGCGCCGGCATTTATGGGGGGCAACCCCGCGGGTGTAGGAGGCAAGGAGAGGAATAATTTGTCAAATGCAATGCGCCACGGAATCGTGAAATAACGGTTTGGTCGTGGAGGTTATCGCTGAAACTAACACGAATAGAAGGTTAATTTTTGGTGCCATCTATAGACGAAGCGATATAAACGGAATGTATTGGATGCTTTCAAAGTTAGCAATGATGTAAAATTTCTAATAACATAGAGAAATGCTGCTAAAGTTATCAACACGCCGTAGTAATTAAAAATTGAAATGAGTTAGGGGGTTTGTAAGGAGTTCCAACCTTCTGAAATTCTACAGTTGCATTTATTACTTGTATCCTTTCAAGAAATGAATAGATAAAAAATAAATAAAATGAACTTTACATGTAACTTTCTCTTGAAAAAGGCAAATAGCTTTTAGTATTATTTGGTTACAATGGCAATAGTCAACAAAACATATTGATTCAAAATTTAAATTGTGATAATATACAGACTGCTCCATTTTAAATAGCAACGTGGGTACCTGCCTCACTGCATACAAATCACTTTGTCCATCACATTATCAACATATTAATGTCTTATTGCTTATACGATAAGCATAATTTTATACTTCCACAAGGTTGTAACACTCTGTATGTGAAATGCATGTATAAATGCAAATACAAAGCTAACTGTTAGAGTAGACATTGTTACCAGAGAAATTACTGCAGACGCTGTATATGAAGACACGATAATTTTAAGCTAGTTTTAAGGGCAAGATAGCAAAATATATTTCTTCGTCCAGATGCAGGCCGAGGAACAATGAAGCTGGTTTGTCTCAGCTGCAACAAAATCTTTATAAGTAAATTAAAGACGAATTTTGATTCGGTGTGTTTTTGGAGAAAGTCCAAGGATACATTTTTTTCACATATAGAAACCTTGGATAAGGCAAACGACTCATAAGATAAGGTAAAGAAAACGTTCAAAAAGGGTAATTCGTTGCCGATTAAGTTGGAGTTTTGACGGCGATTAATAGCTGTCGATGGAACATTGTTACATCAGTACCCTGCTGAAGCTATGGCTCAGTCAACACAATGAACTGCGAAGGATCAATCGAGAACTGCTTGAATCTCTGCCCAGAGTGGAGGTTCCCATAGTCCGTAGCGAAGTCCAACGACGGGGTGATGCCATGAAGATGACTACTCAGGAACAATCACATTTTGTGAGAGGCCCAATGCCTGGAGCCTCGCCCTATCTTGAAAACGGAAAAGCAATAACTGGGGGATACTACGCATCATTATTTGACAAGCTCAAGGCAGAAATTGCGGGAAAACGTTCGCATTTGAAGGAAAAGGAGTCTTTGTTGCAAGAAGACAACACATTGTTTCGCACTTCAATGGCAGCAGTGCCAAAAATTCACGAATCGAGAGACTAGTTCTGGCTTCTAACGACCTTTTCCATTTCCTAGGCTCAAAGTTTCGTTCGAAGGGCTGATATTTTAATAGAGTGAGGAGGTCAACGCTTATTACGCGGAACAAGAATCCAATTGTTATTTGGACGGATGAACAAGATGAGAGCATTGCTGAGAAAGGAGGCTTACAAGGATGAAACTGAAATTCTGTGTTAGTCTGGAATCCTCGTAAATATAGAGTTAAATTCCTCTCCTAAAATCCAAGCCTTTTAATCTGTTCGAGCAGAAATATTTGAAAATTAGCGACGGATGGGCCAATCAAGGAAGAACACTCCAATTCGGACCGAATAGAAGCTTCCCCTAAGAATCTCCAAACACCAACGGAAAGCAGTCGGAAACAAAGCTCATATACGTCACAATGTGTATTGTACCAGAATTGTTAATTTAAATAACTACAAAATCGAAGATGAAACCTTAATATCCAATTTATGAACAAATAACGATGATACTTCGATGAATATGTCAAGGTGCCGAAATTATTATATTCATACCAAGTAAACATAGTAAATGTTAAATTTGTTTTGGATAATTTCAATGATACACCCTCCAAAACGCTATTCTGCATCTTCCAGCAGATTCGATTTTATCACCATTATAAAATTCCATAAAGAAGTAGCCCCATTAAACGTAAACGGTCGCGGCGCGCTCGGTTTTGAAAATAAATACTTACTGGGCCAAAAAAAAAGCGATTTCCCAAACGGTTATTACGTGTAATGGGCCCGGCGAACCTATAATTTGGTAACTATTTAGGTTGATATATAAAAAACGATTCCTAAAAATAATTAAACAATTTCCGAGGCGAAGGATATCGTACGCCAACGATAACCAATTTCATTTGGACTATAATTTCTCCGCTATTATCTCCATACGCGAAGACTTTTATCTTTTCCAACGCAGATGTTTTGCGCATGGTGGTTTGACATTAGTTATTTTAGTATTATCGATATCTGCTTGTGTGCGTGTTTTTCTTTTTTCTCGTTTATAGCTCTTCGCTTTTGTTTGATTTTTTTTTGTTGGTTTATTTTAATTAATTAATTAATTAATTACCTTTTGTCCAATCAAGGTACTTGTAGAATCAGCAATTTCTGGTTGGTTGAGAATTTTCTTAATGAGGCATAAGATACCGTGTGTCCCATTTAAAATGACGTCAAAGGATAATAATAATAAATTGCTAAAAAATAACATTAAGTCATATGAATATGTTTAAGCTAAATCTTTTTTTAACATAATTAACTCTAAATGTAGTAACTTTAATTTCAATATTTTGTGGAGCCTCCTCTTGTGCTTGTAACATAGCTAAGCATCTTCTGGGCATGTTTTCTATTAGCGTATTAGTAAATCCTGCGGAATTCTTCCCCACCGCTTTTGCAAACTTATCCGGCGTTATGGGAGGACAACAACTGTCGATCAAGTTTGTCCTAAAGATGCTCCATGCAATTGCAGTCTAAAGAATTAGTAGGCCATACCTTTCTTTCAATATTATTGGTAGCAATGCGGGTGAGGCGCGGTGAGGAGCATTATCATCCACAAATACAAAATTTCTTCCAAAATTTCGTTGAAATGGTTGAACGATCGGCAGAAAACACAAGTTTCTATGCCTCTCAGCATTTACAATTTATAAGGTTAAAATACATGAGTTTATAATTCTGCTAGCAGAGCATATCTTAGCGTTCAATGTTGTATTTTAATTTGTCAAACGCTGCAACGATTCTCATACACGCTGTATCTTGAGGGGAACTACATTATTATTAAACGTGTTCCGGGTTTGGACCGTGTCATGGTTAATTAAAAACTGGTTTGGATTCACCCGGAATTAGACGTTCTTGTGCTTCATGAGGAAGGTCTGATGATTTGATGAATCTCGAACTGGGGTCTATAGATATAGGCGCATAAGACCCGTCACCTCAACTCGATCACTTTGTCAACGTATTGAGAGTAGGGAACTACTGCAGCATTGCCTTTATCGGCAGAAAGAATCGTAATGAATGAATGAAGTAGATTTCAACTTTATAAGGGCCTTGGGAAACCCAACATTCCCAGCAGCTTTCGCCGAATCAAGACCTTTGGTAGTTTCTTGTTCTTTCGAAAGGGTTTTGACAGATGCTTCGACGGACGCTATGATTTGTTCTACTGCGATGGTCTTTGGGGTAACTGAGAAATTTAGACTTTTTGAGCTATCTTTTCAGCGAGGGGCCTCGCCTAAAAACGTGCTGGACCCTCGTATCTCTGCAGTTGATTTTCGTCTGTGGCATGGTTCATATGCTGAGTTACCGCTCAGTTAGATCGCCTCTAGCATGGTTTACACGTTGAGTGCTAACTGTGGCCTACCACATTTCCCTCTCCTGAAGAAGCTCTATATGATTGTGAGCAAAACTTCTAGTTTTCGTTTAACCATGACACAGTCCAAGCCCGCAACATGGTTAGTTTTAACTGACTCTGGCCGTGGAAGCCTACATTATTTGTTATTCGTTCGTTACCTGGTAGTATGTTAAGCCATCGGTCAGGGTTGGAACTAGTTCCAGGCATTTCTTTATCAATTTTTCTCTACGATTGGGTTGAAGATGGAGGTTTCTCTTTATTGAGTTTCAGATTTAGTATTATTAGGTTAAAACTTCAAGCTGTTAATCAGAAGCACCCTTTATATATGCTATGCCTATCTTAAATTCAAGATTTGTTAAATAGCGATAGACTTTGTGCATGCAACATTCTCTATCCAGAGGCGTATAAATCAAAAACTATTTAATATTGTGGCATTTGAGCTTGAGTTACCTGTAGATGGAAATCTTGCATTTATAATTGGAAGTTATTTCTCGCTCTATCCTGTACACATATCTACCGTTATTATTTCTATATAGACAGTCCTAAAAGCCATTTCACCGTAAAAAAATACCAATTTTACGCAACCCTAACATTAAACGTTTAGCGTGGTTACACCGTCCGATGCCCATCACAACTTTAAACGCCTTTTCCTATCCATTTTTCGGAAGATCGCCCATCGAATAGACGGAAGGGTTCCCGTAGAGCCCCCGAAACAAGCGAAATGATAATAATCGTTAGAAAAACAACAAGAACGCCTCACTATAATAATAATTACATCAAATACACCTATAAATATAGCTATGTTTATATCGGTTTCCTTCTCTGCGAAAGGCGAGCGTAGCCATCCGACCTGAAAAGGACCAAATTGTCAAATTGCGCCCACTCGATCGGCCGGAGACGATATTTCGTCCTAATTTTTGGCAATTTTCTCCCAAGTTTCATCCGGAAATGCGGCGATTAACGGTCATTTCTGGCTGTCCCGCCGACGATCGTGAGGGTCGCAGAAATTATTTAATTTTAGTTTTCGGCTCGGAGAAGCGGCGATGTTACGTTATAGGGCGTCTATAGTTTCCACCAGGGGAATAATAAGACAATAAATAACGTCGAGAACCTGTAATTTCGTCGAGTGAGAAGACAGCTGGGATGCTATAGGAGACGAAAGAATAAAGACGGATAAGTATACGAGGTCTTCCAAAACAATCAGCGGTATACCATATTGATTTAGTCAGTGGCCAAGCAGGATTATCTCAACTCTATTAGACAAATATTTAATCACGAAGTAATGTAAAGTGTTTAATTTTTTTTTTTACTGAAGCTAAAAGATGCATCAAAGTATTTTATTTGAAGCTTAGGTTCTTCATGTAGAGCTCTTAACGTCAGTCACAAATATTTAGAAGAAATAACTATTGAATTACAATTTAACATTCTAGTAACTATTCTTGAAGGGCTGGAAACAGCACAAAAAAAATTACAATTACGATTACAATAGTAGAGAAGGGTGATTGGACCTACGTCGATCAGCAAAGTCTGTTGTACGCCGGCAGTGTAATTCAAGAGTTCGCCGAGTATATGGACCTCTCCATTTAGCCACTTCCAAAAGTTCTTTCTTCGAATTTATTCTCAGACTTCGGGCATTACAGAAGCCCCATCAGACGAAGTTGTTTGAAAAATTGTCGCGTATCTGCTTAGGCTACAATTGGAATGCAAATTTTGGGAAAATGTATATTGAACAAACAGGAAGAAGCATTCAACCAAAAAATATAATGCCAAGATGGCTTAGCTTCCTCATGGTATCGATAGAGTAACTCACGGCAAACGCAACAAAGAGAGGAGAGAAAAAAATACACTCACACACGGACATGTTTCTGCCTGTCCGGCGTCATCAGCGTGGTTTCGAGAGTATTTTTTATCTCTACCTTCTATCGCTATTGCTTCACAGTTAATGCCATAACTTTCAAAACGATAAACTCGACATTTCTTGGCGCCCTCAAGTGCCACAAAAACGTACGCCTGCCGTTCAGGAAGCAGCAAGATAAACCGGGTACTGTTCCCCAAACCATCCCTCGAACAATTCTCTGACTGCTTAACACGAGATGGCGACGCTGGAGGAAGAAGCATTCAGTACAGAATAAACTGGACACCCAGACAAATTCACAATAACTGAACATCATTGTCAAAATGGACACCATGATATCGATTATAACGAAGAGAAGGTATTAGCCAGGTACTTTCACCAGAGAATGGCACGTGATTCTTTGGAAATTATGGAGAATCCAAAAGATTCCACTTGGTTAAAGCTGTCGGGATAACGACCCAAACTCTCTCTCTTTGTGACTGATGAATTCATCAGCTATAGCTCCTAGTATGTACATACTTGAATCCAGTAATTTACATGTCGATAGCCAGACTTGTGCAAAAATATTTCAACTCATTTATAACCCTGACTAAGGTTCAAAAATTAAAAGCGATCGCTCTGGCTGCTGAACGATTAATTCATCAGTCAGAGCTCCTAACATGTACAGCGTTGAACCTTGAAATTCACAAGTCTGGCTATTTACTTTACCTCACTTATGACCCTGATGATGCTTTAAAACTAAAAGCAAAATATTGATGCAATTTTTAAAAAAAATGATTTTTTCGCCTTGTAAACTTCTGCGACTATCTCCGTGTGGGTTGTTCTTCAACCTCTTTTATCTTTGTTGTCCAACATCTTAAACTTAGTTAACTATTACTATAAACACCTTATTATATGTCAACATTTGTTACCCAATAATTAAAGGAAATAAAATACAACTTGAGTACACTTGAAAATCAACCCGTGCTAGAGAAGCTGCAGTGGTGCACTTGCCCTGCATTAGTAATGCCACTGAAACATTAAAAGTGAAACATTGAAGCATAAAAAGGAAATCAGTTTTATTCAGTTAGTTATTTTAGAAGATCGTATCCGCTAAAATTAAGTTATGTACATGCGTTTAATAAAATCAGAAAATAGTTTACATTACCTAAATCAATGCACACACTGATGAAATTTCATTTAAATACGTGACCTGTTTTTCAACTGTGGCGTCATCATTAACTTCTCAAATTTCAGAAAAAGAAACTCACCCCCAATCCAGAATTTTTTCTTCGTAAATTTACTGAGTATGATGTTTTACAATCTATGCACCAACTGAAAGGTAAGATCACTGTGAGTCCTGAGGGAATACCCGATTTTGTTACTAGAGAATGCAGATTTGTTCTTTGCCAACCTCTGCTTCATATAAAAGTGTTTGCTACGCATTGATCATACGCATGATATATATAAAACTATCTACTATATACTATAGTAAGCTTGCAGAAAGGAGTACGCTTCACGAAATTAGCAGAGACTAGATAGACTCGTGTTTTGTCGACTCTCGTGGAAACCAGTAGGCAACACGAACCCATTCTCCTTTGTTAATTTCGTGAAGACTGCAGACTTAGTCGAGTGTTTCTGGAACGTAGCTATTGCTAGAACGATCTTTTAAGTGAATTT
>LR736874.1:4763964-4813169 GCA_902654985.2 Oryctes borbonicus
TGTTCTTAACGTGACTCACCGCCCGAAGAAACACTGCGCCAGTCGATGTTCAAATCTTCCATTTTAACCTGGAAAACTTTCTGAACGGGCAGATTCATTCCTAGTGTATCAGAGGACGAAACGCCTCAACCACGGAGTGCAGAAGGTCTCCACTTTTTGCGAAAGGGACGATTCTATAACTATGTGTATTGAGTTAGAGGAGTCTATTACAAAGCTCTAATTAGCGGACCAAAAGATGCACCACACAAAATATTTAATGCCTACATTAAATACTTGCTTTTACCTTTCATCTACCCTAAAACTAAAACAAGCAAAATACTCGGAACTAAAGAAAAAAGTGCTGGCCTATAACAGAAAATATAAACTACGCAAGAATAAATCCATTAACACAGACTACATGACTAACAATAAGTGAGTCCTTTTCTTGGTTTAACAGATGTAGTAAATGGCTTCGTAAGCATCTAATTTTCGCGGCGAAGCTCCGCTTTTAATTAATTTGAGGTTTTCTAACTTGATATCATGCCCTGCTTCGTTTATGTGTGTACGCTCTCGTAGCGGTGATGTTCTCTGGACTCAATGCCTATTCGGCCCGATTTATCCTTTGTATTGCCTTGGAGGTCTCTGAGTGCATTTCGCGAACTAAGAGACATGTTGTACCTTTTAATATCCCGTGAAATCTCACATAATGCCCATGCTGAGGTCTTTCAAGAATACAATCAATCGTGGCCATTTTGTGTTGTTCGCAGTGGTTAGGATCGGTCACAATTGTTAAACTATCTTGGCTGCTCATTTCAGCTTCTACAGTTTTCCGAATTTTAATTAAGAGATCGAACCTAAAGAAACCACCACAACCAATGAAGGAGGAATGTAAAGATAAAAAGTGCCTAGATACGAAGGCTCCCCTAAAGAAGGAACACGCAAGGAGCGAAGGAGAATTGACGGTGGAGAAATTTTAAATGGCACAAGCTACGACGACATATAACTTACAAACTACTACTGATAAAGACAGCCACCAATTGAAAAAGGTTTACATAGCAGGTTGTAGCTACTCAGAGATGAAACTCACAACGGATCAGATGATGAGGCCCAAAGTACTCAATATTCTAGATAATCTATGTATCAAGAGGCTATAAAATCTAAATTCTTAGGTACAACCCTTGTATGAGTAGTGTAGTATTTGGGCGAAGTATGCACTTATTTATTCCCTCAATTTTGGCAAAATTTCCCCAAAATTAAAAGAAATACTGGAATTATAGATATAGATGATTTCTAAATTTTGGTAAATATTTCCAAATCATATCATCTTTACCGCTCATTGACAAGGAAAAGTAGAGTATCTCTTAGATAGGTAAAATTATCAAAACTGTTTTAAGCCGCAAAGATTTTCTTGTTACCAATTCTGATTGCATGAAGTCAACACCCCATTTTTTAATTTTTGTAAAGGATGTAGAGAGGAGTAAATATGGTTGAGGATACAGAAAGTTAACAAACATTTTAGTGACTTCATTCTTTTGCGATATTTAAATAATTTTCTTTTTACTGTCAGCACAGGCCAATATATCACATATTGATATTTATTGCGATTAATTGGGATTTGTAATGCAATGCTTTTTTATTGACTTTCACAAAAAGTGCTGACAACGTCAAATTTCATTAAAAATAAGATAAAGTCAACTACCACGGATAACACTATATAAAGTCACATTTAGAACAACAAAGCAATTAGAAATGCCCGGCGGAATCGTCAGTAAAATGTTCCTGGTAGGTGTAGCAGCATTTAGAAATTAAATACTTTTTTGCTGCGCTCTTGAAAGCAATTAGTGCAACAATATTTTTCAAAGTTACTGGTAGTGCAGAATACATCTTGGCAAATGAATATAAAGGTGATTTTTCAAATAGAGATGTTTTATGCGGTTGAATGTATAAGTCCGGTCCAGACTGCTCCTGACGTACACCACCGCGCGGTATATATATAAACAAGAAACGGTCAATAAATTCTTTTCAATGAACAAGGACCTACATGATTCTCCGTAGGACATACCGAAAATCAACCTAAGAATTCTTTTTTGACAAATCAGTACGCGTTGATAATCGGCACGGCCCCATATTAGAATGTTGTACCCAAAAATCAAGCATGCCAGCGCATGGTACACCGTCAGCAGCAATTCCGTACTTAAACTGCTTTTTAATTGTACAATTGCGTAAAAGGTTGAGTTCAGTCTTTTGCGGATATTGTTGATTTCATCATCGAAAGACAGGTTATGATCAATGTCTATTCCGAGCAGTTTGACACTGTTTCAAAGCTAAAGCCGAGAGTAACGCCAAATCGAGGAAAGGCCGGTCGTCGCCGATTGAAGTGCACAAACACCGTTTTGCCGCGATTTATAGTCAATCTGTTCCTACAACATCAGGCAGAAAACTCGTCCACAGCACGGGCTATCTTAAATTCTAGCTCGGTCAAGGACTTAGCGGAGACAGCAACGGAGGTATCATCTGCATATTCCATAACATGCGCAGAGGTGAAAAATCATTCGCGAATATGAGAAAAATTAGGGGACCCAGAAGCGAACCTTGAGCTACGCCCAACGTAATTGGTTCTAATGGTGAAACTGTACCAGACACGACTACTCCCAGAAAGGAAGAAAACCAGTCTAGTATCTTTCCCCTGATACCTACCGCGCACAATTTCTCCCGCACAAAATTAGAAAGTCCAAACTATCGAATGCCTGCGATAAAACGAAGAAAATTCCGGCTACATAATGCCCTCCTCGACTTCTCTGTAGATAAATTGCAAAAACTCGATTGAAGCCGTTTCAGTAGACCTCGATTTAAGAAAACCGTGTTGGGCACTCGTAAAAACTTGAAACTTCTCCAGAAAGTCGATTACTCTATTGTATGCGATAGATTCCAGCACCTTCGAGGTATACACTCAGTATTGTTGTGGGGCGATAGTTTGCAACAATGGATGGATCGTGTTTTTTGAAAATTGGAATGGTTTTACCCAATTTTAATTGTGAGGGAAAAACTCCCGAAGCTATCGATTTATTAATTATTATAGTTAACGGTTCGATTAACACGTCCCCAACATATCTGATGGTTTTCGTGTGTATGCCATCCATACCGGTACTATGCTTATTTTTTATTGACCTTATCGCGCTCGCAACTTCATCGGGGGTAACTGGACAAAAAGCAATAGAATTTTGTAGGAACGGTGAGAGCGTACAATATTCGGGTCCAACAGTACCCAGGTTTTGAGTGACATTTCTATATGTACATGAAATTTATTATTTATAAACGTCAATTTATATCCGCAAATTAATAACGTGCCAATTTTACACGAATTATCAACCATCGCCGTCATATTTTAATAAATTTATTTATAATGTTTACCTCAATCTCCCGCCTAGATACATAATTATTGGAACGGGGCCAATTAATTTTCACTATGAAAGCTTCACATGTATAAATTTAAATATAGAATTTACATTGAGTAAAATAAATTATATTAAGCAAATATGTGGCCATCAGATTCAACAGAAACTCATCATTTCTACCCTTGGTACAACGATTGGTTGGTGTTTGGTTATTCGATTGTTAATTTTCTATCGTATACAAAATAAGTTTGTATTGTTTATATAACTAATTAAAATATGCGATTGGTTATATTTTCTTTATGTATAACGTCTAATGTAAATATTGCTTTCGATTAGGTGAGTTTTGAATGTATCGATGGAAGGATCGGGTTGATGAAAGTTGATTTCGGTAAAATTGGATAAAAAATGATATTGTAAGTTACACCTTTGGTACTAGTAATTTAGTCAACAGTTTGTTGACACATGTTATTGGTGATAATTATGGTTTATTGTAGATTTTATTCTTAATCTAACTGAGCATTTTGTTCGTACAAATACCAGAGCAGCTTAATTCAACAAAAAATGTTCTATGTTATTCTTTCATTCAACGTGCTGCTTTATTTGATTCTAATAAATACTTTAACTAAATAATTTGTTTCATTCAACAAGTTATCAACCGTACCACCGAATGATGTGAGAAAAAAAACCCTAATTCTATCCCTACTTTCGAGAAATTTATAATTTATTAGTATTATATATATTTATTCTAAGTATCAAGTATCCCTCGACGATTCTATCCTTCCGTATCTGTAAGACTTAATGTGTTCATTAACTCCAGTGCCTATCCAGTATATAAAACCTACATTGGATAGGCATCGGATTTAATGAACACATTAGGTCTTACAGATACGGAAGGATAGAATCGTCGAGGCAGTCACTACATACAATTTTATAAATTCCCGAACTTCCCTTCAGGTCCGGTTTATCTTTCGAATAGCCAGTAAGGTATTTAGCGAACTAAAACATACGTTCATATCTTGACTCTTGACCTTTAGATGTTTTGTGGAAGGGAAGTTTTACATATTTCTTATCGCGGGTTTCTGCTGGGATGAAGGTCATGGAATTTCTTACATATTGTCTATATTTCTTAAGAACACGATCGACAGCTATACAAGAGTAAACGTCTTTATGTGTAGGTTTCGAAAACCTTTTTCTAAGGATCGGTTTTGTTGAAGATGTTCTAAACTTGTTTTTTCTTTAACTTGATTTTTTTTAAATCGCCACTTACCTCGGAATAAAAATGAAATTTATCAATAATTATTTTTAGAAATCTTCATTAATTGCAAGCGACCCTAAGCATATGCCATTTCATCCAATAGAGACTTGGAAATTTCCTTAAAGTAGTCTGAAAAACCATGTTCGATGGTGCCCTGGCAAATCTATTCTGTTTTACCGCATTGGTTCCTTCTTACTGTGTTAAATTAACGCCTTAAAAAATGTTTTGAACTGAATCCATGAGGCTCATGCTCCTCTTCTTTGAAATCAATTGCTTATACCATACCTCAATGTGGAGAAATAGGTACACAGAGTGTTTTAATTGAAATATGTAAATATCTATGTATAAAATCATACATAACGACGAACAAATAGGGGAATATATATGTAAATTAAATTAAAAATATATTTGTTCGGCGATTTTTTCCAAAATATCTCTGGTTTCAGAAATAATAAATTAATTCAATTTTTAATACTGTCTGGTGCATTTTGTTGCTATCTACAAGGTGGGCCAAATTCGATACTTTTAATAGGGAACTTATATTTCTAAAGGAATTAGACAAAAACTGAGTTAAGCTTCCGGAGCTCGATTTTCAAGAAAAATCGATTGGTGAAATCCCTATTTTTATATCTTCCTTAATATAAGAGATACAGAGCGTTCTCTTAAAATATGCAATTTTTAAAAACCCTTGTAACTTTTTATCTTAAAATAATGTGAAATGAAGAAAAACAAATAATTTAAAAATTGTTTAAATAAAATATCAAGTGTCTGATATCATCCTAAAGATAATGTTATATGCTTTTCAATAGTGTAAAAATATATAGGGTGTTCCATATAAAGAAACACAAGTCTTGATAATATCTCAAAAAATAGGAGTTTAAAAAAAGAAAAAATTAGAGCATAAGATTCTGCATCAAAAAGCGCCCAAATATAGTTTTTATATAAATCAAGCATTTTCACAAATAAAAAGTTACAAGGGTTTTTAAAAACTGCACATTTTAAGAGAACGCTCTGTATCTCTTATATTAAGGAAGATATAAAAATAGGGATTTCACCAATCGATCTCTCTTTAAAAGCGAGCTCCAGAAGCTTAGGTCAGTTTTTGTCTAATTTCTTTAGAAATATAAATTCCCTATTAAAAGTATCGAATTTGGCTCACTTTGTACAGCCTCATCTGAGCTGCTTAGAGAAAAAATTATCAAACTCTATCCAGCTTATCTTTTGAGATATTTGAGATATTAATGCGAAATGTGCCTGAGACGTCCGATATCTTATATGCTAACGTGGTGATTCAAGTCACATTGAACTGTGTATTTCTTACTATCAGCATGTAAGGTGCAGAGGACTGCTCTGCCTTCAACCCTCGAAAGCGACGTTAAAAAATGCAAGTTTTTCTTATATGCAACTTTGTGCCAATTTTGCATTATCTATTTAACTTACCTCTAAGCGACGTTATCTTTCGGGAATTTTGCAAAATTTCACGTTTAACACTCATCCACAAGAAGTGAGATGGGTGTCATTGATAGAGAATTATAGGCCAATAGCATGGTTAAATAATTCTGCAAAGGCATTAGAAATGTATTTGCAAAAATATATTTATCTTTAATTTAAATCTAACGGGTAGCATGGCTTTATAAACAAATGCTCTACATTAACGAATCTCGGCAGTATTACTCGGTTTATTACTGTAAACTTCAAAGGGATTCCACAAACCTACCATCATGAAAGCTGGCCACATGTGCATCTTTCTTTGCATCGTCTATAAAAATGGGGTTCCACAAGGCAGCAACGTTGGTCCCTTTATTAGTGACTTATGCGGCGGATTTTGTTGTAATAAGGTGCACTTTGCTGTTGATTTGAAAGTATACACCAAATACTATAATAGCTGATTGCATTGATTTACACGTCCAACTAAATGTTTGACAAATTTGGTCTTTACATAACAATTTAATTATCAAAGTATCAAGGTATAGTGTACTTACCTCCTCTTGTCAAGTTTGTCGAATTATTTACAATTTACCTTTGTTGATTTGGGTGTTACTTATGCTTCTGAGCTGACGTTCACTAAACACAGAATTCATAACCTCCTCAGCATTTAAAGCTGTTGGTTTTTAATCGATGCAATAATGCTGCTAATTCTCTTTTGCTTTTTTGCGGTCAAAATTCGAATATGCTAATGTCATCTGTCTCGTCACCAATCTACAAAACATATTGCTTGTTCATCTAAAATATTCAGCGAAGCTTCTTGAAGTACCTTCCCAAATTATCCCAAAAACTAATTGTAAGTTTGGTAACTGGTAAATCACAGTTAACAGGTACCTTCAAGTAATTTTTAGGTATACTTTTGGTAACCGCGTCGTTGTCGTAGCTTCTGCCGACGATTCGCCCAGATCCTTGTTGGATCTCTGCACGACTGTTACTGCACATTGACTGCGGATTATATAGAACTTGTTTCGGATCAATGGAGCGAAGAAGTTAAGGATCGCTGAAGCGTGACGGTTGCGTGAGGTTTAGTCAATTGGGATTTTCACCATCTTCGCCATCCATTGGACGTTTGAAAATTTCTATAGACTGGATTTTCCTACTGTAATAGTGGCTATTGCGAGACAAGATGCGGGTAGAATTAAATTGAATTTGGTGTCCAGTTTCCAATCTATGCTCAGCCAGGGCGGACCCAATTAAACGCTACAACCACGTACAATGTTCATACTGGGTAACAGGAGTGCTAACCGATCACTTGGTTTAACCTTTGTACACACTATCGTACGAACATGGAATCTGGTAGACAGTAGGGGCTTCCAGATGATTGCGGACCTTAATAGGAAAGTGGTTTGAAAGTTTGATTTGGTGGTTCCTATGGAAATAAACGCTTGCTCATGGAAATTAGGCTTAGATAAGGAGAATTGCTGTAGGGATCTTCCCTAGAATAATTATGCCAGGTCAGAGTTTCGGCGATATGCTTCAGTTCTTGAGCAACCAAATTGGTTCAGATATAGAAATAGCTCTTGGATAAGAAAATTGACAACACTGCGTTTATGGGCAGGATCGATGATGGTGGTGAGAAGCCATTGAGATATCTATCCGTGTGCGTGAGTTTTCGTAAAACGGAATCTCCCAGCCTACGTACCAAAATATGGTCAAAAGCTGGTTTGGAACCAGCCTTTTTTAGGATGTTTTTTTCTCCAAACCGTAGCCTGTTTGGGTTTCCGTAAAAATTATTTCCCTCGAAATTAGGGGTGGTTATTTTAAAGGTGACAATAACATAAAACAACATAATTTTATAATAAGTAATTTATTTTTCTTGACATCTATAATATACATCTATAATAATATTTATAATAATAGGATGGCTTTTATACAGCATTCTTTCATCTCTTTCTTATATTCTTCACAATTTGTTCTTCCTTTATCATTCGCAAAAGTCTCCCTTGAATAGAGAAGACTTTTGTAATTATCCTTCCTTACTCATATCAATGCATTTAATGTTATTAACTTAAATAGAAATAGTATTTACAAGAAATATGCACATGTTTTTCTTCTTGCGTTATATTTTCCTCGTCTCCTTTATTCTCTTGTGTTTAATTTTTAATGTAAGAAATCCCCTTTCATTGAAAGGGAACCACACAAAATCTATGTATGTATACGTTATATATGAGACTTATTTTAAAAAAAGTCCATCTTATTTTGGAATTGTGATGACTTTGTTGGCACTTTTGTAATGTCCATTTGGAAATTTAAAAAATTTAAGTTTGGATGTTGAAAATTTGGGAAATATCAATTGTTTATTATTTTCATCTGAGATTCAAAAAATTTGATTTAACACTTGATTTAAGGTAAAAAAAAATAGGATCTAAAATATATTTCAAATCATCAGCATTATATTAGTGCGGATTCGATTAATTGCCAATCAATCATTCCCTGAAAAAATTAAAAAACAAAAGAGGTTCACATTTTTTTTATTTTTATAAGTTAATATTAACACGTATTTTTTTAAGGAACACGTCAGCTTTATGCCTTGAATATCAAAGTAGGGGCCAAGTTAGGAGAGTTAGGATTAAACACCCTTATTGAACTCTCAAAATGGTACAATTTCTGTTGCTTTTCATTAATGTCTAGTTAGAAAAAAAAAGAAAACTATTATTTCTGTGTCTACAAATAAACATCTTAATATTCCCCATTTTCCTTCATTTTCCGTATACAGGGTGAGTGACAAACCTCTGGCAAAAATCCAGTCATTCCCTAAACAAAGATGAAATTAAAAAATAACAGTTATATAACATACAGGCTGTTTCGGTATAAGAAAGATAATTTGGTTGCGCCACGCCGAAAATAAATATGTGAAATTAAGAATATTTTATATCATACGTTAATAATTTTTAGATAGGGTTAGTCACAGGTCGCAGTCATAGGGTTAGTATGGGACTGTATGAACGCAATCGATAGGCTGAAAAGCTGAACTAAGGTGACCCTGACCTGGGTACCAGGACACGAAGGACATCGGGGGAATGTAAAGGCAGACGAATTAACACGAGCAAGCTCGTGAACTGCTGCAAATCGCCCAGGGCATTCGGTGGGAATGGCATATACGATAGCAAAGGCAACCACTAAACAATGGAAAGATGGGAAATCTCAAAACTGGTGGAAGTTCATTCCAGGTCAGAGACGGGCCAAGCAATTTCTGATTGGACACAGACCTACATTCACAGCGAACCTGCTAAGCAGAGACAGGAAATCAGTCTGTTAAAACAATAGTGGGCCTACAATTAGCTCAAGAAGCACACGAGTAATTTGTGTCTGACAGAGGAAACAGCATGCAGATTCTGCCAGGTGGAGGAACAAACGGCCCTCCATGTGCTGTGCGAATGTATAGCACTGGCAGGACTATGGCTCTAGCCGAAACCTATGTAGAGGGATCGCTCACAAAACTGCTAAATCTAGCAAAGAAAGCAAAGCTAATGTCTTTCTTGGTGCGATTTTACAATTTTCTATTATTTTTTTCTTGAAAGGGCACTCCTGCAGAGATAACCTTCTTAAATTTCTCCTTCAATTTTAACTAATTTAGAGCCTCCCAACTGAGTTGGTTGTGGAATAATTTTTTTGAGTATTTTAAAACACGCCTTCCACATAGAGAACCTCTAGCGCGGAAACTTCCGTACTTTTGCAGGTCAAATCGGAGTGCATCCTATCTAGGTTGGTGTAATTGATCTATTCTGAGGAGCTCTATTTATGTAATGTTATTTTTATTGATGGTTTATCTATTTTTTTCATTATTTTGTTGGGACACTGTTTTATGGATTTCTGGCTTTGATGGCACATTTTGCATTGTTTCAAAATCCAATATTTTAGTATTGGTCAGATTTACGGCCAGTTTGCTTTAATTTCTTAGCTTCATCAATTCTTGAAATTTCTTCATATTTTATCTGATTTACATGCAATATTAGATTAGGTGGAAGGGATCCTTTTGCAAAGCTCCTCGGCTTAATGTTGTTATCTTCATCCGATTTATAACCAAACTGTTTCCTACTTGCACAAGACGAATCATCCTCTTGAATTTCGGATTGTATCTGTTAAATATCTGCTTCCGAATATCTGGTACAGTCTGGTTCCTTATCCTCCTCCGATCGTAATTGTAATTTGAGGGCGTTGAACTGCTTTTTGAAGCCTTGAGATTTTTATATTTTTCCCTATTTTCACTTTCAACCGATTGGCTTCCTAAAGCTTCTTCCTACAGAATTGGGTTGGATTTGTTTCGAGAGCCTTCAAATTATTTCTTTTGGATTTCATGCGGATTTACCTCTTTACGAGGTTCTCCCTAATCTGAATGCTTTGTTTCTCTTTCGGATCTTGCGACACATCCCTTCTTTAATTTTAACAGTGGCTTTACATTTAGGCAAAATTTCGTATTTCCATTTATTATTGGTGCTGATGACTATCGATAAAAGGGATTCCATATTGGTTAATTGTGCCTTCGATATCTAAAGGCCTTGACCAGGTTCTTGTTGATTAAAGTAATCATGGAGTATTCCAGGAATTTAAAAGAAATTAAAACCTAGCTTTAACTCGAAAAAATATCAATTCACTTTCCACTAAACCGAGGCAATTTCAACAGAAGGACTTCGCAAGAATATCAATTGATGTTAATTATCTCAAAAAGTAAGATAGATAGGATCATAGATGAATTCAAGGGAGGTACCGAAAAACGTCCTAATATACAGGGGTTCTGCTTAAAGAAACTGGCTTGTATCATATGCCGCAGAAAGTGAACATCTCGCATTATTTTATAATTGAAGCGATTTCTCTAAATTGTTCAGAAAATGAATTATCCCCCGTCCATTTTTGCTTTATGAAATTGCAACTAACCCTCTATGTATCAAATTCTAATTTCATCTTTATATGAAGAATAACTAAACTTTATCAAGCTGTTGAATCACCCTCCACCACAAATCGAAAATAAAAATAAATAAAAAGGTTACTAAAATATTCTCATGTTCGTCATTTTTTTTCCAAGTCGATTCCTTGAATATTATTCTTAAGCTTCCTTTTTTGTATATTTACAAGATTTTTTTTGTTCTCTAGTAAGTACAACTATTTCTTACAGATCTAGATTCGTTTCATCAAACCTTTTTCTCTATTATTCCATGTTTCAGTATACATTCGTGAATTATAAATTAAAAAATGAACAGTGATTTATAATCTGATCGTAATCAAAACATTACATCGATCTACAAAAATTATTGTTAAATGTCAATGTTTTTTCAACAAAAAAAAAGATTAAATCAATTTTTTACAAAAAAAAAAGAAATAGAAACAATATAATCGCTTTTTTTATAGGTACACTTTCTCATTTAATCCTCCTTCTCAAGTTCAAATTGTGTCCGTTTCCGTCTTCATTTAGTATTTATTCCATTCACTTCTTATTCGCAATCTTTTCTCTATTAAAAAAATGTTCCCGTTTTTTCGCAACAAAAGTTCCGTCTCTGTTTATCTTTTATTCTTTTAATTTGAATTTTCGTGGGGTTAAATTGGGCAAAAGGGATAAGTTATATATATACAAAGGTGGTGCAAAATCGGGCGAGGAAAATAGGAGTAGGATGGTGGGGGATGAGGGTCTTCTTGTTTCATTCACGAGCCCTTTTGGCAAGGGCTTTTGCTAGCTACCAAACCAGTCCTTCGTTCAGCTGTTGCTGGTTGTCGGAAAAATTTCCGGTGGTCATGAATTCTGGGCTGCCGCCTCTTCCGCCGGGCATCATCTGTTCGGGGCCCGGTTGTTGAGGTAAGAATTGGCCTTGTTCGTTGGACATGGCGCCGAATTCCCCGCTCATCTGCATTGGACCTCCGTGATCCATGGGACCACCTGGAATAGAAGGAGAAATCTTTAATACTGGGGGTTTTCAACAAATATCAAAGATTAATCCAAATTTAATGTTTATTGATCTGTTGGTTTTAAGCGTATCTGTATAAAGATAGTATTTGTTTTTCTCGGATTTGGAGAAGAAAAAGATACTCAGGTGTACATCAGCAGATGTGGGAAGTTTTATTTGTAATATTCTTTTATTTGAATTTCTACAATCCCTTCTTGTAGACTTATTCAACTGGTATTGACGGGTGGTACTTTCAAAGAAGTAATATTGGATCTCGGAAGGAAATCCATTTTATTCAAAGTTTCTTCAGTTTCTCAAATAACGTAAGGGTGTTGGCTGTGGCCACCGCATCCTTTGTTCCAATGTAGACTTTTGAAGTCAAATTTAGTGTGAAATGAGAAAGAAAATCATCAAGTGATTGATAGGTGTGCTTTTATTCTTAAAATTGCTTAAACTTTTGCAGCTCACTTGTAGTTCATTGAATTTTTCTTCCATTTAAATGCATGGATATCTGACAGTACTAAAAATGGCCAGAAAAAGACCAAAAGGAACATAAACAAAACAAAAATTAAAAAATAAACTAGCTAGATCACAATGTAAATAATAGATTGTAAATGGCACACAACTCTAGCAACTTCCCATCCTTCTTTATCAAATTTCAAGAGAAAACATCAACTACTAAGTTTTTCTAATTGAAACCTACCTGGTTGGTTGAAAGGCATAGGTTGTCCACCTGGTCCACCTCCAGGATGGTGTCCAGGGAAAAAAGGCCCGTCATGAGGATGGAACGGTGGTCCCCCATATCCGAACTCAAATTTACCATCTGCGTAGAAGGGAAAACCTGGCGGTCCATCTTCCATACCACCAGGTGATAAATTCATGGGGAACCCCCGCATTTTTCGCGACGATCCGAAGAAAGGACCCCTACCCATCGACGTAAGCTGCTTCAGTCGCCTTTCTTTCGATCTTTTATTTTGGAACCATACCTGGAAAGATGGAATTTGGTTTTAATCTCTGGTTTCGTTTTAAATAATCACTTAATAGGTCATTTCGTCTTTGATTAGAATTTCATTGGTAACAAATTTTGAGATAAATTGTTAATCTTGACAGCATCCAACACGATGGTTGCCCGGCCCGTAACACTCGTGACTTTGAAAGAACACTTTAATGGGAGGGTGCTTTCAAATAATCGACCAGCGTAATGGCCTGCGAGATCACCGGACCTTGCCTCCCTTAAAAATCTCCATTAGGAACAAGATGTTTAATTTGGAAGCAGTAGAAACTCAGAAACTTAGCAGAAACACACAGAATGGCGGTCATATTTTCTTGCAATGAATCTGAATTTTGGATATTTTCTCTGTACCTTTTACTTTTATGAGTTTCCTTGTTTTCTCACTGTTTTACGTGTTATTTAGCGTATTTCTTCGCCTCCATTGCTCATTGTTGTTTAATTACGTTGCTTACTAATTTTATACCATTAGAGATAAACTTATTTTGTGTTAATAACAAAAAAAAAATCCTTAAACAAGTGCCCGAACATTGTCAAACTTTAGAGGTAATCATGGGTGTTATGGAGTTATCGAGGAAAATTGAGATTGGTACATTTTTTTTTTATATTTTAACATTTTAAGAAGTTAGGGTTATTTGCAATAAGATTGGATGTTCAATTCTACAAAACAATTCCTATTTAACCCTGGCTTTCTACTAATAACTGAGTTAAGAATGAAGAGTATCGAAATGTTGGCACATCGATTATTCCAGATTTTTGGAGCAATTAAAATTAACAGTAAATTATTTTGAAATAAACAAAACTATTTAGTGAATCTGATGAAACAGCAAAATAAATAGTTGATGGCGAAATGTTAGTATCAGGAGACCAGATCTCAGAGATTAACAACTACGATATAGCTATTTCTTTTAAAATTACAAATTATTTTTTGCAGTGCGGCGCCATAAGTATCAGACGTCCTTGTCCAAACATTTTTTTTTGTTTTTCAAATTGTCCGAATTTTATTATCCAAGAATTATAATGATTGGGTAAATGTTTGCTCCGCCAGCCTTTATCCAGAAAGCCCTGCAGCTTCACTACCCAATCTCTGGTTAGCCATAGAATAAGAGACGTGGCGCGGGCAAATATACGTAGGGGAGGAAGCAGTGTTCTGCAGCGATGATCGTATCCTGGCGGATTGAGGAATCCTTTGTATTCATCCTAATGCCAGGACCATAAATCCTGGAGCTAGCCATTGTGGCTTAATCCCAGGTTTCCGGCAGGCACGATTTAGGTAGGACTTTGGCCCAGCCATCCTGGTTATATAATCATAAATCACAGGCGGGCCGATTGTATCTCACGGTCGGTTCCGTTTCCGTCGCGATAGTGTCGCCTTGCGCAACCTAGATCCCATCAGGCAAGATATAAGATAAGGTTGCGATAAGTTGGTACCAGCTACCACCCATCAAAAGGTTAAGAAGGGAACTTGTCTAACATAGGGAGGATGAACGAAGCAGAGTCCAACCGATGCGACCATCTGGTCTTGTTCTAGTGAGTGTCGGACTCCTGCAAGCGTCTGTCATATGACTATAATTATGAAAAATCTATATTCGTTGCTATAGAAATACGGAAAAAGCTTTATGCTTAAAGATTTATTATGTAAGTAGTTCGAATCATAGTCATTATGGTATGAACCGTGTTATAGGAAGACTATGGCTTTAGGCCTAAGGTGCCACCGCCGGTACTGTTTACGATCTCTTGATTTTTGGCAATAAATTTGTTTTTTCGTATTTGGTTATCGCCGTTAATATATGCGGTTGAAAGTCGGCGATGATTCCGTAAAGCTGGTCGAGTCTCGTGTGGTGTGCCTCAGAGTTCGATGTGGGGACCTATGTTATTTCTAAGATTTATTAACGACATACATATGTAGCCCGCAAATCACGCAGGGTTATTATCATTATTTTACAACAAATTAACCTAAACATCTTTCTAATAGTAGCCTTCTATTGCCTTCTAGCGAAATTGAATTTTTCGAGCACATTGGTTGCTAAAACTTGGTGAACACAATATATTTTGCACTTTTTTGAGTGCCTTGAGGTATTGTCTTCGCCGTTAGAAGTTTACCATTGCGTGTTTGAAATGTTTAAGTTGGAAAAACGGGTTGTGCATGTGGTTAACAGGGAAGACGGCAGGACCCTTATCGCCCTTTATATTCGTTAATCGTATCTATGAGACACTGTGCATCGTGTATAAACATAAAAGAAGAAATTTATAGAAATTTATACAACACAGACTTCTTCTACTACAACGAATTATCTTCCTCCATAGTGGATACCCAATTTAAAAATTTTCATTCTTAAAACCTCCATTGCATCCCGGTTTCTTACGAAAAGGGTGCCTCACATATTCAAGCGCTCTTATTCAATGCACAATCTGCCTAATGATACAGCGCAGCTCTGATCTTTAGCAAAATTTAAAACAGTAGATTCCAGCAAAACATTTTCTGCCGTATAGCTTTTTTTCAATAATAACTTTCAGGAAGAAAATATCCAACCAATCGTAAACAACGATTCCAAAATGAAAACATAAACAGCCATCGAGTAAAAAAGGCCAACAATAAAACACAACATTCTCACACGGTATCGACAGTGTATTTAACACGTTAAAAACATAAAATCGAGCGTCGCGCCTATCCTACGGCACAACAAAGAGGCCTTAAGGTTCAGATCACCGATTCGATTAACTCCGCGTGTTTGTTTTACGTTTAGTATCGCGACGCATCCACCGGGGCCCTCTTCTGCAAGGCATCATCTGAGGTAGGATGCGATCATTCCCTCAATAGTCACGTACCGGCAATGCCGGAACGACACACCGTATAAATATAATAGAATTTGTATGGTGGTGGTGAATCTACAAGCGATAAACTGCTGCGGATGCCAAGACGCTGTAATTTCTCGCGAATCTCACGATGATGACGGTATAAGTTGGCATTTAATTTAATAATGGTATGTACGTACGGAGATACCCGTATGGAATATTACAGCACAATACTCAAAGACATTTCAACAGCTACGAACATTAAGAAAAACAACAATACTTAAAAAAAAAACATTGTTCCAATCTATGTAATTAACTTTACATTCTGCATTTATTAAAATCTACTTTATATTTTGTTTGCTTTATCAATTGTTAATGTGTCTGTAATCTGTTGTTTTTGTATGTAATGTTGTATATCACGGCTTCCCGCGGCGCTCCCATAGTTCCCAGCGCCCTTGTCAAAATATGTGTACAATGACATAAATCAGGCACAAAGATTAATACAACTCTTAACCACCAACCTAAAATATACAAATATAAAAAAAAAATAACAAATTCCATTGCTTCATTATATTGGGCAGCGTTACCATCTTTTGACAATTTAACAGCTTCTAATGTTTTCTCTTGTACATTTTCTTCTCCTTTAATTTTGGTTTCCTTTCATCTCCTTCTTTCTTTGTCATTTCCTAAGCTTATTCGTCCGATAATTCTCCCATCTTCTTTTTTTTTTGGTTTCCTTTGCTAGAAGATTTTACCTTCACTGATATGTTGTTCCATTTTGTCGTTAAATTCTGTTCCGATGCACTCATCAAGTGTTCAACTTTTAGTCTTTGTTCATTGAAATTATTGTAATTTTAATACACCCGGTTTTTTGATTTTTATCTTTTTTTATCTATTATTTATTCTTTATTATTATCAAAAATCTCGGACTCAGGAAACGCATCCATCCACTACAAAATAACAGCTAATAGACATAGATAAACTTAAAGAATTAATGAATGATATAATGCAAAACAAGGCGCCAGAAATTGTGGACAATCGGTATCATCACATCTTTATACTGAAAACGAGGTAGTAAAAAGTAACAAAATTATAGGGTATAGGAGTAGAAGGTATAACGCTGATCAGTATAATCCGCTTGAATATTAGAAAGAATATTCAGAACAAACTTAGATGAGAAACTAAAAGAAAGACAATTTGGAATTCGACAAAACACATGAGTAAATAATACAACTTTCATAATGAGACGAATGGGGGAAAAAGCAATAACAGAAGAGGAGATATGCTTCATCGACCTGGAGAAAGCGCTTGATAAGACTAAAGGGAAGACAAATAGGAAATATTAAGATAAAGAGGAACATCAGAAACATTAATCAGACGTATACAGCATTTATTTATTTATCGAAATTGTTTGAAACAACCTTGAGTCTTAGGCAGGGGTGTCCTCCATTATTTACGATAGTATTGGACGAGGTGATAAAGGAAATAAAAATGGAAATCAAATCATTTGAATTAAATTAGACATGGTAATTATAGCGAAGGATGAAAAAACACAACAGAAATATGAAAATCGGAGAAGAACAGGTGAAAAAATAAAAGAAATAGTAACAGCCGGAGGAATTATTTAATTATTATTTAATAGTATTAAGAACTCATTTTTTGGTAAGAAAGACCGATATATACTGATATATGGAGCGCAGACATGGGGGAGATACCAGAAAGACACGAAAGTCAAATATCAGCCACAAAAATGGGAATTTCGAGAAAAATGGAAAATAAAAGAAAACAGATAAGATCAGAAACAACGTTTAGACAAAATTTGGAAATAACACCTTTAGTGGAAAAATACGAGAAGCAGAATTGAGGTGATAGGGACAAGAAACACCGATGCTGATATATGGAGCGCAGACGTGGGGGAGATACCAGAAAGACACAAAAGTAAAATATCAGCCACAGAATAGGGAATTTTGAGAAAAATGGAAAATAAAAAGAACAGATAAGATCAGAAACATAACGTTTAGACAAAATTTGGAAATAACACCTTTAGTGGAAAAAATACGAGAAGCACAATTGAGGTGATACGGACACCAGAGAGAGGTGCCAGAAGACACTAAAACAGATAAAGGGAACGCTAAAGGTCCACCAAGAATAACGTGATTAAAAGAAGTAAGGACATCAGTGGTCAGGAAATGAGCCAAATGGGTGAATATGCAGCAATGCATGCAGGATAGAAAGCTATGGACTTCACATCTTGTAGAAGGGTAGAATGGCTTAAGGATTATGTATCTACGCATATATTTGAATAACAATTCAGTTTAGTCCTTCGACGCGTTTTCACAGCACTGTTTTTGTCCTCATGGAAGACGCGGTTAAATCTCAAAAAGCAATCATTTTCTTTTTAAAGAAAAAGGGTGTGAGAACTCTAGAAATTATTCAACGTCTGCAAGGAATGTTTGGTAAGTCTGCAGAATCTAAAAGTAGCGTATATCGATGCATCGATCGTTTTAAAACTGGTAGAACATGATCCACGCGGCACGTCGGTAAACGAAAGAAACGTGGAGGACCTACTGAATGAGACAAGTTCATGACATCTTACATGATTGTTTGGACGTAAGCAAAGTTTCAGCTCGCTGGGTGCCAAGACTGTTGGGACTAGAACAGAAACTCAACTTGTCGTCAACTTGAAGAGCTGTTAGCCCGTTACGGTAATGAATTTTGGCAACGGATAATAACCACTGACGAAACGAAGGATTCCTTATTTCAACCCTGAGACCAAAAGTCAATCCAAAGAAAGGCGTAAACTGGAAGAAGAGCCTCCAATTAAGGCGCGTGCAATTCCGTGTGCTGGAAAGGTAATGCTTACTGTATTCCGGAATTGCGAAGGGATTATTTTTATGGATTATCTCCCGAGAGGTACCATAATTAACGCAGAATATTATTCGAACCACTGCGGCAGGCACTTGTCAGAAAACGCATAAGCGTACGTTATTGTAACAGGATAATCCAAGACCCCAAAACCGCAAGAAAGACAAAATATCACATTTTGGGTATTTTCTTAAAATATCAAGCGAAAAATTTGAGATTTTGAATACAAAAACCAATGAGCCTTATTTGAGCTGTATGTTACTATTTATTTGCAACAAAACATAAAATAAAAGATATAAAATATGAATACAACATGTTTTTAGACCATTAGACCATTTCGAATTCAGCACGTTAATAACTGAAGAGTTACCACGATCTGAAGAGCAACAGCCTGTATACGGTGCTTAATTTAACTTTGTATTAAAATATCTAATTTCTGATATCTCAAGAACTGCTAAAGCTGAAGATCATATTGTACCCTTTCGAAACAAAATTAAATAACATGTTCAGTGAAACAGATTGTAACTATGTAAATAATATTTTTTTTAGAATAAAAAAGCTCTTCTCTTAACTCTTTCTTCGTAATGTTGAAACTTCAATCTATCCACAACAAGGCACATACGAGGCGATTCGAGCGAAACTTGCTAAAAGTTCCAATTCCAACTCAAACGATTTTTTCTCTCATACTATCTTTTATTTCCGAATAGTGGCAAATTAATATAATATGATGAAAGCACAAAATTTTAACAATTTTCCCTATTATTCTATAATAATAATATAATAAATCAGATTATGTGCTGACACATGAATCGTCCCTGTTAAGCGTCGGAATTAACACTTTTAAACAGCAATTTTAAGCACTAGCAGCGAACCTAGAAGTAATATCGCATTAATTCGAATCATCTCCGCTTTTACCTATAATTTTTACACAACTCAAAAGTCGATTACAAAACCCGTGACCTTCATTGTATCCGCCGCATTTCCCGAAATCTTTCTCTCTTTATGGCATCAACATAAACTGTACGCAGACACGAGGGGCCTCCAGGGCCTTCGGGGGCCTCGGCCGGGCCAAGCGGACCGCCTGCAGTCGCCCCCTCACCACGGAGGGGGGCCACACCGTCTGTCGGACACCACAAAGGATCGAGAGGCACCCCCACGGCTCTTACAAAGGCGAGGGTGTGCGTGTGGATTTATAATCCGGCGGTACGGTCTTTGGACGATTCGTTTCGGCAATATTTTACGAAATATTAATATTTTTCCTACGTGTCCCGTTTTATTTTCTTTTGCGTGGTTTGTTCCATGCTTTTTTTTTTCTTTTTCTCTGGCGTTTTTTTTTTCTGTTTGTTTCATTTTTTTTTGGAGATCGAACGGTTGTTGTGTGTGAGGGTGATATGTTGTTACTGCCATTAGAGAGGGTATTATTAGGGTTGTATTAGGGTTGTTTGTGGCTTCTATTTAAGCTGTGGATATTGTCGAATGTATGTTGAAGGGTTCTTATTTGTTAGTAAATAGATATGTTGTACGGAAATAATTTTTATTTACAAGCAGGTACATTTAATTTTGATTAGTTGCTAACTTGTACAAAATGAACCCCTAGCTTCTGGATGCTTAAGATATAGCGAAAATTTGACCGTAATCTAAGAATTATTAGTATTAAAGTTTTTATTCCCCAAAAAAATTTTGTCAAGCAGCAAAATACAAACTTAGAAATACAAAGTTAACAAAATTCTTAAAGACATATAACGCGCAAGAAGAAGAATCATCTCAAAATTGAAATAAGTGAAAATATAGTTTCAAGGATTTTATTGCAGCCTAATGCAAAAAGAAATATTTCTATCTACATACAGTGGCGGCCATATAAATAGCACAGCTAAACTGATATGGATGAATTGATGAATTTGTAAATGTTAACAAGTGATTTATTTAACTTAGCTTAACAAAAATGTAGCAGATGGCATGCAGTTTATAATAAACACACAATATTTTATAAACTTCAAGATAAACAAATTAACAAAATAAATATATTATTTTTTAAGCGGGCATAGAAATAGCACACTTAATAACAATAACGAAATACTGTATTATTCCTTTTTTTAAATTCTTTTTTGCTTTTACATTTAATATTTTGTTGGGAACCCTTTACAAGCCAATATTGCTGCACATCTTCTCGGCACACTTTCAACTAATTTTTCACATCTCTCTGGAGATTTCTCATGTCGCTGGAGATTTAGACTTTATAACAACCTCAACATTCCGCCATAGATTTTCTATGGGATTTAAATCAGGGCTTTGTGCAGGCCATTCTAACACTCGAATCTGTTTCTCCTCTAGTCACTGTTTTACGGTCCTCGCCGTATGTTTGGAATCATTGTCGTGCATTAAACCCCAGGTTACTGGAAGAAATTCATCAGCGTATGGTTCCATCGCGTTTTCTAAAATGTTGCGATAAACATACTGATCCATTTTTCCTGCAATTCTGAATATAGGCCCTACACCACGCCATGACATAGAAGCCCATACCATTACGCTTCCTTCACCGTGTATCAATGTTTTTATAGTGTACCTAGGGTTAAATCTCTGATTGATGGGTCGTCGCACACACATTTTTCCGTCAGACCCAAATCGATTGTATTTGCTCTCATCTGTCCAAAGTACAGATTTCCAGAAAGAAAGCGGCTTTTCTTTGCGCATTTTCGCAAACTGTAATCTTCTTTGACGGTTTTCATTTGACACGAGTGGCTTTCGTACTGCAATACACCCATGGAAGTTAAATTCCTGCAGCCGACGTCGTATTGTTCTTCTCGATATATCAATATCAAATTGTTTATTAAATTCGGTTTTTATTTGTGTAGCTGTGCGAAAAGGATCTTCTTGACTTAATCGACGAATAAGGTTGTCTTGTCGTAAGGTTGTTTTACGAGGCCTAATCTTCCGTTTCTTGTTTTCCAAAGTTTTCTCCGTCTGAATATGCTTTATCGTATTTTGTATTAATTTACGTGAACAATTTAATGTTCGTGATATTTCTGAAATTGATATGCCCTTCTCTTTCATGGTGCAAATTAACTCTCTTTTCTCTGGTGTGCAATGTTTTCCTCGTCCCATTATACTAACACCTAATTTTTTTTTATTAATAAAACGTTAATTTTAAAAGTGGTAAGTACACCACTTTTTTGGTAAAAAATAACTCGAACCGTAACACTATAATAAGATTCCGCTACAGAAGCAACAGCTGTGCTATTTATGTGCCTGCTAGAAAAGTGAAACAATTTTCTTTTTCATTGAATGCCGAATTATTGTTCTGGAATACGTAGCTAGGGGAAGTACACGCAACCTTCTCGGGGACTCTCACGCTAGTTTAATAAAAATTTAAACGGGAACAGCTTGAGCGGTTAATTCAAATGAAATTTAATGCCTGTGCTATTTATGTGGCCGCCACTGTATATGATCTTCCATCTCGTTAATCTGTCTTAAATCTGTCCGTGTTTAAAGGTAGTTGGTACCTTGTTCTCCAAGTTAGGAGTTTAGCCTCCTTATTCGATGAAACTCTCCTTCGAGCACAACTTTAAACTTAGGACCCAGAGACCAGATCTGGTGAATAAGAGTCCTCTCAATTGGAACCACAATTCGGGAATGTTTGCCATAGTGACCATTAAAGCGTGAAATCGTGCGTCGTCTTAATCGAACAAAACTTGTCCTTCAACACGCAAACACCAACATAAAGCAACTGTTAAACAACAAATGACCGTCCAACGTTACCCAAATTTTCACAAATACAGTTTGCTTCTATGCTGGTTTTTAATTAAATTTGATCTAACAGCATTTTGTTTTCTGTTAGACGCGTGGCAATTCATGAAATGGCATGCGGCAATGAGGAATGGAAGATAGATGTAACAGAAGAAATAACAGGAAAGAGATATGCCCAAAAAAGGACAAAATTGTTTTAATGAAGTTACCAAGATGACTGCGAAAGAACAAAATGTTGCTACGTTAAGGTGGGTAAGTCAAGATCACACTACAACAAAGAGGAAGAATTAAATGAGCGAACCGGATTGGGGCGAACAAGTTATATCAAAGTGCACGAATACAGAAAGCAATTCTAAGAAGAATGGCAACGATATTTTAGGTCATTGATGAGGACCCGTCGAAGTGTTGCACCTATCGCAATCTGAGCGGGGCGGCCACTTCGCTGTTCGCCAACAACTTTTGAGCGCCTCTGAAAGAATTTCTCAACCCAGTTATACACGGCTTTTCACCTTAAACACTTACAATACTTTTCACCTTAAACAAGAGACATTTCCTTACGGATATCTTTTGCAAGAAGTCCTTTTACCCAGAATAAACAGCACACTGCTCCTCCACAGTACACTCTTCGAGCACCAACAAGGAGACCACCGCATAACTTACAGCGACATTAAGGTATTAGCCAGGACCAGCCACTACTACCCGAGGATAATACGCGAATCCATAGAAATAATGAAGAACACCAACAACTTCAATCGCGAAGACGGATACAAGATCAGCAACACGTGGAAGTTAGCACTACGGAGTCGTCATACAACGAAGGACGCGATTCAGCGGAACGGAAGGGTTATGAATCATCAAAGCGGAACGGTTGTGGATCAGCAAAGCGGAACAGAAATGGGATATATAACGAGGAGCAAGAGACAACAACACCAAGAAATCTTCTGAACAAGTTTTGTACTGAAAAGAATCAAATTGTACATCAAGGTAATTGGAGGCTACCAGAACGGTGTCAAAACAGGAAGAACCACAATTGACACTAAAATAGATCGTAGAGAAAAGCTATGGAAGCTGTAAGAAGTTAAGTATTAACTTCTAACTGGATTTCAAGCAATTTCTCTTTTTGACTCCTTGAAAAAGGATAAATTCTTACTGTTTGTTTAACACATTTTCCATGTGTAGAAAATGTTATTATTGTACGACTCAATAATTACAAACGCCACAAAAATAAAATATATTTCCACAGGCGTTTCTTTAATGTTTGCCCTAATACCTTCTTCAAAGGCGACAAATTAAGAATATGTCAAAGGAGATGAAAAATATGGCACTTATATTTGTCAACGGATAATTAACTTGCTAGAAGGTGGTCGAAATAAATTTTCTGCGTGCAGCGTATAACAAAGCTTACACAATATGAGCGTGAGTTTTTTTAATCTCCAATGTTGAAATTGGTTTCAATAAGTTATCCGCAACCTACAGCAGCGCCGAATAAAAACTAATAGAGTTTTTATACTCATTTTCACAGCAAATTAAACGAAACTGAAAAGAGTCTTCGAAGTTTTTAAACACCTCCACATTCTTCTTTCTGCGTGTGAGCCGCGGATGAATCATACGATGTTGTGTAGTATTATTAATATTTCTTTGCAAAAAATTCAAATGAATTTTTTTTTATATTTCTACGTGCCGCTTGCCTTTCTCCATTTTTTTTCTCAATTCTTTTCAACCGGCACGGTGCATGGTGTGTATTTTTAAACCTAATTTCCATGTGAAGTCGTGCGAGGCCGTCTTAAAATCGACCGAATGCTTGAGGTAAATTGAGCGTCATCTACAAGGTGTGGTCCGCATGTTCGAACTGTACACCTAACTTGCAGCAAGTGCGTCTGTTTCGAACATTAAAAGGTGTTTTGAAATGCCTGTATACGCACTCATTTATACGTATGCGACCGTGATTTATGGGGTTTCTATATTTAAAGCTCCTCCGCGCGTTTACGTTCTGGTATTGTGCCGTTTGCTGACGGTCGATCTTCGACGGAATGGAGTTTGATGGATTCTGTGATCTTTCCGTTTTGTAAATGTGGGTGTTCTTATTGTTAAAAGAAAAACGTAACGGAATATTTTCTTTGTTGTTGTTATTATAATTCTTGTGATGCTTTCTAAAGAATAGATTTCTCCTCGGCAAAATTATTTTTTGTTTTAAATAACTTCTCGAACAGAATCTTAAAGTTTCTTGCGTCTTCCCGAACAAGATCTTAAAGTTTCCTGCGTCTTCCCGAACAAGACCTTAAAGTTTCTTAAAATTTCTTGCGTCTGTTATAAATCAGCCTGTATAATAAGTTTGAAGAAATCACAACTAGCGCTTAGGAACATTAGCATCATCTAAAGAGTGGGACATAGGATGACACTGGAAAGAGCCGGTAATGACCTGAAGTTTGATTTTAATCTTAGCGGTACCCTAAGTTCTTCTCGCTCTAAACTTGATGGTGGTCCGTTTGTTATTTGTTTTGGTGTTTCATCTTATAAGCTTTATGGACTTCTTTTATATTTCTCATGGTGCAGTTTCTTTTGGTTTAGTTTCGTTGTTCTATATTTAGCTTAGTTTCATTGTGTTTTAGTTAGATTAAAAAGACACTGAGAATGGCCGTGAAACCAAGTTGTGCACTTAGTTCACTAAGGTATCCTTCCCATTGCTTTCCTTGAACCGAAGCAGTTAGAGCAGTATGGCTTCGGAGAAGGAACAACAGCAAATTAAAGGACGATTGGGTTGCTTTGCGAAGCTACAGAATTTGTGGAGCTCATTGTTTGGACAAACGAAAGCTCAAAAGCTCAATGTTTCACTCAGTAGATGGCAACGTTTACAAATCGACGAGTATAGAGTGGGCAGTCTATCAATTGGGTAGTTTATGGTCGTTGCCGTGTATATCTTTATATATATGGGAGCTTGGTCTTAGTTACTCCTTTTTAGTTTGAAAATCAGTTTATCACATACCCTAGATGTAACTTAGCTAACAATAAATGCAGAAAACATGATCTCAAACTACATATCCATACATATATCCATCCTAACGTATAAGAATCCGCTTCTCTTCGTAGTTCTGCCGCCTGTTCTCTACTCTCCGGTTTCTAGGACGTTTCTCCCAGCACAACGAAAAGCCGAAGGCCGCACCGTACATCGTAAAGAAGTCAGCCGTAGCAGTAAAACCCCGCGGTCGGCTCTTTTACGCACGTATAAATATTATTTTTAATGTCCGTTTTACGACTTTATAAATATCTCATACGTTCAGGTGTTAAGATTTTTGTATGGACTTTATTCGTCCATATTTAGGGTATATAGCTTACGTATAGCGTCATATACGTAACGTAGGAATATCGCCTAGAATACACGAGGAAAAAAAAGAAGAAAATTAACGGGGAAGAGATCTTTTACGTTCACGAATGAGTTCGAAATGCTTCGATCTGGAGACCGCCAAAGTATCAATGCCTCCGACGTCCGAGGTTCGGTGTATTAAAGCCATGGTTCATATATTATAGGGCTTTTCCCGTCTTTGATTTTATTGGAGGCGATTCTGCGAAGTCGATGAGCATATTTTATCTATTTTATACCGGAATGTTCTTCCAGAAACTGTGCGGATTTTGTGCCGCTTTGTTTTTATTTTGTTTTGTCTTGCGTATCACGTCGATGTGTATATAGGCTTCGATTTTTCCATGCATTTGACTTTTGATGGGAACTTTAAAGACTTGTTTGCTAAAATACAAAGTATTTGAGAAACATACTTAGTAGTGACGTAATTATGACATATTTTGTCTGCCAAATCTCGTCCATGATCCCGCTCCTTTGGCAAAGCTTTCCATAACGTTTTCGCAGACATACAGCTGTATCTCAGCAACTGTTGTTTTTTATCTTCTCAATCCTACCACATTCGTTGACATTAACTCTTTCAATCAAATGGTTCCTGAGGAAAACTGCCAATGGTGTCAAATCGCAAGATCTGGCTGGCTAATCGACATTATCCTTTTGAGAAATAACACGACTAGAAAACTTGGAGTAAAATCAAACTTTAATGCTCCACATGGCATGTGGCCCCATCCTGTTGCAACTGCGTGTCCTCTGCGCTGATTTCATTTATGTACCGATACATTGCACGCCAAACAATGCATTTTTGTGGATGCGTTGATTTTTCTGCAGTGCCATGTGGATTTTCGCTATCCCAAAAGATATAATAAAATACAAAAAATAAAACCACACCAAGCGGCACACTGCATTTCTTGACTGGAAAATCTTCGTGAACAAAGAAGACATGGTAAGGTGTGGTAAGGTGAAGTCTAGAGACAAGTGGAGGACATCGTTGAGATTTATCAACTCTTACATTTTCGTTATTGTTTAAGGGTTACTATTGACAATCCATCTTGTCCATACAACGTCTTCATCTGCTGTAGTAGAAGATATGGTTCATATTGTTGTCTTTTCCGCAAAATTAAGAATAGCGTTTGTAAAGCCAGTATTCAAAATAAAAGGTAGTGAGTGCAAGGATTTGCAGGATTATGTGCGAATACGTTTACTTATTGGTGAAAATGTTAGATTATTTGCTTGAAAATAAATTAGTAGAGGTCCATCAACGCAGTTTTCAGCCTTTAAAGAGTAGCAATACCGGTCCTAACAAAATTGCTTAACAAATTTACGCATATTTTGACGATTCTATTTTATGCGCTAACTTATCACTAATTGTGTTTTGTTTTCTTTGGGTTTTTATGTTAAGAAAACAAAAAGCTTCTTTTTCTTGGATTTATTTTATTCTTGCTACTTTGAACGTAACATTTTCATTGATTTCATTCTCAAGCCTATCAATAATAATTTTACTTGTTAGCAATCTACAATTTTTTCCTTTTTTTGTTTTACTTTCTTTTCTCATTAATTAAACACGGAAAGGGCCGTATTTTACCTGAGAGATTCTAGTAAAAATAACAGTCCTTCTTTTGTTGAATTAACGAGAACAGAATATAAAATAAAAAGCGGTATTGAATAAAAGGCAACTTTAAAAAAGAAGAAAAAATCCTTTTTGTTTTCTTTACCAAAGACCTAAAAATACTGAAAATTACGAATTTTAGGTCAAAAATAAAAACAAAAAAAACGAAATATGAGATCTAAGCCTATAAATTGGACATATAAAAGCCCAATTCTTAGCCCTACTACGTTTTAGTACATATTAATGGCTTGCTCAGTTAATTAAATACTAACCTAAAAACCTCGCACCCTTCAAGTTCTTTTTCCCAAAATAAAATAGGTAGTTTTATACTGTGAGAGCTTTTATATTTTAGAAGAGTGCTTAACGTGTTTTGTATGGTTTGGCACCACGGGAAACATGTATAAGAAATATGGACCATTTAGAGCGTCAAGATATGAACGTACGTTTCAGTTCATGAAATACATTCAAAAACTTTCTTAACAATTCCGAAAGGTAGACCGGACATAAAGGAAAGGTCGAGAATTTAAAATTACATGTTGGACTGCGATAAAACCAAACGGTTAAGCGAAAGGAGCAATAGACACATTAGGTGCTACAGATATGGAAGGATAGAATCATCATGTATAGAACAGCACATAAACGTAACGGAACAGAATATTAAACTTAACTTAACTTCGCCGCGGGAATTAGACGCCTACGAAACTATTTACTTGTGTGGTGCGGAGTATGCCGATACTTTAACGTTATTTGCAAAAAAAACTTATTCCTGTGTTAAGCTGGAAATAATTTAGGGTACCCTCATATAGATAATTTTCTTCATCATACGGAGATAATGAGGACTTGTAGTTGTATGTCTTTATTTAATTTTCTTCTTGCATATGCGCTATATACAAATGTGTACGTTTATTATTTTATCACGATCTTCATTAAAATGCTACTAATCAATAATATCTCAACAACTTCCGCCAAAAACATACTTCATCTGACCATCAGTCATCACAAACAGCAAATATTTTTCAATCGACTTCACTATGCACAAAATTCAACGAGAACGTCACGCTCTTTCGTGCGACTTGTATCGTATTTCTTCTGTCGGCAAACACTTCGATTTCTCAGCCTCCTCGGGCGCACAATCTTTCCAACTGCAATTTGTCCTCGCCGTCGAGCCTCGCGTCTCATTTTTACGGGGTGTCAGCCCTGACATTGTAATTATAATAACTGGAATTCCAACTTGGTATAGGATCGCTGATGAAAAATAGTTGGCAGTACCGTTTCCGTCAGGTCGGTTCGGGGCGCCTATTCGATGAAATTCTTCGTTTTGGGAGTTGAACATAACTTCGCTTTGAGTTTGTTATTTTTAATAGGGCGGGATTTAAATGGAAATTAATAGAATCTCATTTTAATGAAATTAATTTTTTTGAATTTATGCAGCGTCTAATTGTTACCGAAAATATTGTATATTACGTTTTATCAATGAAGCCTGTGTGACCACATGTACGTACAATGAATTTAGAAGAAATTACAGAATCCATGCGCAATCTCAGATAGTTATCCGTAGAATAGAAATTTGAAGAAAATATGTTCAGATCGTCAGAAAAGTTTAGAAAGGAAGTTGATATTAGCGTCTGAGCATTGGGTAGCGTTTGTTAAGTTCTTTAAAATACGTTTTTTATGGTTTTCTAGTCACCAAATAGCGTCTAATCAGAATATCGCTGATAGATTTAACATCTCAATTAGCATCGCTTTTAAAGTGATAAACAGGGTAACGTATCACCTACACGTGGAAAACAATCATTTGATAAAATGTTCGGCAATATATTTGGGAAAAATGCTATAGCAGTCAGTAACACAATTACGTAACCCAACCGCAGATTTTAGTTAATTATTACACAGACAATACTTTAAAGTTGTGATCAAGCTTTTTATTGTAAATATATCATTTTTTCCAACGTTTGTATCGAGACGTGCACGCATAATTTTTTACACAAAACTCCCCAATTTTCATTCGAGCGTGGAAAATACACTTTTGTTAACAAAAGCCACACAGTAAATATTTGTTCATTCTAACAGTAACATTTGCAATTTTCTTATAAACTATCAATTTTACGTATTTGACGATATTAATGTAATTGTAAGGGATACAATGGTTCTATTAAGTGATAAAAGAACATACAGGGTGATCCATAAAAAAAACAAGCTTTGGATATTCGAAAATGCGAAGTTTGTACAAATGTAAAAGACATCCTGTACAAGGTGGGCCAAATTCGATACTTTTAATAGGGAACTTATATTTCTAAAGGAATTAGGCAAAAACTGACCTAAGCTTCTGGAGCTCGATTTTAAAGAGAAATCGATTGGTGAAATCATTATTTTTATATCTTCCTTAATATAAGAAATACAGAGCGTTTCCTTAAAATGTGCAATTTTTAAAAACCATTGTAACTTCTTGCATTCTCCCAATTCAAGATAGGAATTAGAAGCTGTTATGAAACGTTATGAATTTTTACCGAATAAACCCTCTTAATTTCTTATAGCTATAATATCAGTAATGCTATTAATGGTTTCCTTAGTTTAGTTTGTTGAATTGTTATTTGCAACATTTAATATTAAAACAATTTTTTTCTGCCTTGTTGAAATCTTTCCATCCACAGCCATCCTAAAATAATGTGAAATGAAGAAAAACAAATAATTTAAAAATTGTTTAAATAAAATATCAAGTGCGTTATATCATTCTAAAGGTAATTTTATATGCTTGTCAATAGTGTAAAAATATATAGGGTGTTCCATATAAAAAAACACAAGTCTTGATAATATCTCGAAAAATAGGAGTTTAAAAGAAGAAAAAATTAGAGCATAGGATTCTGCGTCAAAAAGCGCCCTAATATAGTTTTTATATAAATCAAGCATTTTCACAAATAAAAAAGTTACAAGGGTTCTTAAAAACTGCACATTTTAAGAAAACGCTCTGTATCTCTTATATTAAGGAAGATATAGAAATAGGGATTTCACCAATCGATTTCTCTTTAAAATCGAGCTCTAGAAACTTAGGCCAGTTTTTGTCTAATTCCTTTAGAAATAAAAGTTCCCTATTAAAAGTATCGAATTTGGCCCACCTTGTACGTAACGAAACTTCCACTTATCTAAAACCTTCTTTTTCGTATCTGCCAAATATCTTTCGTTAATACGCACTAATACATGTACTATTGAACTAAAGTATTTTCAATTATTTCAGACTTCTGGCTATACCGAAAGTAGCGGTCAACTTTGCTGTTTTAAATAGAACATTGAATGGTACTTTTAGAAATCCAAAGAAGTTTTCAAAAACGGTATACAATGTGTTCGACAATTACTACTACTATCAAATCGAAAAATATTGAAAACATTAGTTTTCTCGGCAGTTTCTGCAAGGAAAAAGCTTTTGAAATCTGTGGTATTGAAGTCACATTAAATAATATTTATTTTCAATTATTATTCTCTAATGGCTTCCGATTTCTGATAATTTTTCTATAGTTCTAAGCAGATTGTGTCAAAAGAAAAATTGTAAAATCATACTTTGCGATGATTTGAATATAAATCAACGAGAAAATTCCAAAGATATTGATAGTCTGTTAAACTTTATTAACCCTATTAATCTGTCTTCTCTAATTAGGGATCCCACTAAATTACTACCAATTTTAATTCTTACGTGGATATTACCTGGTTTAATTATCGAAGTATTGTTTGTTCTATCGATCACAATGATCTCTTAGATCATTCTCCAATAGAGTTTAAAGTGACAATTCCCAACACAGTAATTCCAAAGCAATTCAAGGCAATATACAAATATTGTCGAAAATGTAATCCAGCGAACTAAAAGCACTTTTGAGGTCCTGCATTATATAGTTTCAGCATTACTGTTAGGAAAAATTTATAGATCTTTAATTATAATGACTATTATTGTTGACACAGATGCCTTTGGCAACTGCGAGTTTAATAGATTTAAGGTTACATGATCTGTCCTGCCAGTAATTAGAGGTCCCCGTTATTGAACGATAGCGCTATTTTTGCTGCTTTTGGCGAGTACTTTCGTATGTCTTGTCCTAGAACACTTTCTCGGTACAAAGCCTTTATTGCTAGTTTTATGTGGTTCCTTTGGAGACGACACAAGGGGACCAGAAAGGCATGTTTGCGTCTTCTTTGGCCTGCTTATCTGCCTTTCCGTTTCCTTCGATCCCTTCATAGCTTGGGACCCACAGCAAAGTAACATGGTTATTGTCTTAGATTGCGTACACATTTGTGTATTAGACCAGATTCGTATGTCCGATTGTCACTGAGTATATTTATAGTTGCATATATACAAGTTCAAAGCAGAAATCTCTGCTTGAAATACGTTGGTGCGGAGTCCCGTAGACATTTTAAGGTGGTAGTTCTATTCTCGAGCCGCTGTGAACCATACTAAGATACCTCATTTAGTTCTCTTTTCGGAACTTGATAACGTTGCAATTTTCACAAAAAATAAAGCAACAGTGAATGTGATACTTTATGCTGGATTCAAATGGTTCATTTGAAAAGGAAAAAACAATATTCACGTTGCCCTGGATCAATTGAACACCCGGTATATTTCATACTATTTTAGAAATATGTAGAAATATAAATATAGTGAGTTTTGAAACATTGTTTCCTATCTTCTACATTAACTGAGATATTGAGCTTCTTGGCACAAATGGGCCAGGCTGTATAAATAAGACTTTGCGTTAGAAGATAAACATAAACTCCCAAGACTCCTTACTTTAACATTTATTATAGTATCTTGTCGAACAATAATGATTTTGTCTCAAAGGATGTGGCAATTATAGACACAATTTCTGATATTCCTTAAGTACAAGGTGGGTCAAATTCGATACTTTTAATAGGGAACTTATATTTCTAAAGGAATTATACAAAAAGTGACCTAATCGTCTGGGGCTCGATTTTAAAGAGAAATCGATTGGTGAAATCCCTATTTTTATATCTTCCTTAATATAAGAGATACAGAGCGTTCTCTTAAAATGTGCAATTTCTAAAATACAAACTATATTAGGGCACTTTTTCACGCAGAATCCTATGCTCTCATTTTTTCTTTTTTTAAACTCCTATTTTTTGAGATATTATCAAGACTTGTGTTTTTTTATGTGGAACACTATATATTTTTACACTATTGAAAAGCATATAAAATTACCTTTAGAATATATATAAAAAAACACAAGTCTTGATAATATCTCAAAAAATAGTAGTTTAAGAAAGAAAAAATTAGAGCATAGGATTCTGCGTCAAAAAGCGCCCTAATATAATTTTTATATAAATCAAGCATTTTCACAAATAAAAAAGGTACAAGGGTTTTTAGAAATTGCACATTTTAAGAAAATACTCTGTATCTCTTATATTAAGGAAGATATAAAAATAGGGATTTCACCGATCGATTTCTCTTTAAAATCGAGCTCCAGAAGCTTAGGTCAGTTTTTGTCTAATAATAAGTTCTCTATTAAAAGTATCGAATTTGGCCCACCTTGTACAAATGTAGGAAACTTTAGAACAATATTGTTGAATTTTTTTACAACGTTTACCACTAGATTTATACATTATCTAGCAACCTTTGTAAAAGATCATTGACTAAATTTTTACAACAATAATGCATTTAATAGAAACACAATCCGTTAACTACAATCGAGTAGTAAGGATTTAAGCAAGCTGCGCCCAGTCGCATATTCACAAACAAATTGTAGTAAATTGTTCTACAGTTGTTTGATCCTTCACCCAAAATTTTTTCCGCCTAAGCGGATTCTCCTCACATGTAATGCAATGGCTTTCAAACGAAGAACAACGATATATCGAAAACCATTTCTAAAGCAATGGGCTTACTGGTGCTATTAACAGGTATCATGTTTATGTCTACAAACCTCAGAATGATCCAATATTTGTACTCTATTCCGATTAGTCGATAAAGTTGTTTATTAATTGTATTTGAACAAGGCTTTTGCGGTAATTGCATCTGATTGTTTTAGAAAAGTAAGTTCGATCACATACAATATTTCCTTAAATATTAAATCAACTACGTCCGACAAACGGCGTGGCTAAACATTTTTTCGTAACAAAACGTGCACAGTATTCAATAAAAGTAATCCATTAACTTCCTACGCCATCGAGTAATAACATCAATATTAAAATAGACACATTTACATAAATCAGGGGAGACCCATATGTATTTTGATGTATTCCTCCTCATGAATAATTTCCAATACAACGGCCACCGCAGCTATTATCAATTTGGCCAACTTGCGTCAAACGACGTTATTACCATTGTAACTTTTCCAAATGGTTATTATCCGGCAAATTATGAACTGTAGCGACATCTGTGCGACACTCCCACCAATTCATCGCGAAGGAGGAGGGGAATCGCACATATAATAAGAACATAACCAATACACTATTGTTCGATGATTTAATTTAACAAGTTACAGAATAATTATCGGCTAATTTTTACATTCGGTAAAATGCTCTGTAACGTTTAGCATATCTATGCGACCAAATGAATATCTCACCTGTATCACTCGCATGGGAAGCCCCGTCTCTTTCGCCAGCTGTTCTCGTATATGCCTCGTTGGTTTCGGTGTCTGGGAGAAGGCGGTCTTCAAGATTTCTAACTGTTTGGCTTTTATCGTCGTTCTGGGTCCTCTCCGTTTCGAACCAGCGCTACTATCGTCCGGGCTTTTGTTTTCCGTTTGTGAGTCTCTGGTTTCTGGGTCTCCGTCGAGGGAATTTTGGTCCTCTGAGTCGTCTTGGCCTGTTTTGGAATCCTGAAAATAGGAAAGAAGATGGTGATGTTAATGTTCAATTGAAGTGATCCACTAACAAAAAAAAATTACTCAAAATTAACATTTTTTTCTGTAAATTAATCGATGTTACTTTATGCTTTATTCATCGTATAAAATCTCATATATCAATTCCCACATTTAAGACTCCAACTCAGATGACATGACGTTCAGTCGTCCAAAACGTTGAATAAAACTATCTTCTTGCAGCTAAAGGAGTGGCTAATCTAATTTGATAGTTAAAAAAAAGCTGTAGGAATTTGGTTTGGGGGGTAGAAGAAGGGCCATATGCGACGAATCCAGATTCATTTTACATCATTTTGATAATAGAGTTTTCGTGTGGAGGTGATGTGGAGAAAGGTATCTTGAAAGAAACATAGCCCCACGTGTGCCGTTTAAAGGCGTGGGTATTACGGTAATTTTGAAAAATCAATTCATGAATGCAGAGATAGGTGCTTGTAAATTCCACCAATTGTTGTGCCATTTGCACGAAATTTTGGAAGAAATTTTGTATTTGTGTACTATAATGCTCGTCCTCACTGAGCCCGCATCGTGGACGACGTCATTGGTACCGATAATATTGAAAGAACATCGAGCATCTTCGGGACAAATTGCGATTTCGTCCTCGTCCTTCCGTAATGCTAGATGAGCTTGCGGACGCGATGCGACAAGAATGAGAAAGAATTCCTCGATGCGCTAATAGAAAGCATGCTGAGAAGATGCTTAGCTATGTCACAAGCACCAGGAAGCCCCACAAAATATTAAAATTAATTAATTAAAGGTTGCCATGTTTAAAGTTGTTAATTATATAAAAAAAATATTCATTTTTTTTTTCACTTTATCGTATCCTTTAACGATTTATTAATTATTATCATTTATTTATTGCTTAAATGGTTCCAACCTACCTTTTGTTTTAGACTTCAACTACTTTTTTATTAGTGGACCACTTCAATTGAACAACAATTTAGTAAGAGATTTTTTGAATTAGTTGGTTGGTTTATTTCTGGCCCATTAAGAAACAAAAATTTTTAAAAGATGAATTCGAAGAATTACCATCATCCAACAGTTAAAACACTTTTAGATATTGCATTAATTCCTTCAATAAGTGACTGAGGTCCTGCGAAGATCGGCAACCATTCTATTAAAAATAAAATAGTGCATAAAAAAAAAAGATTTTAACTTTATGCTTGAAAAGTTATGCCGGTACACTTGAATAATTGGTATCAAAGCGATACAATTTCTTGATTTTTCTTTGCGCGTGAGCCTCTTATTTGGAGATAAGTTGACCATGTTGATCACTTAACTCTGTGAAAAGTTAACTATTTTAGACAGTCACAGTTACCTTTAAATAAATTGAACAGTCGTGCACAACTCTACTATTTACTGCTCTAAAATAACTCAAAATATTGCACATTATTGCTTCAACAAGCTTTTCCTCTTCGTTTTAAGTTTCTAGAAATGTTTCATAACGTTTGTACATCAATGTGGTGCATGAAATTAAACAACCCTTTACGGTAACTTTTATGTTTAAGGAGTATAATCTTGTGATCTGAATGATCACTTTTGACCATCATCTGATCTATGGGAACGATAAAGCTATTTGAACCAAAGTATTAGGAAAAAAATAAAATAAGAAAATTGTTAAAATAAAGAACAAGATCAACGTGTGAGTGGACTGAGTAATCAATAAAGTGAAAAAAAGACCATTAAATCGATTTCGGATGAAGAAGGAAGATCCGGTGACAGAAATACAGATGATAGGGTGGGATATCGCGACAAAAAGGAAAAGGCAAAAAAGAATTTAGATTCAAGGCATTGCAAGGATTTTCAAGGCAAGAGAATCCACATGGAACGATGCCGAAGATTCCATAAGGAAACAAATAACTGAATAAGTAAAAAAAAAGCGGGGCTTGCCTATTCGCTATTGGATTATTTCAATAAAAGCGTGAACGTTTTCAGTGAACCAAGTTGGATAGAACTGAGATTTCACATTTACTCAAACAGATGGAATAAAGCGTCTTTGATAATTGTTAATTGCCTTTTAAAAAATAAACGAAATTATGTACATGCACTAAAATTTGAAGGAGTAATTGCTGAATTGTTTGGTAGGAATGAGGACGTAACTGCTTTCATAGCGCAGTGGTACCAACTTTCTATGGAAAAATTTGTCTGCTAGGACAGCTTATGTAGAGAAATTATTTGAGTTATTTACATTATATCGTCATCAGTTTCAGGCCTTTTAATTGATAAATACTGCCAACATCCTAAAACTATTGAATGATACTGTATAAAAACGTTAGACTGACGCAACCAGATTCTGTTGAATAAATTTAAAACCCATCAGCAGTATGAACACATATTCTTCCATTACAAAACGACATTGTTAAGGCTCCAAAACATTGAAAAATACAGTTGGAAATCTCTTTTAGGCTTAAGCAATAGATTCAGCAAATTTACTTGGTAAAATCGAACCCGTCAGGTATATTTAATCCAGAATCAATATTCAAAACTAAAATACCCAACAAAAGGATAAAATTGCTTTTTCACGCGCATTTTACTAGAATAACCTTCCAATTAAATGCAACAAACCCACCTTCTCTCGCAACCAATAATTGATACCCAAAAAAAGTGGAATAACGGTTCCATCTCGTCGAAAGAAATCTAGAAAGCCGCGCTCTTGGTTACATCGCGTTATATAACTTCACCGGCGCGATACTAGCGACGCCATGCGGCAAAAAAGAACGCACACGAATCGATAATGCCGATAGCTCGAAGTCGGCCGTGGAAATGAGAGAAAAAAGACAATCACGCGGCCGACTATGCGACTAAATAATTGAAACTCATTATGGGTGCCGTATTGGTCGTTTTCAGTCGCGGTAATCGTTGGAAAATTTCGATCACGATTGTTAGCGACGTTAGGTCAATTGATGGCTGGTGCAGCTTCGGAAATTCGAAGAAATTTAATTTGGTTTCGGCGACGAAGAGGGGTTTGTGTGTGTTAAACTGTCAAGATCAAGCAAACATATGTCGCGTATGGAAAACCCATGTGTTTGGAAAGACGTAAAGGTATGCTTCCGTATTGGACAGATGGCGTTGCTAATCTTTTATTGACACGTTCTGATGAATTGTTTAGGAGATGATTTTCTGAGGATCTTACCTGCCCTATCGAACTTCCAATATCTGAGTGTGAAAGGGAATTATTATTCGTTTCACTAGCCGCTGTAGGTAAGGAACCGTGCAGAGGATGGTGTTTTAAGACTGACGATGCTGTACTGTTGTCGTCATCTTCTTCGTCTTCAGATGCTGACCCTAATAACGAATCTGAAACAAGGGAAGTAAATTTAAATGTTTTCGTCTTCAAATTACTTAGAAACTATTATTGATAGGGTCGGTAATGCTATAAATAAGAGTGGTTAACTGGTCATCTTTTGGCGTATGGAAGAAATTTGACGGATACCGTCATACTAAATTGAAATTTATAGTCAGAATACACTGAATTTTTTAATCATCATTAAAACAGCTTTTTTCTGCCTTGTTGAAACCTTTTATTTGCTTATTTACCACCATCCATAGCCATCTTAAAATAATGTGAAATGAAGAAAAACAATAATTTAAAAATTGTTTAAATAAAATATCAAGTGTGTTATATCATTTTAAAGGTAATTTTATATGTTTTTCAATAGTGTAAAAATATATAGGCTGTTCCATATAAAAAAACACAAGTCTTGATAATATCTCAAAAAATAGGAGTTTAAAAAAAGAAAAAAAATAGAGCATAGGACTCTGCGTCAAAAAGCACCCGAATATAGTTTTTACATAAATCGAGCATTTTCACAAATAAAAAAGTTACAAGGGTTTTTAAAAATTGCACAAGAGAACGCTCTGTATCTCTTATATTAAGGAAGATATAAAAATAGGGATTTCACCAATCGATTTCTCTTTAAAATTGAGCTCCAGAAGCTTAGGTCAGTTTTGGTCTAATTCCTTTAGAAATATAAGTTCCCTATTAAAAGTATCGAATTTGGCTTATCTTGTACAATGATTTATTTATTTTACAGGTGGAGTGGAAGAATAGTATGTCTCAGTTCCACTAAGACACTGAGCTCCATCTATTACTTAATTGTCATATTAGTTTTATATTATATTCTATTTCTTTCACATTTTCTTCATTTGTGGGTTCGGGAAAAATACGTGATTAGGACCAAAATATTTTACGAAAACTACGCAAAACTTTTCGAGGAACAGTTAATTATCAAGAGATTCCCACCAATTGGATTTTTATCTTTCAAAACCTTCATATCACCAGTGACAACCACGACAAATTTGTTGACTAACAATAAGATATTTTTCAAATATAACAGAGACACCAGTAACTGAAGATCAATTAAAGGATCGATTAAATTGTTAGATGGTAAAAAAAAACTTTTTTAAGGATATCTAATAATAATTTTTCTAAGAAAAAGAAAAAATTGCGAATGATCGACGTTCGAAAAACAAAAGAACCACCGCGAAACAAAATACAAAGGAGCAACAAATACCCCCCGGGGTACGAATTTCCTTCGTTCACAATGCATCATCGGACGCCACACATATACCACCGCATCGTGGAACTAAACAAACAAATGATATATCGCCGCGAAAGGCATGATATAGATGAGCCCCGGTGTAGGTGTATAAGGTGCTAACAACTGCTCGATGATGCGCTGCGAAGCCACGAAGAAGGAGGTAGTTTTTTGTTACGAACCGGCCAAGGTATCCCGTATACAACGTCGAAAAGGATATAGAGGTCGTCGGTCGGGAGGCAGGACGGGTGTAATGCCTTGTTTCCCAGCATGTCTCACACTAATTGGGGTTTGTACCATGGGACCTCATGTGGTCAGCTATCGAGATAATTGGATGTAAGAAAAATATAACCTGGGCTAGAGCACTGACGTGCATATACATACGGGAAAAGTAGAATACGATGAATTATAATAATGATAACGATAATAGAGAGGAATTAAATTGCGTAAAGGCATTGCGAAAATCTGTACCCGCAGAAGCTGTCAATTTTACTTAATAATTTGCACAGATGTAGTGTGCGGTCACGTGGGCGACGTCTTTGGCGTTTGGTATTTTAGTAATAGCAATAATAATAATAATAGTTTATTAGAAACGACTGTTTCAAGTCAACAAAATACAGTTAATCTAGAGCTATGCTGAGGAATTCTTCAACACTATAGAACTTAAATTGTTGCAGTATTCTTTAATTTAGGGTGGGGAGTTTTCAAATGAACGCCCGTTTTGAGTATTGAAATCGTTTTTAATAGAAAACCCGTTCTACTCCTTAAAAGATTTTTTTTAGAAATAGTTAGCTTAATTGCACCGTTCGTGTTACTTCATTTTTAGGAATATTTTCAATTACATTTTTTTTTTATAATTGGATAATAACGCAATCTACTGTCTATCGAAAGTCCACAAACTCTATGAAATCAATAGTTTCAGGTCAAATGGCTCGTTACCGAATACGAGAATTTACCAACAAAGAAGATAGTCTAGAAGAAGGAAATTTTAGTTTCGTTTGATGTTTGTTCACTCTTCACCAGCGTGCAGATTCCAGAAATCATAGATTACCTGGTTCTTAAAATTTAATAAAATGGATGAAGCTGAAATTGCAGAATACAAAAGACCAGCTTCACTTTGCATGAATCAAAGTCGTTTTCAAGTAGAGGCCTCCCTCGCCGTACCCTCTAATTGTTCATAGAATTATGAACAATTAGAGGGTACGGCAATGGGCAATGCCCTTCCCCTTTCCTCTTTCATAGCCAACTTGATCATGAGCAAATTTGAAACCTGCATGAAAGAGGACCCAGTATATCTTCCTAGAATTCGGCTTGGGTATGTAGACGGTATTTTCCTGGTCTTTGATGCTAGAAAAATCACTATTCTGGATTTCTCCGCGACATTAGGACCGATTCTAACCACTGTGAACAATATCAAATCACTGCAATTAGCTTCTTAATTGATAGGTTGGTAAAATTCCCTTTATTTTACGTTTCGTGGTACACGAACAATAAAAGACCCTGTCGTCTACTTTTCCATATTGTTCAAATGTTTTAGTTTTAGCGTGTATAAGTGGTAAAATTGTTAATAATGGGGATCCATGCATCTTCAAAGCAGCTGTTCCGGACCAGTTAATTAAACTTGTGTGGTGCGGAGTGTGCCGATACTTTAATGTTGATATGTAAGTTTGTTTCTTAGCGATCCATACATTGTCCTAAAGAACTGTAGTTTTTACAAAGCATTAAATGCAAAATGCAAAATGCAATTTTATTGTATGTACAGGTAAAAAAGACAAAAATAAATAAATAAAAAGTTATTCTGGCCTAATATAACACACTGAACATTATTTTTTTTTTCATCGACAAAACCTTGCTGTTAATCACCGCTCGAACTATTCTAGGCATTCTTTCGATAAGTTTTGTTAAAACGGATTGTGGAATATTAATCCGTTCATGTTGCAGGATATTCCGTAAATGTTCTTGTGAAGTTGGGCATATTTTTCGGATCCTTCTGTCCAGTTCATCCCACAACAGCTCTATAGGGTTCAAATCTGGGCTTTGTGGGGGCCATGTCATTACTTTCAGGGTGTGCTGTTCTTCTTGCTCCTTTAGATAGTTCTTACACACTAACGCAGTGTGTTTTGGGTCGTTGTCATGCATGAATGTAAAGTTACGGCCTATTATACGCAATCCTGACGGCAGTGCATGATTCTGGAGTATTACAAAATAATTTTCCTTCCTCATTACACCCCGCACTCTGCATAAATCTCCCGTCCCAGCAAAGAAGAAACATCCCCACACTAACTCAGAACTACGCCCTTGCTTCACTGTAGGCACAATGCAGTTCGCGATCACTTTTCGGTTTTAGATCTTCGGACATAAACTCGTCGATTTTGCCCAAAAACCTCAAACTTTGACTCGTCACTCCAAAGCACGTGTTTCCAATCATCTAACGACCAATCTAGATGAGAACGAGCCCGCTGTAGCCGTTTTGCTCTGTTGCCCCGACGTAATAAGGGTTTTCGAATGGCAATGCGTCCATGAAGGTCCGCTTGTTGAAGTCGACGTTTTACCGTACTCGCCGAAATTTGTTCTTCACGGTCGCGATTGACTTCGGCTGCTATTTGTGGCGCTGTTAATTTTCTATTGCGTTTGCTTAATAATACAATTCTCAAATCTTCAGCTTTTGTTGTTTTCCTAGATGCTCCAGGACGAACACGATTTTCTATACTTCCAGTTGTCCGATATCGCTTTATGATGTCATTTACTGTTGAACTTCTCATATTTATTTTTTCAGCAATTTGTTGCCCCGAATATCCTTCTTCAAACAGCGTAATAACGCGTGAACGTTTTTCTACACTGGTAGGCTTGCCACGTGCCATTTTGAAGTAAATTTTGTTAAAACCTTCGCGCAAAAACGACAGATGCACACCAACACACGTTTAACAGTAAAATGAAGCAAATTTATATCTTTACGCCCGTGATAAATAAACAAGAATGATACTGCGGTATATTTCCTAAATGTATTGTTCGTTAATAATCCCCAAACGACCCGTTTCAAAAGATCGGTACTTCCGAGAAGTTCTTGGAATGATAATAAAAGGGACTTTATTGTGGTTGTCGCAATATTTCTACTTTACATAATAATTTATGGCTTTAATCCCTTAGAAAAGAGTGTATGCTTAATATTTTTCTAATTTTATGTATTAATAATTTTATACAGTGTGATATAATAGATTTTTATTGTATCACCGAACTTCACTGAACGGCAGTGTACATATGACTTTCCGCAACCGAAACATATTTGTTACATCACAATAAACCTAATTTGCGCCACTTCCCGTGCTAATTAAAGTAATTTACGATCGATTTCGCATGATATAACAGTGCTATACGGTTGATATCATTAAAAAAAAATCCATATCGTCCGACTCTAGACTTTAACCTCGGAGCCGGAGCAATATTTACCGCTCGCCCGGCAAAGGATCGTAGTTCAACGTCAACTTTGAGAGGTCCGTACGGGCTCCGGAGCCGTGTGATCTCTCCTGTATACGGTTCGTTGCCTTGCACTTAACATGCCATTTACATAAATCAAAATCGGGGAGTGAAAGATTGTGTGTAAAAGCAGTCTTATACACGTGTCGTTGCGTGTACATGTGCATGGTTTATACCTCCACAAAGACAAGCAATAGGTCAAAACTGTTTATTTATATGTTATATAAGTACATTAATGGGAATATATATCCGAACGCATGGTGTTTCTAATTTGGAAGTTCTTTGAATGCGCTTATACTCGGACATTTTTAAACTCCGAAGCGCATTTGCTTTCATTTATTTTAGAACTACGTTGAGAGCTTCCCTGTGATCTATAGAATCTAATATAGACGAAAATGAACTTTCGTAGCAATCATTTAAAAAATACTGAAACACAAGGATAACAAATTTTCATATTTTGAAGTCATCATTAGCGAACCAGCAATAGCAGGTTTTATCGCCCTAGATCAGCTTTAAAATAAATTCTTTATGTGACCAATTACGCCTTTCCATTGCTGACATATAAGAAAGTGAAGCAAACGACTTTTTTCTCAAAGAAAATTCCCTAACCCCAAAACTTATCGAAGATGACATTCCGTTTAATAATTTTTTTTCCGAAAAAAGATATAATCTGTTTCATCTAGTAATATCTCAAATGATCTTTAAAATCATTCTTCCTATTCAATATATATATATATATTAATGATCTTCTTGAAGCATCGAGCTGTAGAGCTCTGGCATATGCAGATGATCTCACGATTTTTACGAGAATAGAAACACTAGATGATTGCAAGAAGCTGTTGGAGAACCTTCAGATCATCCAGAGTTGGTTCGATCGTAATAGAATTGGTCTAAACATTGACAAATGTGCGATAGTGAGTTACTCGAGAACCACAACACCCATTACTTTCTCCTACGCAATATGTGAAGTCCTTATACCACGAGTGGAAATATTTAGAGACTTGGGTCTCACCATTACGTTTCAATGACCACATCCGTGGTATTTGTGCATCAACCAATAAAGCCTTGAGCTTTATTATAAGATCCTGCAGACAATTTACCAATTCTACAGCTTTGAAGTCCCTATATTATGCTTTTGTCAGAAGTAAATTGGAATACGCTAGCGTTGTAAGGTATCCACACTATTTGCACCTTCAGCTTTCCGTGGAACGTGTGCAGAGACGATTTTTAAAGTATTTGCCATTTAAGTTGGATGGTCCATACCAGGAGAGAAATATGGATTACGATGGTCTCTTGGATCGCCATTCGTTGGAGTCACTTGGTAGCAGGAGAGAAAAGCAAAGCGCCAAATTTGTAATACGGCTGATCCATAATAAAGTTGATTCTCCGTCCTTGCTAGCTCAAATAAATTTTGTAGTGCCAACGCATTTAACGTGGTCTTTTGATACGTTTCTAACACCCAAGGCAAGAACCAACACCTTGTTGAAGGCTCCGTTGTACCATATGGCTGGCAATTGTAATAGACTTTATCCGGATCCATTTCTCTTATAACACATCACTATCATTTCACATTTTACTTCATTGTTTAACCTAGTATATGTCGTTTCTACCTTTGTATTTCACTTTCTTTCCACTGTTTCAATGCCTACGTTATTATTTTTTTTATATATCTATATTCAGTTGTCTTGTAAATTGATTTTCATCTGTTGGACAATAAAGATTATTATTATTATTAAAATATTTAATTTCAAAGTTAGAGGTACGAGGATAGTCGAAGAAGTATCAAGCCTCAACATGAAGATAGGGTTTTCTCAAAAATTTTCTGGTAATATAATTGTGCATGTGTTGGAAGATATTTTTGCATGTTGGACGCTCAGTTCTTGTTTAATAATCGTCTGTGTCGGTCGACAGGAAAGAAATAAATTAATTACTTTTTGTAAATTTTAAACCTTTCGAAAGTATCAGCACAATAAAAAAATTATTATGCGTACATTTAACGTATAACAAAAATAATTCGTTTAATAATGTCAAGGCAAAAACCATGCAGAAGTCTTAAAGCTTACTTTTAGCCACAAACAAATATTTATAACGTCTACAAAGTAAATTTTACCTATATTTACTATTTTGCCAGAAACGCACTGTATATAGAGATATTCAAATACTACCTAAATATACTTTAAATTCGAATAAAATTTTAAAAAATCCAAAAGAAAGTTCTTAATTTCAGGCAATTCATCCTCAGGACGTTTTCTCTTCGTGTCATTACGGAAACTCTATTCAATCTAGTTTGATCAAAAAAGAACATTCTGTATGTGTTAAAATTTTAAAATTCTAGTAATTTTTTGTGGATCGCTCTGCTCTTTGCGTTTTAGTTGCTGGTTATTGTTAAAACTTAATAGGTATCTTTCCAAAAATAAGGAGCAAAAAATATTATCATCCATTCCAAACTCTGGGTTCAAATTTTTAAGGCTCTCTTATATCTCGGCATCCCCATAAGCTAAGGAATTAAATTTGGGTCTATTTGTAAGATCTCGACAAGCGCTTTAAAACTAGAGCGAGCTCAACTCTCCAGCTCTAACCGTTCCGACGCTACGGCACCTCAAAGTTGAAAAATGGAAATTCTCTTTTTTAACTTTGAGCGCCATAGCTCCCAAACCAAAGGAGCTAGAGGGTTCTGCTTTGTCGCAATCTATTCAGTCAGGAAGCCGTCAAAATGCATATCCAAGGATAAAATCGACGAAAACTAGAGCGATGTCGATTTCGGGCCCGTTTCGGACGGCGTCTTCGAAGGTCTGAAAACTTTAAACGGCCATAAATTCCGAACAGTTTGAGCGATCTAAGCGATCGTACTGCTCTTTGTGCTACAGTTGCTGGTAGTAGTTCAAACTTAATCAATATTTTACCAAAAATAAAGTACAAACATTTAAAAAAGAATTGAAAAGATTATCTGAAAAATTCGAGTAACCGCCCTGACCGATCTGACAATGCTATTGTATAGATGTGGAACTCTCTCTGGCAATCTATGTGATCTTGGTCTTTCCAATTTTATCATCTTGAAATAACAGCTTCATGTTGTTAAGATTGATTTTGGTATAAGACGATTTGATAATTTACGTAGAAAATCGATTAAGCAGGAAGTTATTCATTGATATAAAGCAGGTAATTCAATAAAATCACATCTTTTACAAAAGATCATACACATAAACACTGATCAAAGCAATATTATTATCATAATATTGGCAAATAGTTTCCAATAGAACAGGCAAAAGAAGTATATGAGGATAGATAAATACCAGTGTTAAGGAAGACAACGCAATTGTTTTGCATTAAGCAAATTTATTTCTCAACAAAATCTCTTTGTAGCTCTGTACACTTAATTCAGCGATGTTTCAACCTTTCTAAGCCATCCAAATAACAGATTTGCCGAACTCTGCAAAATAAAGGTCTGCTTCGGCAACGATCTCTTTATTTGACGTGAACTGCTTTCCATAAACCATTTCTTCAAGTTTGGAAGAAGAAAAGAAGTCCCAAGGGACTGAATCTGGTGAATATGGCAGATGGGGTATCAATTCGCACCGTAACTGGACTAGTTTTTCTGTCGCAATTGCTGATGACTGGCCCGGTGCGTCGTCGTGATGGTAAAGAATTTTTACTTAGCTAGATGGGGACTTTTTCTCTTTAGTTCTGCGTCGAATTGGTCCAATAAACCAACCGTGATAGTCCTTTCCTTTTCTTATGAGAATCCCAAAAAATCGTCACCATGACCTTTCTTCACAACCAGCTGATAGAATCGTTTCTACCTTTTTTAGGCGAAGATGTGCATTTCAAGATTTGAATCATCTACAATTTGCCCGCTCTGCATTTAAAAAGAAATTTCTAGAAAATAATTTTTTGAAAGGCAAGTTTTTCGTGCAATCTTCTAGTGCAAAGAATGGACCAAGATACTGCCAAAACATAAATTATAATAAATCCAAACTCGCGAAATATTGAAAGAAGTATATCAATAAAAGCCAATTAAAGCCAATTTGAAATTTAATAGTTTAGAACAACTTTGCTTGTAAAAGGTAAGAGAATCCCGGAAGAATTGACTAAATAATCTTTTATAAAAACTTATGGAGAACATCCACAATAAAAAAGTGACTCTTCTTATAGGACACTTATCTGATAACACAGTGTTTCCCTTCCCATAAATGTTCGGATCTATAAGCAATCCAGTGTACATTCAGCATACATCACAGACATCTTACGCATTGGGTCCGACCCCGGCGTTGGTGCCTCGCAGCGTAACGTAAGGTCCTTTCTCGCCCGTTTCGCCGGCTGTCCATCAAGCTCGTCACTTTGACAGCGGAGTGACGTACGCGGCCTTCTCCGTTATTTCACGCGTCTTCTTCGTAAGAAAGATCCGTCCATGGATACAGCTCGGTCCCTAGTTTAAGCGAACGCTTAGCATATCGTTTACGGTATACGTGTGCCTATCTTGCGGTCCAGAAGAAACGAGGCGAAATATATTTATCGGTAGAACAATGACGTTTACATGAACTCGTGAAATCCATCTACTAAGCCGAGATGTCGGTAACATCGTTTAGTCTTCGCAATTTTCAGCGACGATGGTTGATTTTAACTAAACGAGGTATATGAATGTGCTATTAACCCTTCGTTGTATTTAAATTGCAAATCGGCAACATATTCATGATTTCTCGTTTGTAATTTTACATATACGGATGATATGTGACGCTTATTAAATACGACGTCTTTAGTTGCAAATGACGTTCATGGAGGGGTCAGAAAATCAAATTTAGATCATTTTATATTAACTTTGATCGATGGAGACGCTTTTTGGTTGTTCTTGGTGCTTTTTTTATATGCATTCAAAACAAGTTCGAGTATATAAAAAGTATTCGACATTTTAGAGGTAGTTGTCTTGATGATAAAAAAGAACCCCAAATACAACCGGTTATACCAAGTCAGACCCATACTTAAACATCTAAATACACGGTTTGCGTCGATTCCAACTGATTTCGAACATCTCGTACCTTATATGGTACGAAATATTTGTTTCAGTCAAATTATTGATTTTTTCGGTCATATGATTTGTTACGAGGCTTGTGATTGGTGCGAGATGACGAGAGCAATGATATTGTAGGTAACAAGGCGCGAAATGACCCAACATTATTAAAAAAAAAATCTTCCTGTGGAAACCAAGGCGAGCGGACGTGCGACCAACGTTCCAGGAAAACGACGGTTGATTGTAACAAACCCCAACTGCCGAGAACAAGAGGTAAAGGGTAACTATCTCCTTTATCCTCCGAAGGGAATACATATATTCGAGTATTATCCTGGACAAGGAAGCCACGAAAATGAGTGTTACAATTGCGTTGTATTGCCGCATTAGTTATTCAAATAAAAAGTATAATCGTGTTATTCATTATTATGAGGGATGCACCCCCCACACCCCAAAATTTGCTGCTTTGAGTGTACGCATGGAAAGGTAAGAGATACGGACGGAGCCGTGCCATCTGCTGCGTCTAGTTTAATGCACTGTACTTCTCAAGTCTCTACGTAATTATATGAAATGAAGAATGTGAAATATATGCAACGGAGAACAAGAGTAGGACCATAAGTAATGTACACCAAGAACTGATTTTATTTATTCATAATTCTTTACATACTTGCAAGAAAATGTTACATTAAAGATGAACCTAAAGCAGATAGAGCGAGGACGAGTTATTTAACTATCTCCCCGGGATTATCATTGGCTGGAGATAGAGCCATCTAATAAAACGCCAAGGACGTACGACGCCACAACCGTTAATAGTGGTTACAGTGCGTATCAAAAGTTCTAAAAGTGATATTAAAAAGAAACTGGCCACCGTCGTCTGAAAGCCCCATCTGTGTACCCGCAAGAAGACGACGAATTAAGGAATATCAGAAGTCATCGATCGAAGAGTCGCGCTCACTCAGGCCAATTCGTACCTTATTTTTTATTTGTGATTTTCCTTTTCTATTCATATTTGTTACTTCTTAATCTTTTGCTTTAAATTGTTTAAACTGTATATTTTTGTTGTAAATTCTCACTAGTTCTATCTTATTTTTGGGGGCCCCATTTTCGTGTGGTAATTTTTTTTTTTGCTTCGAATTCATTGTTACGAAACGTATTTTATCTCAGTCTCGATATTTTTTGTAATAAAACATTGTTAATATTTGGAATGAATTCTTTTATTAATTAATATTCGACTGCTTTTATTACCCTAGGACCGCACGACTTCAGATAGCTTCGTGCTACAAAATAATTGCCACGAGTCTCATGTAAGAATAATTTAAATTATTTTAGTTCATTTCATTCAATTTACAATTAGCTCGGTAAATTTTAATACCGCGACGTTGGCGTTCTATCACAGTGGGCTCTTAAAGTGACCGTACCGTTACATTCTGGCGCCCAACGTGGGGCCAACTGCCCGTACTATTACACAATGAAGCCTAATAAATGTGGCTTAAAATTTTATTGTACAGTGTCGGAATATTGTTACAACTTTAAATTATATTCAGGCCAAAACCAGAATAATTCCAAGAAATGTAAATTCTTGTCTATACTTTGACAATATTACTGACCTATTTGGCAAAAGAGACATCTAGAACAGTGAATTGCCAGATAACAAAGAAATGAAAAAGTTTGATAAGGGAACATCAGAAGAATTTGTTGCCCAAACTTGATGAACTTAGTTAAGCGCTATTATTTGGAAAGACAACAAATGCGCAACCTTCCTCTCTACTTTTGTATATAGAGACTGACCACTACAAAAAAAAAAACCAATGGTATGAAAGAAACCAGAAAGAGAAAATCGAGATAAATCGTCCCTATGTTATCACCAAATACAATAAATATATGGAAGCAATTGATTTATTGGATTTACTGGATTCGCCTCCTTCATGTAATGGTTAATTAATTAATCCTTGATTATTGTATATGAGAATCAACAAAG